>CM055314.2:27564205-28164205 GCA_029255685.2 Silene conica | reverse complement strand
TCGCTGTTGACGGTTGTGGCGGTGTTAACGGCCGCAACTGACCTCCCTGGAACCACCGTGGCTCAAAGGCGAGCATGGTGGTGTCACAGATGGAGTCAGTAGTGGTGGTTGGTGCTGAAAGCGGTGTTAGTCGGGGCTGGGCACGGGTTTTTTTCGTCAGGCTGTACTTTGGGGGCTGCCGAGTTGTAGCGTTTTGTTAGGGTAGTTTTCCTTGTTGTTTTGTTAATATTATAGTTAATATTGTGTATGTATTATCATTATTATTAGCATCCCTAATAAGTTTAGTTGCATAATTAGTATTAAGGTAAGGAAAAGTGTATGATAATATGTATTTATATTATTCTTATTACAAATTACTAGTATTGGTATAATTATGGTGGTTGTTAATTGTATGGTTTAATATTATTATTATTATTCTTATTAATATTATTGTTATTATTATTGTTATCAATATTCTTATTAGTGATATTATTCTTAATCCTAATATTATTATTGGTTAGATTATCATTGTTTAATACTATATATTATTATTGGTCGTGGTTATTGCTTCGTGTTAATTAAAGTTATGAGTCGGGAATTAGTGAGTCATGGGAGTTTCTATTTTGGAAAAGTTTCTATTTTTGGAAACTTTCCACTTATGGAAGGTTTCTATTTATAGTAAGTATGGGTTGTTTATGGGGCTCAGGAAGTTATTAATTCGTTACGAATACATGTTTAGGTAGCGGTTTCGCGTGGAACATTTCTAGCGAGCTTTGGATTTGACTGCGCTTCTGCAAGTCGAGGTAGGGGAACTACTGGTATATAATGATGTGTAATCTGTTCTTATTTGATATCAAGCATGTTTGTTATTTATTACCATGTGATCGTTATATTGTGTTATTTATATCATTATGTGATACACTTCGAGGTGATGAGATAATGGGTCTTGTGATTGGTGCGGAGTTTATATGGTGTGGGATCGGTGCGGAGTATATTTGGCGTTGGATCGGTGCGGAGTTTATTTGGCGTTGGATCGGTGCGGAGTTTATATGGTGTTGGATCGGTGCGGAGTTTATATGGTGTTGGATCGGTGCGGAGTTTATTTGGCGTTGGATCGGTGCGGAGTTTATTATATTGTTGGTATATTTATTTCTTTTTCCCTACTCAACCTCGTGGTTGACCCTGTGTATTCGTGATCACCTGTGATGAACCAATTTATTGGGGAGCAGATTGACAGGTGGCTGAGACTAAGGGGGAGCTATGGGAGATAGAGCTTGGATCCGGACCAGACTAGAGTCTAGATCACCTTAGTCAGTTTAGCAAGAGTTGTACTTTCCTTATTTTTGTTAAGACTTTCGGATACAGTTGTAAGAACATGTTATGAGTTTAATTTTTAATTAAAGTACTGTTTATCTTTCCTTTGTATCTACTGCCTCGGGAAACCGAGATGGTAACACCTTTATTTATCTGAGGAGTCCTAGTACAGGTCCTTAAATAAATGGGGGTGTTACAAAGTGGTATCAGAGCCTTTACACGGTGGTTAGAGGGTGCTAGGGTGGTTCGAATTCCCAAGAAAGTGAGTATGTTCATCACAGTTTCCGTTTTTTTTGTTATTTCTTTCATTTCGATTCCTTGATTTTAATCATATATCTTGGTTATAGCTTCTGTTTCTTGTATGATTTTGATCTACGATGTTAGTAGTTGTTTTATGACCGCCGTCGTGCCACCATGGACCGTCTATAACCACCAGCCACGACCGATTTTGCAGCCTGCGACAGTCTCTTTTTCTTTTGTTTCGAAACCGAGTTTCAGCGCATAGGTTTTGTATTTGGATTCGAATGAGTCTCTGCGTATAGTTGTTATGGGTGTTTGGGTTTTGAGAAATGGGGTAGTCAGGAGGTTCGCTTGGGGGTTGTCACGGTGGTATAGGGTTGTTGTGGTTGTCGTTACAGTAGGTTCTAGTTGGGGTCCTGTCGCGTGAAATAAGAGGAAAGCTGCATATGGGGTTTTTGTTTTGGTCGCTGTTGACGGTTGTGGCGGTGTTAACGGCCGCTACTGACCTCCCTGGAACCACCGTGGCTCAAAGGCGAGCATGGTGGTGTCACAGATGGAGTCAGTAGTGGTGGTTGGTGCTGAAAGCGGTGTTAGTCGGGGCTGGGCACGGGTTTTTTTCGTCAGGCTGTACTTTGGGGGCTGCCGAGTTGTAGCGTTTTGTTAGGGTAGTTTTCCTTGTTGTTTTGTTAATATTATAGTTAATATTGTGTATGTATTATCATTATTATTAGCATCCCTAATAAGTTTAGTTGCATAATTAGTATTAAGGTAAGGAAAAGTGTATGATAATATGTATTTATATTATTCTTATTACAAATTACTAGTATTGGTATAATTATGGTGGTTGTTAATTGTATGGTTTAATATTATTATTATTATTCTTATTAATATTATTGTTATTATTATTGTTATCAATATTCTTATTAGTGATATTATTCTTAATCCTAATATTATTATTGGTTAGATTATCATTGTTTAATACTATATATTATTATTGGTCGTGGTTATTGCTTCGTGTTAATTAAAGTTATGAGTCGGGAATTAGTGAGTCATGGGAGTTTCTATTTTGGGAAAGTTTTTATTTTTGGAAACTTTCCACTTATGGAAGGTTTCTATTTATAGTAAGTATGGGTTGTTTATGGGGCTCAGGAAGTTATTAATTCGTTACGAATACATGTTTAGGTAGCGGTTTCGCGTGGAACATTTCTAGCGAGCTTTGGATTTGACTGCGCTTCTGCAAGTCGAGGTAGGGGAACTACTGGTATATAATGATGTGTAATCTGTTCTTATTTGATATCAAGCATGTTTGTTATTTATTACCATGTGATCGTTATATTGTGTTATTTATATCATTCTGTGATACACTTCGAGGTGATGAGATAATGGGTCTTGTGATTGGTGCGGAGTTTATATGGTGTTGGATCGGTGCGGAGTATATTTGGCGTTGAATCGGTGCGTAGTTTATTTGGCGTTGGATCGGTGCGGAGTTTATATGGTGTTGGATCGGTGCGGAGTTTATATGGTGTTCGATCGGTGCGGAGTTTATTTGGCGTTGGATCGGTGCGGAGTTTATTATATTGTTGGTATATTTATTTCTTTTTCCCTACTCAACCTCGTGGTTGACCCTGTGTATTCGTGATCACCTGTGATGAACCAATTTATTGGGGAGCAGATTGACAGGTGGCTGAGACTAAGGGGGAGCTATGGGAGATAGAGCTTGGATCCGGACCAGACTAGAGTCTAGATCACCTTAGTCAGTTTAGCAAGAGTTGTACTTTTCTTATTTTTGTTAAGACTTTCGGATACAGTTGTAAGAACATGTTATGAGTTTAATTTTTAATTAAAGTACTGTTTATCTTTCCTTTGTATCTACTGCCTCGGGAAACCGAGATGGTAACACCTTTATTTATCTGAGGAGTCCTAGTACAGGTCCTTAAATAAATGGGGGTGTTACACTACTTCTTTCTCCCCCTCCCGATTTCTTTTTATGTTGATATCATGAAGGAGAACGGGATTTTTGTGCCTTGGATGTTCCTTTGGGGAACTTTTGGTTGTTGTGGTTGATGTGTTGTTAGTTAAGCCTTCTTGTTGTTGCTTGTTTGTTGTGTTTAGTTTTAGTTGCTTTTGTTTCGCATGCCTTTTCATTCTCATAGTTTTGTGAATATGTGTTAGTCGGTTTTTCCGTTTTGCTTTTGTTTGTAAATATGCATAGGAGGTTGAATAGTGGAGGATATATGCCGTCAATGATGATTTTTGTCTTGCTTGTGTCTTACCCCTCCTAATAGCTTGCACCGTTGATGTCACCTTGTTAGGGTTCTTGCTTGCGAGGACCCGGAAGTCTAGGCTTAATGACCAAGTTTCGACCACCTTGTGAGACCGTGTTAGACCTTGACTCGACCTAGGACCGACGTTAGCTACTCAAATGTGAGGATAGAGCCTCCTTTATAGTCGGTCCATCAAACCGACTCAGTTTAGGATTGTGAGTAGTCCTCCTTACGTGGTGTGTTATGTCTATACGCATAAGAATGGCGCTCGTTCCTTATTTCCGTGTTTATGTTCATGTGCATGTGAGACAACTTTTGTTCCAAATAAATCAACTTCACATTTACCAAATTAGCCTTGTTTTGACCCTTACATCTTATTTCCCCTTTTGTTTAATCACTTTGAGCCTTAACCTTTTCATTTGGCCTAAACTACTAGATGAACTACATCCCAAAAACATCCTTCCTTGATCAAGAATGGTTGCTTTTGTGGTACTTTGTTAGTGGTAGAGTCGGGAATTTAGATGCCGGTTGGTGGCTTCTTCCGTTGTGGTCGTTACTTGCTGTTTGTTTGGTGTTTGGGAGTTTGAAAAAGAAAAGAAAAAAAAATGAAAATAGAAAGAAAATAGAAAATCAAAGAAAAAATGAAAAAGTTTTGAAAAATCCAAAAAGAAAAATGTACATATGTGTTTTGAAAGAGAAAAAGGCTAGCAACAAGTCCCTTCCATCAAGGGGACATAGAAAAAGCTGTTGCTACAATAATGTGGTCTTTTGATGTTTTTGCACGCGTGCCGGGTTTACACAATTTTTGCATTTGATTTGATTTTCAAGTCGTATGTTAGGGTGTAGACGTTGTTCGGTGTTTCTAATAATGACCACTTTGTCTAAGGTTGTGATGGGTCCGATTTTTCCAAAGTAAGTTGGGGTTTATGCAATTTTTGCTTGGTTTTGTAAAAGCCAAAGTTAGGGCATAGACGTTGCTTAGTTGTTGTAATAAGGAGTTGTGTTGATTTTGGCAATCATTCTTGTTTTTGAGCCTCAAATCCTAGAACGGTGCTTGCACCAAACCATTTTCACCCAACCCAAGCCCCGTTACATCCTTGTTGTTGTTCTCATCATGTGCATTTGCATTTTTCATTGATTTTTGGATGGAGTACCATTCTAGATTGCGGGCATGCTTCGCAAGTTGAGGTAGGTGAGTGATTTTGGTTACTTTTTGTCACAAAAATCGCCCCCCTTTCTTTCCTTGTGTGTTGAGTGTCACCCGTGAGAGTCGGTACTTAGGGTTCTTTCATCGGTTATGGGTCTTGCATGGAGTCGAATCATGTGTGTGTCGTGTCATTCTTGGAAGTATAGCTTAATACTTCCGTTTGCCCGCCTTGAATTAGTTTCTTGGTCTTTGGTGATGTCATTCTTGGTTGCTTGAGCTTGATTTAGGGGTTTGACACCTTGGGTAGACTTCGAGTCGGCATCCTCGCTATAGACCTCCTTTGTTTTGTTTTTCAAAACCCCGCTTGATTGAGGCAAGCGGTTGTCTTTTTCCTTTTTCCGATGCATGTTGCTTGTCTATACGTGTTATGTTCTTACTTGTTGGCATCAAAAATTTTGTAGCAAGACCTTACTTGCCTTGCAATAGGGCATTCTTCCTCATGAATGTCAAATTGTGAGTTGAAAGGGCTACGGGTGAAGCTAAACCCGATTCGGCTTCTAGTTAGCTTAGTTAGTTTGTTTCTTTGTTTCTAATAAGGGTTATGTACTTGCTTGATCTCTTACTCGAGGACGAGTAAGGTTTAAGTGTGGGGAATTCTGATGAGCTCCATTTTGGTCATTATTTTCATTATATATTCTTCATTTTCGGTCCCGAATCGACCTCGTTTTGCGTGCCTTTGATTGTTTTTACGCCCGTTACCTCGTCTATTCCTATTTGTTTCACATTTTGTAGGTATTGCGGCGGGGGCGAAGAAACGGAGGAAATCGAGACGAATTTGGAGCGATTTATGAAGAAATGTGAAGGATTTAGCAAGGCAAATGCCCAGGCCCTCCCAGCCGGTTCCCAGCCGGCGGCCGGTAGGCCGGCTGGGGACCTTGACTTGACTTTTTGGGAAACTGCGTTAAAGTTTTCAGACTCAAGCAAAAAGGCTCCCAGCCGGTGGCCAACCGGCAGCCGGTCAGCCGGCTGGGATGCATATTCCATACTTAGCCATTTTTGAAGAAATGAAGAAAATACAACTTTGGGCAGATCACTACAAAAGGGGTCCCAACCGGTGGTCGACCGGCGGCCGGTCCACCGGCTGAGGGTACCTGTACACTCAAGAAAAATGAAGAAAAATCAGATTGAAGGAATAGGCCTCCCACCCGGTGCCAGACCGGCAGCCGGCCGGTCGGCTGGGAAGCATGGCCAGTTGAAGAATGTTTCAGAAGTCAGAATTTGGACTCCCAGCCGGTCCACCACCGGCAGCCGGTCGACCGGCTGAGAGGCCTTTCTCAGAATTTCGCGCACTATATAAACCCGCACTTGTATCATTTTATTATCACGCATTCCAATACATTTTTACGCAATTTTCTAGGGTTTTCTACTGTTTTATTCCTTCATACTTAGTCACAAAAACTCTCTAAAAATACTTAATCCTTCTTAGATTTTAGTTTAATCTTTTAATCTAGTTAATCTTTCTTTAGTAATCTCCTTAGTTTTGTTCTTGGGAATTGTTAGAAGATTTTAGGTTGTAATTTGAAGGGTTTGAAAGAATTCTTCATTTTGTTATCCAAGTTCAATACTTTTCCATAGTTGTTGGTATAATCTTTCCTATCTTTACTTAGTTATTTCATTTTGTTCAAGTTTCCTTGCTTATTTGTTTACTTTCATTATAATCCAACATGTTTAGCATTTCCTCATCAATTGTTTCCATGTTTACTTTAACCATGTGTGAGTAGTTCCCATACTAGGGTTAGGGGTGTGCTTTGGTTTGTTGGTAGCTATGAATCTTGTTTAGGGTTAGGGTTTGGTTCTCTTCTTTACTAGGTTTTCATTTGTGCATGCTATATGTTTGATGAAATGTCTCAACGACGGTTGGACATGATTCTTATTTTTGTTGGTCTTTGACGATAGTCTAGGGCTTTCATGAGCATGTATGTTTGTTAAGTTAGCCTTGTTTGTAGCGAAAGCTAGGATAGGGTTCGACTTTAGGTGAGTCAAATCGATAGACGAGACAAACCTAGGCCTAGTATCTTGGAGACCTTAGACCCTCTTGCATGATTCGTTACCAACCTACCTTAGTACCCCCGACACCCTAGTTCTCTTTTATCATCGATTCAATCTTAACTAGTTTGCTTTAATTGTTTGCTTTAGTTGTTCTTTAGTCATTAATCAATCACAAACCTATTACCCCGACTCTAGCTACAATTAGAACGTAACTATATAACTTCCCCACCATCTTCGTGTTCGACAACCATATTATACTACTATTTTGGGTTTATAAATTTGTTTGATCGTGAGAACCGACGACCAAATCTCGCGCATCATCAGGTAATTGAAGGACTTGATTATACCAAATACAAAGCCGTAATTGACGCGGTACGTGCCCATGATACTTTTATTACCTTTGATGCATTTCATGAAAAGTTGTTACACCATGACCTTACGTTTAAACCTGACCCACATTCCCTTACCCTTCCTGCCTCTGTTCACAATACAGCCCATAACCGTTGCCCTATACAACCCAACAATTCTGCCAGTATAATTCCCAAATCCACTACCCAGACCTCATATTCAAACACCTCCCCAACTCCTCCTCTGTTACTTTTAAGGGACGTTGTCAGTGGTGTCATAAACAGGGTCATTTTGTTGAAATATGTCGTGACTTCAAACGTCGTTTTCCTACCATCCAATTCCCACCTATGACTCGTCACAACCAGCAGCCCCAAGCCCACACTGCCACTGCCGAGACCTCCCCTAACCACCACACATACCTCCTTGACAGTGGTGCTACTCATCAAATAACCAACGACCTTTCTAACCTCGCGCTTAACAACCCGTACGATGGTGTCGATGATCTTATCATTGGTGATGGCTCTTCTCTAACTATTGCTAATATAGCTTCTTTTTCTCATTCATCTTCTTCTCTATTCTTGTTTTTCTAATGACGTGCTTCATGTTCCAAATATATCCCGTAAAATAATTTATATTCCCAAACTTTGTTCCGATAACAATGCTTTAGCTATTTTCTCACCATCTTCCTATTTTATTAAGGATATCCAGACCGGGACAGTCCTTCTTCAAGCCACCAAACAGAATGAACTATTTGAATGGTCACCATCCTCACCAAAAGCCTATACAAGTTCCACTGCCGCCTCTCATGCACTTTGGCATCATCGCGTCGGTCATCCGTCTACTAAAATTCTTCATCTCCTTAGTCGTCTAGCTTGTTTTCCATTTAAAGACTCTGTTTTTGATTCGTGTGTTGCATGTTCTATTAATAAGAGCCACAAGCTCCCTGTTGCTACTTCCTCGTTATCATCTACTGCTCCCTTACAACTTATTTTCTCTGATGTATGGACTTCTCATATTTTATCGTATGAGTCATTCAAGTACTATGTTATATTTGTTGATCATTTCACAAAATATATATGGCTTTACCCTCTTAAACATAAATCTGATACTTACACAATCTTTCTCCGTTTAAAATCTCTCATGGAAAAATATTTTAATCGACCTATCCTTCAAGTGTACTCTGACAATGGGGGTGAATATATCAAACTCACCCCGACTCTTTGCAGCCACGGCATAAGTCACCTTACCTCTCCCCCTCACACTCCCGAACACAGTGGTTATGTCGAACGTCGTCATCGGCATATCATTGAAACTGGCCTTGCCCTTCTCTCTCACGGTCACCTCCCTAAAACTCATTAGCCTCACGCCTTTACCACTGCCGCATATCTCATTAATCGAATGCCAACTCCCACTCTCAATAATGACTCTCCTTACCTTCGACTGTTCAATACCATTCCCAACTATACTAAATTATGTAGCTTTGGGTGCTTATGCTACCCGTGTCTCCGACCCTACACCTCTCACAAACTCAACCCTCGCTCTATCCCATGTATATTTTTTGGCTACTCTGCTTCCCAAAGTTCCTATCATAGTCTCGACCCCACTACCAATCGACTCTACACTTCTCGACATGTAGAGTTTGTTGAAAATCAATTTCCTTACTCCACTCTCAAACTCACTGCCCCTATTACTCTACCATCCCCGTCTGAATGGTGTGACTTCTCGCTCACCCTTCTCACTCCCTCCTCGCCTCTTCCAAACCCCCAACCCCCTGCTGATCAGCCTTCCCCTACCCCTCCCGTACCTAACAGCCCCTCCTCAGCTCCCTCCTCTCCTTCCTCTGCAATTCCTCTTACAGACTCCTCATCCTCACATCCCTCCTCTACATCTTCTACCTCTCATGTGTCTTCCGCATCCAGCCCATCCCTTCCACAGCCTCCCCCTCCATCCGGCTCCGTCATCACTCGACTCACAAATAACATTATCAAACCAAACCCCAAATATGCAAAAGTTGTTGCACTCCAACCAAACTCTCATACTCTCTCATCTACAATCAAGCAAGCTCTTCTTGATTCGCGTTGGCGCGCGGCAATGGAATCCGAATTCACTGCTCTCATTAAAAATCAAACATTGTCTCTTGTACCCTCTCAACCTCACTTTAACACCATAGGTTCTAAGTGGGTCTTCTGAATCAAATACAACCCCGACAATACTATTGACAAATACAAAGCTCGTTTAGTAGCTAAAGGTTTCCATCAACGACTGGGAGTTGATTACACGGCCACTTATAGCCCCGTCGTCAAACCCACTACTGTACGCCTCATCCTCTCTCTCGCCATTGGTAACTCATGGCCTCTTCGTCGCCTCATTGTTAACAATGCCTTTCTTCAAAGATCTCTCTCCGACACTATGTACATGTCTCAACCCCCTGGCTTTGTCAATACCTCCTCTCCCTCTCATGTATGCCAACTACAAAAAGCCATTTACGACCTCAAACAAGCTCATCGTGCGTGGTTTAATGAACTTCAAACCTACCTTCTCTCCTACGGTTTCACCAACTCCATCTTTGATCCTTCTCTCTTTTATCTCACTCGGTCCACTCATCACTCCCTCTATCTTCTAGTTTATGTTGACGATATCATCGTCACAAGTTCCTCCCCTTCTCATCTCACTATCTTCCTCCAAAACATCCATACTCGCTTCTCTTTGAAGGATCTTGGACCACCATCGTACTTCCTTGGCATTGAGGTTACCCCCAACCCACACGGCTTACTCCTCACCCAACCCAAGTACATCATTGACGTTATTACCCGCTGCAACCTTGACTCCTACAAACCATCCCCAACACCTCTTAATCCCTATCCTCCCCTCACGACCTCAACCGATGAACCAACCATCACCAATCATTATGAATACCGAGCCATTATTGGGTCCCTTCAATACCTCTCTCTCACTCGTCCCGACATAGCCTTTACCGTCAACAAACTTGCTCAATTTCTTCACGACCCTAAAGAGTGTAACTGGTCTCCGCTTAAACGTTTATTACGGTATCTAAATGGTACCACTGATCTTGGCCTTCAATTACACTCTCACTCGCCAATGACATTACATGCCTTCTGTGACGCCGATTGGGCGGGCGACAAGGATAACTATGTCTCCACAACCGGTTTCATTGCCTATCTCGGACGTAATCCTATTTTGTGGGTCTCTCGTAAGCAAAAGACGATCGCACGCTCCTAAACTGAAGCTGAATTCCGAGCTATTGTGGATGTTACAGCTGAATTTATTTGATTGCGTTGTCTCCTGTCTAAGTTGCGTCTCTCCAACACCTCGGTCCCTGTCATCTACTGTGATAATTTAGGTGACACGCATTACTCGGAAAATCCGGTATTCCATTCTCGCATGAAGAACATTGTTCTTTCGTTTCATTTTGTCCGTGAACACATACAAAACAACGACATTCGGGTTCAACATGTCCACACTAATGACCAACTAGCGGATGCCTTGACTAAGCCTCTTCCCCGGCCACGTTTTGCCTCGATTATTTTCAAGATTGGTCTATCCTCTGGATTGTCCAACTTGCGGGGGCGTATTAAGGATATGTAATCCTTCTCAGCATATACTGTTTCTATCTTTTGTAATCTTGTAAAATCTTATTGTTGTTTCTGTTACCTTAATATTAGGTCTAGCATATGTTAATCTAGTTTCCTAGTTCAAGTACATCTCTCTGTATTATATAAACTTTGACATTGTACATTGTTAATTAATAAAACATTTACTCAGTTTCTCCTCTTATAGAAACAATCAGCATTTCCAAAGTTCTACACTTACCAGCCCCTACCCCCAAACAAATCCTAATTATTTATAAATTACTTTTAAATTAGGTTGCATCATAAACTTCTTTGCTACAACCCTATGAAGGAACAAATAAATTTAAGTAGGCGGTATAAATAAACTATTTTTTTTACTCCCTCGATACATATTCAAAGGTAACATGGACCTACTTTTCTCCTCACAAAAAGTGGGTCTATGTTACCTTTGTATAGGTATGGAAAGAGTAGAAAATAAAGATAGTAATATTGCAAAAGTAAGAATCAATAATACCTTATGAATTAAGCTTAACAGATTGTACATGTACAATTATTATTGTGGCTCCGTCTTGAGATAGAACCCTCTATCGATAGTCCACGTAGTGATGATGGAGAATAAATATTAGTTTAATGCTTTTAGTGTGAGTTCTTGGTGGTATATTGATAATCTGGAAGAGAAAAGAAACTTTTTTTTTCTATATCTAACGTCAGAAAGAAAGAGGACAATATATTATTTTTATTCTCCTTCTCAATATCATAAACCATTTAAGGAAATGATCAAATAATTTCCTCAATTGAGGCATACAAATTATATATTCCAAATCAGTTTCATTTGTTTCATTTTTAACCATGTTCATATAATATCATACCCTTATGATATTATAACTAGTTTTTGTGCCCGTGAAAATGCACGGGATAATTTTCGTATTTTAGTACTTAATTGTTTTATTGTTTTTGTTGTCATTTTGGTGCGTTCTAAATTTTTGACTCTAAATTTATTGGGAAAATAAACAAAGGGTGGACATCCAAATATCTTCCTTATTACATAACTTTTTTTAGTGAAAAGATGACTAAATGAATGTAAACATGTAAAATCCCTAAATAAATGCATAGTAATAATATTTTATCACTTTTCATACTGTATTTAGTATACTAGAGACGATATGAATAATACATAGAATGCGCAATGTTAAAATACAATTTATTTTCGTCTTACTAATCAGGCTAAAAATTAGATGTTTATTTTCTTAAATACAAAATGTAGTTTGATAAACTTTTCCAGCAAATACGTGTACAAAATCATCTTAACATCCTCCTTGTCATTTCAATGGATTTTCAACGTATAGGCAAGAAAATTAGTGAAGTGAAATTATTTTTATATATCATTTACTTGGATGAAAGTATTTATATAGCTTATCGATTTAATGCTTAATCATATAATATATTTATAGTCTAATTTGTACCCACTAATTCTCGCTTTAATTTAAACAATTTATTTAGGGAAATAATAAAAATTTTGTGAATAAAAGGGAAGATAAACATTATGATAACAAAATTACAAATTATAATAATGGTGACTAACAAATATGCCATTAACTAAAAGATATATATTTTAAATACATATGATAAATTAATAACCAAAGTTGTGAATGGAAAATAAGAGGTCGGTATTAATTTATTCTTTGTGTTTGCAATTAATATTTTTTTATATATCTTTTGGTACTTATCATTTGACTCATAGAATTTGAATTGAATTTCAAGTGACGCGTGACTTAGTGAGATACTAATTAGTATTGTTGTATATATAATATTCTATAGGATTTACCCTTTGGAGGATGAGCATTGCATCACAACCGACAAATATAATATTTACTCAGTATAATATGACACTATTAAAAGGTCATATTGACATATTTGTACGATACTTTCACACTTCAACCAAAATATTTGATTTATAACCTGTTTGACAAAATACAAAATAGAATTAGAAATTTTACATGGAAAACTAAACTGCGTGAAAAAGTGAAAAACAGTGCAATACAATTTACAAAGTTTGTCTATTAATAAATTAAGGGTTACAATATATAATATAACATGTCACCATATATGAGAGATTAATACTACCATTTCATATTGCACACGCCATAGTAAAAAAAGGAAAACTCGACAAAACAAAAAAGTATTCAAACCAAAACAAAAGTGGAAAGAAGATTTATTACCATTATTTTCCAATTCCATGGAATACTATTGATATGTAAAAATGGCACTCCCCTGCAATTTAAATACAAACACAAAATGATAATTAAATTAGATTCTAATTCTAACTATTAATTCAAAATATCAAAAAAGATAAAAAGTAAAACAATTTATTTATTTCTTTATGTATACGTACTTTACCTAGCAACTTTCTAAATATAAAAAAAAAAAATTATGATTAGTGTCATAGTTATATAAGATCATTTTGGTTATTAATTCTTGCATTAATATCAACAATTTATTTAGGGGAATAAGAAAAGTTGTGAATAAGAAGCTATAAAAATTAAGATAACATAACTATAAAGTATAATAATGGTTATTAAAAACATACCATTAAATAAAAGTACATGTTATAGAATCAAAGTTGTGAGTGGAACTGAAAAGTTTTTCTTAATTTATTTTTTATGTTTGCAACTAATATTTTTATATTTTTTTTATACTACGTAACTCATAATATTTGGAGATTAATTTTAAATGACACGTGAGTTAGTGAAGTTCTTAGTTTTTTTATATAATGTTGTAGCGGAGTTTATTAGCATAGTGCGATTTTTGTAGAGACAACATCACTTTTAGAATTTGTTAACTGATCAAATATTTAATATGCGTAATTAATTTAGGAATAATGATGATAATAATGACATTTTTGTAAAATATTTTAGTATATTTTATGTGTATATGAATGGGTTAGTTTAATAAATTTACATTATATAGATAAGTGTCATGTCACAATAATTTTCGCCATATCACAATAAAATTTTGCCATGTCATAATTAATTTTTGCCACGTCACATTAATTTGATATTTTAGTTTACCCTTTTAATAAGATTTTATAGATTTAAATAAATTGAGCAAATATATAGCAATAAAATGTAAGAGAAAATTGCACATATAAACATAAATAAACTATTAATTTAACACCTTAATTTTATGACTTTTTGGATAGTAGGGAGAAATGAAATGTAAAAGTTTGCTTTATTTTTTCCCTTTTTTATATATTTTTTTTACATAATTTACCTTGCATAAGAGTTGTTGAATCATTCTTTGTCTTGCCTTTTATTTATATATTATATTTATAGATTTATATATATTCAATTTAATGAAATTATATCAAATTTAAAGAAATTGAGTAAATATATAGCAATAAAACGTAAGAGCAAATTTCACATATAAACAGTTTAAAATTAGAGAGATTTAAATTTTTATTTATCGATAAACCTATTCATATTTACAAATTTTTATTTAGAAATTTAAAAAGTCAAAAGGTTAATACTTGTTATGCTATTTACATTTAATATTCTAATTTTTTTTTCTTTTTTTCATTTTAAATAAGAAATAATGACGTGGCTACATGTCATGTATAATAAATGACGTGGCTTTTTGCTAATGCTGGGTGGCATTGTCTACGTGGCATTTTGTCTTACCCTTTTAATAGTATTGTATAGATTAAACTACTAATTATATGTCAAACATTATAATTAGTTGGTCCACATATAATTTCAACACGTCTCAATCATCACTAACTTATGTGACCCAATAGGACCAGTTTAATATAGTAGTAAATTAACATATTAGCTTACAGATCATAATTGGTCTCTAGCAAGATATTACAATCACCTAAATTTAATTGACAGTTTCTCACAATAAATTGTGTAATTGTTCGGACATTCCCAACA
The DNA here is from genome assembly GCA_029255685.2 of Silene conica. Classification (NCBI taxonomy): domain Eukaryota; kingdom Viridiplantae; phylum Streptophyta; class Magnoliopsida; order Caryophyllales; family Caryophyllaceae; genus Silene; species Silene conica. The sequence goes on along the minus strand of CM055314.2, from coordinate 28,149,345 downwards.
TCTCCCACTAGTCCGACAAGTGTACAATTTAGAATTCCTTGGTCCCTTAATGTCTCGTTCAGACATAAGGTAAGTCCAACTTCATTCTTATAAAGCCTAAACATGTTTCTTGAATTTGAGCTAGACTGTTAAAGACAAATGATTAACTATAATCCATTTCAGCAAGACCATTCATTTTACAGTCCCAACTTCTCGAATGGCCTAGAGACAACAATCCCTTTGAAAATTAAGGGGAGGACAATCGCATCTTGTCCAACTACGTTTCTCCATGCAATTCATAATGATTCAAGCATTGCCTTTATGATACCCTTTTACGATGGATGTTTGACAACGTCAAAATACATGAATTCTCACATGAGACACAATAATGAACTCGGGCCGAGGATATATTCCAGAGTATTAATAAAAGTTCTTATAACATATTGAAAAGACCTAAAGAACTCCCACTGCGTGTCTACCCAGTACATATTCAACAATACATACCCACACAATAGATATAGATATCTAATATTTTATGCTCTATGAAACTTGATCATCAATCTACTGGTATACTAGTCACTTGAATATCATTAATGTTCCAACTTAATGATGTGACAAGGGGCAAATTAATCTACTGTTCAGTTTTATGAATAGGGTTTCAATAATCAAATCTTATTTGATTGCCTATACTGAATCGGATATTATTTTCGACTTTAATTCAATTAAGCAAAGATTGAACAAAATAAAATTTTATTCGATGAATCATAACAGTTTTACAATTATGTCAACATAAATTAAAACAACATAAGTTAGCACCATCCACCAATGTGCTTAATTTCTATTGCGACTGTATGCCCATCTTGCTGGACTCGCGCAAGGGGTATAGTTAGTGGGTCTGCAACATTTGCATGTGTGTAGACTTTGCAAATCCGAATATCACCTTTTTCTGCAAATTCTCGAATGACATGATATTTTCTGAGTAGTGTCTAGATATGTTGTGTGACCTTGGCCCTTTTACTTGAGCAATGGCTCCATTGTTGTCACAATAAAGATTCAATTCATTAGCAATGCTAGGGACCACACCAAGCTCATCAATGAACTTCCTAATCCAAACAGCCTCTTTTACAGCTTTGAAGTTGCAATGTACTCACCTTCTATTGTAGAATCAGTTGTGGTGTCTTGCTTGGAACTCTTCCAGCCCGCTACTCATCCATTCAGACAAAAGACATAACATGATTGCAATCTGCAATCATCCTTGTCTGTTTGGAAACTAGCATTAGTATAATCCTTTGCACTGAGATCATCATCTCCACCATAAACTAAGAAGTGATCTTTAGTCTGATTAAGAAACTTGAGGATATTCTTAACTGTTGTCCAATATGCTTGTCCGGGATTGAACTGAAAATCTACTTAATGCATTCATTGCATAAGAGAAATCCGGCCTAGTACATACCAAGGCATACATAATAGAACATATCGCTGAAACAGAGAGATATTACACATACACTTTTGCTCATTAGGCTTTGGGCACTGTTTCTTGCTAAGCGTAATACCATGAGACATGGGACAAAAACCCTTTTTAGAATTTTGCATATTGAACCCACTTAGTACCGTATCAATATAAGTACATTAGCTAAGCACAATCATCCTCTTAGATCTATCCCTATATATCTTGATTCCAAATCTGTATTGTGCCTTACATAGATCTTTCATTGAGAAATTCTTTCCCAGCTAAGTCTTGGAAGACACTAGCATATGTATATCATTCTCAATGAGTAGTATGTCATCCACATACAAGATCAAGAACACTACTTTACTCCCACTGTGTTTTTTGTATACACAATACTTATCCTCATTTCTAATGAAGCCACCAAACTCTTTGACTACTTGATTGAAATGTAGGTTTCAGGTCCGAGATGCCTTCTTAAGCCCGTAAATAGACTTCTTGAGCTTGCATACCTTCCCAACTTCTTAGGATCCTCAAAATCTTCAGGTTGTGTCATATACACATCCTCTTCCAAAATCCAATTAAGGAAGACGGTTTTGACGTCCATATGTCATACTTCATAATCATAAAAAACTGCAATGGCTAGGAGAATCCTTATGGACTTTAGCATTGCCACTGGCGAAAAAGTTTCATCATAGTCAACTCCTTGTACTTGAGTGAATCCTTTAGCAATCAGTCTTGTTTGAAAACACTAGGGTTTCCATCCATGTCGGTTTTTATTTTAAAAATGCATTTGTTTTTGATAGCTCTTGCGCTATCAGGTAAATTAACCAAATTCCAAACTTGATTTTTATACATGGAGTCCATTTCTAATTTCATGGCTTCACACCACTTTCCGGAATCCGGACTTGTCAAAGCCTGTTAATAGGTACTTGGTTCAGCACTTTCCAGAAGGAGAACTTCATTTCCATTGGTCAAGAGTAAATTTAATCTACATGGCTGACGAATTTCCCTACTTGACATACGTCGAGCCGGAACTACATCTTCAGTCTCTTCAACATTTTGAACAACATCGGATGTTATAGATAATTTTTGTTCTTCCTGACTTTCAGTAGACATGGGAACATCTTGTGGCTCCTGAACTTCATTAAGTTCAATTTTACTCCCACACTTTCTTTTAGAAAGGAAGTCCCTTTCTAGGAAGAAATCACTCTGAGCCACAACCACTTTGTTCTCGGTTTTATTATAGAAGTAATAGCCCTTTGTTTCTTAAGGATAACCTATAACAAAACATTTGTCAGACTTGGGCGCAAGTTTATCTAAAAGAAGACGTTTCACATAAGGTTCACAACCCCAAATCTTTAGAAAAGATAACTTTGGAACTCTTGCTCTCCATATCTCATATGGTGTCTTTTCTATAGCTTTAGACGGTGTCTGGTTAAGTGTGAGAGCTACAGTTTGAAGTGCAAAACCCTAAAAACCAATAGGAAGATCAATCTCACTCATCATCGATCGATCGAACGACATCCAATAATGTTCGATTTCTCCTTTTAGATACACCATTCCATTGAGGTATGCCACGCAGAGTCAGTTGTGAAAGAATTCCACAGCCCTTGAGATGATCATCAAACTCTTGGCTCAAGTATTAACCACCTCGATCAGAACAAAATGCTTTTATTGTCTTGCCAATTTGGTTTTTAGCTTCATTCTGATAGTCCTTGAACTTTTCAAAAGATTCAGACTTGTGACACCTCAAATAGACAGAACCATATCTACTTAGTTCATCAGTGAATGTTATGAAGTAACCATATCCACCCCTAACATCAGTACTCATAGGTCTACATACATCTTTATGTATGAGGCCTAAGAGATCACTAGCTCTATCACCCTTTCTAGTAAAGGGTGATTTTTTCAGCTTTCCCATCAAACAAACTTCACAGACATCATATGACTCAAAGCTAAAGTGGTCCAAAAGTACATCTTCGTCGAGCTTTTTAATTTGTTTTTCATTGATGTAACCTAGACAACAATGGCAAAGGTAAGTTTTATTTGAGTCTTTTGACTTAATTTTCTTATTGTCTGTGTGATAGATGTGTTTGTCTAAATCAAGCATCTGGATTTACTCGATAGACCACCAATGTTAGGGAAATCACTCGATCGAGTGAAATGATGCGCTTAGCCACGAATTCCATAATTTAAGCTCCCAAAACGTCTTCACGCATTATGATGCTATGTAATTTACGCTCCAAAAGTCCTATGAATCCTAAATGCATGCTTCAGGATAGGATTTAGCTTAATTTCCACTAATTTCGCGTCTTTCCTGCATAAATCACAACACAAACACAGAGTAGCATATTCGGGGCAAATTATAACTTAAAGCTGTAAATAAAGTATAGAAATACGTGTCAAAAGGACAATAAAAGTCTATATAAAAGACACATATCAGACGTCATCAGGTTAATCTCTTCTACTCTCTATATTATAGACATTAATTATGCTTGCACTTTTAGTTGGGTATTAGACACGGGATGCTGATCTCACATTTTTAATTAGTTATAGAAGCTGAGGGACATCTGACTACTAGCCAAGGGTGATTTGGACCTATGCATGCGGAATTGAGCTAGAGTAACGGTCGTTTTCGTGGGGACATATGTACTCACCTTAGATAGTGGTTTAGAGTTGTTTTAAAATAATAGTTATTTTGTACCAACTTTAACTAAGAATATTACCCCCATTTATTAAAGGGCATGTACTAGGACTCCCCAGATAAATAAGAGTGTTACCATCTTGGTTTCCCGAGGCAGTAGATACAAAGGAAAGATAAACAATACTTTAATTATTAATGTTAACTCATAAGCAAGTTTAAACAACCAACTCAAAACTGTCTTGTGAAAGAAAATACAACTCATGACAAACGACTGTTATGATCTAGACTCTAGTCCGGTCCAAATCCAAGCTCTCTCTTCCCATAGCTTCCCAAGTCTCAGCCACCTGTCAATCTGCTCCCCAATAATTAGTTCATCACAGGTGATCACGAATACACAGGGTCAACCACGAGGTTGAGTAGAGGAACAATAAATAAACGAACAATATTATAAATAGGGATTCAGTCATCCTTTCTCCGCACCGATCACAAGGCCATTAACTCCGCACCTATCACAAGGCCCATTAACTCCGCACCGATCACAACACCCATTAACTCCGCACCGATCACAACGCCCATTAACTCCGCACCGATCACAACGCCCATTTCTCATCACCCCATATCGTATCACAGAAATATATAAATGAATAACACAATATTCCAAATCATGCGATAACGTAAAATAATCATGGTTAACATCAAACAGTCAAGTAATCATCATTATATGCGCAGTAATTCCCCTACCTCAAAACTGTGGAAGATAACGGAGAGTGCGCAACTGCTACTAAAAGTGTTCCACGCGAAAACCTCCACCTAAACATATATTATATAATTAATAAAACTCCCTAAATCTTGTAACACAAGCACGCATTCTATTTATAGAAACTTCCTAAAAGGAAAGTTTCCTAGACACGACATTACCCAAAATAGTAACCTTTCTAAAACATGTAACTTCCTACATAAATTCAGAATATCCTTTAATAGCCCCATTAACTACTAGCCCAAAATAACAATAACAATAATGATCATAATTGATAACAATAAGGCAATAATAATAATAATAATAATAATAATAATAATAATAATAATAATAATAATAATAATAATAATAATAATATGCTTAACATCCACGACCCACCAAAACCCCAACAAAACAACGACTACAGCCCCTAACCCGACACCCAAATGTGCGTGAAAACAGACCCCTCACGCCTCTCATAACGCCACCACTACACCGACAACCACTCAGCACGAGTCCCTCAACCACCATCTACCACCGCCACATCAAGCCAACCCCCAAACGCCCGTCGGTGAGGTGAATCAGCCACCTTACCAGACCTGACTCCTTGCCCAGACCTCACGACTACCCTGCTCTAAACACCTATCGATTCCTGACCAGCCCCTGACAACCACCCAGACCACCACCAGATCCGTCCTCCCTTGACACGCGACCTATAAACCATGGTGGTAACACCGTGTCGACCTCCCCCGAGTCAACGGTGTTACCACCCCCAAAAGGACCCTGAACACACAACACCCACAACACCGAGACCACCAGTGAGTACGAACACCATTCGACGCTGACCCCACCGACTACAGCCACTAAGACAACCACCACGACACACCCTGGACTACACTTAAACTACTTACCCCAAAACCCAGAACAATTATTAAAAGACTCAACAACGAAATCCTCCGCAAATCACACGTTACAAACAATATTTGACACTGTAATAAAAACAGACTGACACGGTACCAAAACCACCGCGCCTGGTGGTCCTCGCTGGTCAAGGGTGACTCCTTTGAGGTCAAAGTGTCTCTACCAATGTCATAGAACAAGATTACACAGAAATCATAATCCTAGACACGTTATATACTCTTGAAATAGACGGTCAAAAGAGGAGAAAAAACTGTAAAAAACCAAATAGCGGTGTACATACCAATTTCACGGCCAAAACGAACCACCCTAGGATATATTACGACCACCGTGACTGACTCCCTCTTGTTCTCTGCTGTGGCGGTTGGGTTTGTGTGCAAACAGATCTAAATTTGGTTTAGGTTTAGGGTAGGTATGGGTGGTCTATATATGGCAGCAGGAAGAGAGTTTATGTCGTGTAAACATATAGTGTAGGTGGGCTGTTTGCTTTACACGGAAATCGAGGCCCACAAGTGTGGTGCTGCTGATCCCGTGTTCGAACCTCCTAAGCAGCATATTATCATACTCTATTTTGATGACTCAAGTTCCCAATTCGAATCCCACCGCGGTCCAAAATTGTTTATAAACATACGAGATACACTATCTTATTAAACGAAGAATATATATAACTATATCGTCTACTCATAAAATCATATAAAGGCCCATAATAAAACACTACCGATAACTCAATTATAAAAGCAAATGACGAGATAGAATAATGAAAGATTCGGGGTATTACAGTATTAGACGCGAAAGATTTTTCTTTTGGGATCAAAAACAATAGTTGTACTTTTTCATTTAATGATATGTTTATGGTAAAGTCAATATATTGGAGGTATTTATGTTCTTAATGATGTTAATGAAGTTTATCATGTAGAGAACAAGCAAGAAACTCAAAATAGGTGAACTTAATATATCTTACCTCTGCCATTGTCGTTTAGGCCATTTAAACGCAAGACGCATTAAAAGACTTGTTTCATCTAAAGTTATCAAACCATTGGATTACGAATATTATGGTATATGTGATTCTTGTTTTTTAGGCAAGATGATTTGTGCTCCGTTTACAGAAAATTGGACACGAGCAAGTGAGGTTTTGATTATCATATATATCGATGTGTGTGGTACATTAACCATCACCGCCAGAGGAGGTTATCGCTAGTTCATCACTTTTACCGATGATTTAAATAAATATGATTATGTCTACTTAATAAAGCACAAAAGTGATGACTTTTAAAAGTTCAAAGAGTTTTAGTTGGGAGCCGATTAGATAACAAGTTTAAAGTCCTACAAGCCGATGTGGTGGTGAATACTTGAACAATAAATTTGATTCACACCTAAAAGTTTGTGGCATTATATAACAATGGACTCCTCCTAGCACACCACAATTAAATGGCATGGCCAAAAGGAGAAATTGGGCTTTATTAGATATGGTTCGGTCTATGATGAGTCTAACTAAGCTCCATGACTCATTTTGGGTTTCGCCATTTCGTCTGTTATATTCTCACTAAATCGAAGCCCGACTAAAGCGGCTAATAAGACTCCATATGAGATATGGACATGAAAGGTCCCTTATTTTCCGTTTATGAGAATTTGGGGTTGCGAGGCGTATGTTCATAACAAGTATGATGACAAACTTGCACCCAAATCCAATAAATGTCTTTTATTAAGATATCCGAAGAAACACGTGGTTATTACTTCTAAGATGGTCACAAGAACAAATAAAGTGTTTGTGCTCGTGATGTTGTCTGCTTAGAAAAGAGTTTTATTTCTAATACACAGAGTGGGAGGAAATTTGAACTTGATGAAGTTCAAAAGCCACAAACCAAGAATGAAATAAAGGAAAACGAACCCTCCTCTTCTGAAACGGTGATTGTTCCTGGGAGGTCGGGTAAAATTAGTCATCAACCAGAGCGTTACCTCAGTAACATAGAGGAAAATAATGATTTATAAGTTTTAGAAAGTGAAGAACCCACTCCTTACAAGTTGGCCATTTCTAGTCCTGACTCCATGCGGTCCGAAATGGATTCCATTTACGAGAAGCAAGTATCGGACTTAATGGATTTACCTGAGGGAGTGTCAGTGTAAATAGTTCTTTAAGAACAAGCTCGACATGGATAAGGATATAGATGTTTACAAAGCTTGATTGGTGGCAAAGAATTTCACTCAGGTTCATGGTCTACACTATGATGACACCTTCGCCCCAATCACTATGCTTCAGTCGATTAGGATTATCTTAGTAGTTGCCGCATTTCATAATTATGGGAGTGTATATGACACAACCTGAAGGTTTTGTGGATACATCTAACCCTAATAAGGTGTGTAACATTAACATATATAACTATGATCTTAAACAAGCATCTGGGAGTTAGAATCATCATTTCGATCATGTTATCAAACAAAACGGTTTCACTCGAAGTGTCGAGGAACCATGTTTATACATGAATTTTAGTCTGAGCAAGGTTACCTTCCTAGTCTTATATATGGATTATATATTTCTCATCGAGAATGACATACCTTAATCTCACCTCCGTTAAAGAGTGGATGGGGAATCATTTCCAGATGAATGACTTGGGAGAGACACACCGCATCTTAGGTATCCGTATCTATAGGAATAAATCCAAAAGGATATTGACATTAAGTCAAGAAGCTTATATTGATAAAATTATTGTCCCCTTTTGTCCATCTCATATTTGCTCAAATGCGTTTCAGGAAGCCTTCTATAACTTGCCAAGGGGATTGACTCCTACGACAAAGCCATAGACTGCTAGCTCCTAGAATTTCAACTTCTCACACACATCATCCTCAATCAATTGAAGGAGATCCTCCAGTTACTTCTCAATAATCAGAAGAATATTCTTACAATGTCTCTGGAACCAGGCATCCTCATTATTCTCTTCATTTTCCTCAGCAAACTTCTCATCAACATCCTCTACCATCCCATCCTCTATATCAAAGGTTGGGATCCCCGTAACATCATATATATTCTTCTCTTTTTGTATAATATTCACGTCTGGTTTGTTCAGAACTGTGTTTTTTTCAGCATGAATGCAATCAGAAATTGTTGGCTCTTTTGGTATACTATGATGTTTAATGATCGTTGATAGAGAAGGTGACAATTGAGTTCCATTACTTTGGTTAATTATGAGATTAGGCCTCTTAAGTTTAAATTGTAGCAGTTAGGCCCCATAAATTATCCAAAAGGTAAAATTAAACCCTTTACCTAAAATCTCATGCGAAATTCATTTTACCCTACCACGAAAACTCAATTAGGACACGTTTTGTTTAAATCAAAGTGCAATTTTTTAAAAATCTAAACAAACACTATTTTAAAATTCTAGAAAAATAAAACTTTGGTTTTGTTTTACGCTTTTTTAAAAAATCTTCATTTTCATTAAAATATCTCAATTAACTAAAAAAACTAGACACGTGTTTTTTTTTGTATTTCTCATCTTTTCACAAAAAACATAAAGGGACATTAATACATATATTTATTTCTTAAAGAATCGTTACAAAGTTAAAGAAAAATACTTAGTTCTTCAATAAATGACAAATATTTTTATTTTTATGAAGTAATTTAAAATCTTCTCTAATTCGTTTTAAATTTTGATTTCATTTTTATTTTCTGTTTTGATTGTCTTATAAAAAATGTAACCAATTTCACTTATACAATATATTGAGTTTATCATGTAATTTTGGATGACAATTAATTTCATTTTGCACATAACTTATGAGGCTTAATTGTTATAATTTAAACTCAAGGGACCTAATTTCACTAATAATGAGACTCAATTGCCACTTTCGCTAATCTTTGATTAATTGGATTTCTTAGCCATGATAAAGAAATCAAAGTGTAAGCAACACTAAATATGACGAGTTTCTCTTTCTCTCTAGGTTAAACATTACCCTTCTATATAATTACTTAATTAGTTGAATTTAAATATGTTAATTAATTGAGAGCTAAAGAATGTAATTTGGGTATTTGAAAGGAGGGGAGAAAGAGAGTATTTTTGGCAGTTCCATAAGTAAAAGCAATTTACAGAAAAATAATGGAAAATATATAAGTAAAAGTAAATTACGTCCAACTATCCATGGATCACATGGGCAACTACACAAGTAGTATGATTAAGAGAGAGAGCGAGAGAGTAGAAGTTTATGGTATTATGAGCTTGACATGAGAAGGCTATCTCAGCCCTTGGGAAACAATGCCTCAAAGACCCCAGTTGGCAACAAGTAGAACTTTACCAAGTGAGCGAGCCATCTTCCCACATCGGGGATAAATAAACCTAGCCGGAGATAAATAAGCCGAGTGAGTGTTAATCACGCGTTACAAAAGATTACAATGATGAAAATTGCAGTCCACTCGGCCAGTTTAGTACATAGCTCATCTAACTAAAACCTGAATTGGAGACACCTTCCAATACACTAAGATTTTGCACCCGTTCTTGAAGACCACAACTAGGCTGAAGAGGAATATCATCGAATTAACATTAAGGTCTCGAAAGTTTCAAAATTTGGTTCAGGTTGCAATTCAATAAGCTGATCTCCAGCATTATAAGTTCTAAATGATCATTGTTTTGCTTCACGGATATGAAACATCAGCTGCAAAGTCAATTAAGGTTTGTGTTAGTCAAACTGCTCAGCTCTTTTGGGTAACGCAGTCTGAATCAGTAAACAAACCTTTGTCCCCAGATAGAATGTGAAAAATATGCCCACAAGGGTTGGAAGTCCTGTAGACAAAAACAAGTGAAAAAGCTTTAAGGTGTGTTAGTATTGGGGGGTTGGGAGGGAATCTCTCCCCCTTTATTCGCTTCCTTCCCTCCCCCCCTCACCTTTCTTTCCCTATCTGAGCAAGGCGTTAATATTGCTTGGCTGAGAATGGCAGCAAAAAAAAACATGTACCTTCTTTATCAAGGAAAGCAGAAATCAAGAAATTAATTCCTGATGGTCCAACAACAAAGCCAGCAAGATTTGCAATCTGCTCAAGGAAAATCATTCAGATCAAAGATCAACTTACAATCTTCATAAAAAAAGTGCTTAACAAATGCTCTTATGGCACTCCAAAAACTCAAGTGTCTTCTAGCATCTTCACACAACTCAAATTCTCAACATACAATCTTAATAAAAGAAGTGCTTAACAATTTCTATTATGGCACCCCGTAAAAAACACAGGTGTCTTCTAGCATTTTCACACAATTTTAATTATCAACTTTGGTGTTTGGTTTGATATAGGAAATTTCAATGTATGGGGATTAGTATTTCCATCAAATATATGTTTACTGGTCATTTGCACAAGTAGTATGGTTAAACACACAAATCAAGGATAAGATCAGCAGCTACTTCCTACAATTTTCAACAAATCGACATTTCACGTGTTCTTGCTACCTAGCAACACAACATAATGTATCCATATCTCCGTCTATCACTAAATTAAACAATTTATCCATGGAAATGTTGTGCATATATTTCAAGTTTTCAATGCCATTCAGAAAAGAAAATGTGATGAAGCCATTGATGATCAAGTTTTGGCAATAGTCGAACAAAATCATACATTATCCATGCCAAAAGACTGTACACAAGATATGGGTGTGGAAATAGTTTAATTATCTGGAAAAAAAAAAGGAGTTTGGAAGTCCCAGTTACGTAAGTTATGAGAAGACGAGAAGTATACCATGAGGCAGGTAATTGTAACAGCACCAGAAATAGCACTTAACTCTCGTAAGAAAAACTTCCCGAAACTACTCTCCACCTGACAATACATATATTCAGTAAAGCATAAAAAAAATCAATAAAAGGAATGTAATTAATCAACAAAATAAACATGGAGTAAAGCATATATAGAGGAGGCCCTATACATCACCAAATCAGATACAGTAGAAAGTAATGATCTCCAGTAAATAGGGGTGTTCATTCGCGGTTCGGTGGAAACCGTATATTTAATACGGTTCACACGGTTCGGTTTGGCAAAACACCAAACCTAAACCGCACCGTTCGGTTATAAACAGTTCGATTAACCTCTTTAAACGGTTATTTGCGGTTCGGTTACCAGTTAACCTATAAACGGGCTAAATATATTTTTTCTTTAGTTTTCGTGAATTTCATCTAGTGGTTTAATTAAAATTTTATTATATATTATAGTGAACAACATCAGAGTCTTAGTCCCAAAATGATTTGGGGTCGGTTCCATCTCAACAAGTGAAAATAAAGAAAGAAAATAAAAAACGGAAATGGAGGGAAACAGGATATGAAAGGCAAAGGGGTTTTATAGATTTTAAATCGAACTTATCACATATATAAAAACCTAAAAACTAAAATCAAGAACAAAACTTAAAAAGATTTTGAAAAAAGAAGTAAAATTTAATATAAAAAGTTTTTGGAAAAAGGGTGTAATAAGTCCAAAAAGAACCCAAAAAAAAACTTCTTTTAGAAAACTTAAATAAAAACATCAAATGCTAAAAGTCCACATGTATCATATGATTATCCCTCCATAATTCCCTCTCCATCACCATCCCCTCCTGAAACCCGAGAAAACTCGTATCGTGCTCAATCACTCTTCTTCATGTTTGTTTAGGTCTCCCTCTACCTCTAGCAACCTTTTCTGCGCCCCAGGTCTCCAACCTCGTAACCGGTGGAGTGTTTGTAAAGCATGAACCTTTTTCAAGATTCAGCAAAGGAAAATCTCTTACCATATCCTTTTTGTGGAGTGTTTGTAAAGCATGAACCTTTTTCAAGATTCACCAAAGGCAAATCTGTTAGCATATCCTTTTTGTGAAGTGTTTGTAAAGCATGAACGTTCTAGTGATCAAGTCTTTTATGCCATAGCCAAAAGTCATTTTCCTCTACTTTGTCAACACTTTTTTTGCGTACGTCCATGAAAGAGGCAATTTTTTGTTCTTCATTGCAATTCGAGCAATCTCCTTTCCATGATGATCATAACTATTACACGTATTTCCTTGTAATTCGAGCAATCTCCTTTCCATGATGATCATAATTGTTACACGTATTTCCTTCAAATTTGACGTTGTAACCATTTGCATCATCTGGGTACGCTTGGCAAATTTGTGGCAAGATTAGGAACTAACAAAACATGGTTAATGTAACGTGTTCCTTTCTTTACGCCAACAGCTATAGTTCATTTGCCTTTTGCCTCAACAATGGGGTCAATCCCCATCCTCACTCATGAGGACAAGACTCAATATCGGTGAATATACTTTCATTGTTTGTCATTTGATTTGTGCAACCACTATCGACTAGCCACACATCTTTATAACTTTTCGTTGAGGCTTGACCGCCAAAAAATAGTAGATCTTCAAAGATTCCACTTTTGGAGACATTAGCCTTTGCTTGTTATCTTTAGACCAACAATCTTTTTGTTCATGTCCAAACTTTTTACAAATGTCACATGGTGTTTTATCTTTGTTTCAACAACTTTTCTCCACGTGATTAGTATTTTTGCAAAATTCACAAGGTGGAAATCTTCCTTTCTTTTCGGTACCATTAGTACTCGACTTTTCTTCGGACATTTGCTTATTTGTGTTATTTTTAAAATTTTAGGACTTTGGTTTATGTTTTGTTTGAAAAGCTCCTACAATGAACCTTCGTTTCTACTAGAGACCTTTGACTCATGGGCTTGTAAAGACACAAATAATTCTCGTGGAGACAATGTAAACATCTTTCAACTCTTCTATAGTGGTAACAATGAAATTGCTCTTGCATTCTTTGTCCTCTTCTCTTTTACATCAACAGTTGAACAAAAAAGTTGGTAAAAGAGAAGACGACAAAGAATGCAAGAGGAATTGCATACTTACATTCTGGGATTGGGGAGGCGATGATATTTGTCTTGTAGCCATGCAGGAGTGAAAAAGGATCCATTCACTTCCCTAATGTAAAATCCTTCAAACCCTACTTACTAATTAAGCCCATACTAACCACTAACTTGAAATTTACGAAACCCAAAGTTACTCGTACCAGAAAATTATCTTGTTCATCACATCCAAAACACCCGGAACCCGGAATTCCCCAGCCTGACTTTAGATGTATCACACACCCGAAATGACACGGGTAAACTAACCAAAACAAGACCCGACTCAAATGACCTATATACGAAGACTAACCATGGCCATGACTATCAGTTAAAAAAAGTATAATGTAAATAGAGGTGATGAAGAATGAGTACATGGCATTCAAGATATGAGGTGAATTTCTTTTTTTTTGGCAAATAATTTTTCAAAAGGTATGTTGTGCCAAAGATAACCTCTTTTGGGTCTTTAAGAGCAGAGGCGCAGAGCACCCATTTTAGAAGATAACACTTGCTTAAAAGCCGGAGATAGAAGGACTCTATTGAAGGAGTAATGACGAAAAAGACGCAAATTGCATAGTTGCACGTCTGGGGCATGCCTCGGAGTTCCCCTTAACTGTTTAACCTCCTGCACCTCTGCTTCATGCATACCCTGCACCTACGGTACCTGAGGAGATTTTGCCGGCTATCGTTGTACACCTTATGCCTAAGGGCATTGTTTTCCAAACAACATCTATGTATTTAACCCCAAGTACTTAACTCAGTGTCAGGTACAAACTGTACCTGTGCATTTATTCAATAATATATAATGCGGACTTTTCTAATATTGTTTAATTTCAGACCAAAAGCTATCATGACTTGAAAAAAAATGCTCTAGTTCCTTTAATATTTTATATTCCTCTTCTGTTCTCAGGGTGGTCAACAAACAGCACAAGTAAGAAGGCAAGAGGCGTGAAATTCTACCACGGAGTTTATAACATCACGGGTTATGATAAAAAAATTTAAGGATAAATTGCATGTCATTTGTGTAGAACAATAACCTGTATAGCACTAGTAACTGATTTCATTAATATTTCTGGAATAAAGAAGATACATGTCAGCCAAGCCCAAGACAGAAGCTTCCTGTTGTCGAAGACAATAACAAGTGTCAACAAAAAAACGAGTCATACGAAAAAAAAATAAAAAAAAATAAAAAAGTAAACTAGGAGCACACATAGATGAGAAAATAATACCATTCCAGATCATGCCAGACAGCAACAAATGTGAATATAACCCATACATTCAACAGTTTTGTCCTCGCACCACCAAGAGGAATGTAAATGTACCTGGCTTTATAGAAATCAACAAATAATTGCGCAGTTAGAAGAATTATACATACTAGTAGGGATTATCAAATGCAAAACGAAAGAAGTAACACCTTACTAGCCACTTATTGTATGAACCATGCCAACTTTTCCAGAAACTCTCCAAGTTATGGCAATTGTTAATGCATTTTGGCATATTTTCGGGAGTTTCAATCCCATTGACCTGTAAGCACATATTGAAAAAAATATTTCTGGCTCAAAAAACATCAGAATACACATACTCCTTCCTTGACATTGAATCCTTGCACTTCTCTTTTTTGGTTTATTTCTCTGATTTCTCCACCTTCGCTTTTTGGTTTTCATTCGTCTCTTTCAAGTAACTCACCCACTTTTCCCCTCACAACTTTTTGTATTTTTTATTATTTTTCTTAAATGAAGTGTTATTTTGGAAGTGAAAGAAATCAAAGAAATTGAGGAAGTCATAAATAAGGATCATTTGACAACTCAAGAATCGTTCATAAAGTATAAGGAAATGGAATTGAAAAAATAACAAAAAAGTGACAAGTCACAGAGAACGATAAACCAGAATATATTTTAAAGCATAAGCATACCAATGCACAGAATCTGAAGTAGCGCCAAATCAACAGAAATTTTAGCCACATGAAATTCAAGACCTGTCATAGAATAAACATTACAAGAAAATGAGGCCACACTTGTGCAGCAAGGTTAAGTATTAAATCTCGAGATCCTTGTAATTGTTTGTTGAGCTTGATCTCGGTCATTTCGCTATAAATGCAACCAATAACACCTCAAAATGCAGTCGAGGATTCGTGGTAACCCTCTATGTTGATAATTGGGCCAGGCTTAAGAGTCACGAGCAATATTTATTAACATGGTTAGAACATTCTTGAGTAGATAAAGCTACCCAAGATACAAGGCTTATAATATAAAAGATGAATACCCACATTTTCATTGAATAAAAGAAATCATGGTAGTTGGTTACTCAATGACTTGTTACGTAATTATGAGACAATTATAATGAATACAGGGTCATTTGATCAGCTGCCTAAACTTACTACAAACTTAAAGAAATAGAAGTGGGAAGAAAAAAAAATCTCAAAAGGAATACGAACAAATATAAAAAAAAATAGAAGGATGGGGGATAATAAATTGATGTAGTTTATTTTCGCAGTAAACTTTTTACTCTTTACAATCAAATTTTCCCAAAATTTTCCATTTGCATACCCTTCACTAAAAAGAACAATAAGCAAATTTCCTTTCAAATCCTACTCCAAAGTCCAAACATATCTCTTATCCTACCTCGTCCATTAAATCTTAGAATCACCTTTGATAGTGAGTGATAGTGAGTATCAGTTGTGAATTTTGATAGTTTCTCACTTTTGACACCTCGTATTATGTGAGGGTATTGGGTAGTGTAAGTGTTTTTTTGTGCTTGCTATACACATTTATTTACTAATAAAACATGGAAAATTGGTGCTAGATGTACACTTTTACTACGAGGAGGTGAAATGGTAGTTCTTAGTCTTGGGTTTGTCAAAAAGGTAAGATACCTTAATTAGAAATAAATTAGTCGTGACCCCAATGAAGAACAAAGTAGAAAGTTCTTCCATTAGGGTAAAAAGTTCCAACAGGGGTTTGTGAAAAATGACTTGGCACATGAAGAACCTAGACATTTTTTTAAATAAAATTTAATATACATGCAAATTTTCAGATCACCATATATGAATAAAAAATGAGCAGACCAAGAATCTAATAGGTATAGTGAATGCATTACGCAAAATAGGCGAGTCGCGAATTCAAATTTCGTATCTAAATCAACCGTATTACGAATCTGGTAACCCTACTTTCAAATATAACACGCATACTATTAAGGGTGTGTCTAGATGGAGGTTTGTGGAGGGAGAGGGAGAGGGAGGGACGGAATAAAAAATCCCTTGTTCGGATAACAAATGGGATGTGAGGACAATGGAGAGGAAAAATTTGGAGGGATCCATTTTCCCTCATCCAAGGTAAACAAAAATCCCTTCACCATAGAAAAGATTTGGTGGAAAATTGTATCCAAACAACCATACCCCATTCTCCAACCCCTCTCTCCCCTCCGTTTCCTTCCCCTCTTTTTCCCTCGTATTTTGCTATGCAAACAAAACCTAAATAAATGAGATATTCTATGTTGTATTCCTTTGCTTTTCCAAGTTCTATAATATACACTTCGTTTTCTTGAATAATCTAATATACCCCTAAACTCGATGAACAATTCCTAAATCTGGACTTTCCTTCCAACGGTTATGTATTGACATGAAGAGATGCTTACGGACAAGGCGATGATTATGTTGATGGCTCCATGGATTTTGGATGAATGAACAATTTAACTAAAAGCGCTTAAACATAGCAATCAAAAGAGGCGAATTGAAGTATGCAAGTTATTGAAAATATTTTTCTTGAGTTCAACGGTATATTAGACGATTTTAAGAATTCAAGAGTACATGTTAGAATCTCAAACAACACAAGGGTAAATCGTAACAAAATCCCAAAATAAATTGATGTTTAACCAGTAGATCTTACCCCATATCCAATGATAAAGACATCAAAAGCGGACAACTCTTTCCACAAGTCACTGAAGAAAGGAACAAGATACTGGGGTGAGGAGACGATACATGAATATCTCTCCAATTGCCAAGTAAGAACGTCTTACCTTAATGCAAAGGCATTGTAATAACAGAAATGTGTCATCGCCTCAATTAGGCAAAAACAGAAGACCCATCTTAATCCATAAAGAGCCACATTTTTAATCGAGTAAGTATTCTGTGGCTTATCTATCTGCATGGCACGTCAGAAAACTATTAGGAGATGTGAGGAATTAAGCAAATAACCAAACCACCTTCCACCCCAAAATAATTCCGCCTTAGACACATAAACTTCTGATTTGTACAACTAAAAAGAAAAGGTGCATTAGTGTACTGTAAGTCTGTAATTAAGAAATTACAAGTTAATTTCATAGTCATTGAATAATAAAACAGGTGATACCTATGCACAAATTTATTGAAAAAGAGAAGGAAAAAATTCAAAGAAACACAAGCAGCATAAGCAGGTTCAGACTACAAGATACCTGGGATACAAATGCATTGAAACTTATGATAGGCCCTGCAATATAAAGTGGTGCATAGATGAGATAGCCTAGGTATATGTGAAATGAGAACTTGTCTTCTTTTAAGCTCCTCTCCTAAACACATCACAAAATACAGAAATATGAACTTAGTTAGCTATCTTAGCTGGAGTATGGAATGTGTGTATGTGTGTGTTGTACTCTTGTGAAGGGAAATGTGAAGTGAAATACACAAAAGGAACATTGTTACCTGTAAAAATAGGTAGCAAGTTCTTCCCGATTTACAAATGGAGCAACGCTGAACATGCTTCTGCATTCACCAAATGGATGTCATAGGGTGAAAGAAAATAAATGGTAAGGGAGAACAAGGACAACTGAAAGGAATGGTCAATCATCATGGTGCATTTACTATAGAGTGATATTTCCTCATATATTTCATATCATAGACATTGCGAAAGAGAACAAGTGAAGACAATTCCCATAGAATCTTAATGTATTGCTCAGTAACAGTACTGTGAACCGTATAAGTTTGCATTTACTATAGAGTGATATTTCCTCATATATTTCATATCATAGGCATTGAGAAAGAGAACAAGTGAAGACAATTCCCATAGAATCTTAATGTATTTGCTCAGTAACAGTACTCAAAAATATCCAATTCAAATGTACAATGCTTCGACCAGTGAGCTTTTCCACCTAAATACCAAAAGCTAACTTAGTGCACACTAATGAAACAATGGGTCCCAGAGAACTTGAACCACCTTTTAATAGTGATTTCCTGAGCAATAAAATGGAGGGCTTGCGCCATGTAGATGCTCAAGATGAAACTGAAGCAGTAACGGTACTGAGGTCAACTCTAGAGGGCAACAAACTAAATGGGCATGGAGCTAAGCCTGTCAGAATAAAAGTGGTACCTATAAGACTACCTACCTCTTGATCAAAGTGAGAGACTTGTTGGGCCCAATGGTAATCACATCCAAAACTTATCATGCGCAACGTAACTGCCAGAAAACATATAAGAAATGAAAGGAGAACTCAATTAAGTGAGATGAAGATTTTCAGGAATGCTTTAAGAATGAACAGAAATTCTTGCTTCAGACCGTCTTATTTCAGAGGGACCAAAATGTCACCATTTTTTGAATAGAATGTAACCATTTAATAACAAAATGTTATATCGCAAATTAGTTACTCTTTACCCTGAAAAATGATGTTAACATTTTATCAAGACATGGTAACATTTTATCGTAAAAATGGCTACAATAAGTCCGTCTGAATTTCAGACCAAAAGTGACGGTCTAAATAAGAATTTGCCAAGAATGAAACACAGATTCTGACAGCCTTTGGATGGGACACCCTGAACAACTCATACCCTGCAGATCCACCAGCCGAAAAAGCAGAAAGGGGAAGAAAGCTTAGATGAAGTTAAGAAAAATATTCTGCCTACCTAGAATGGGATTCAAGGGAAAAAGACAACTAAGATAACATTACAAAGGGTGCCTCGGGCCTCACGCTCAAGCATCCACAAAAATGTGATAGAGCCACCCATTTAATAGAAATAGCAATATCATTACAAGGGTCTCTTCATGAATTACCTTATTACAATTCATTTATAGAAAACATGGCATGTATTAGCAAAAAAGCACCATCTTTCATTGTATTTACAGCAACGGCATTCAGACATAGAACTGGGGTCAGCCCCACAAGATTATTCAGCGCCTTAGCTGACATTCAAATTAGCCAAGTGGCCAACAAGTCACTTATTCAAAGTAACTTCTTCAATAGTGTATGTTCCCAGGCCAGTTGGATTTTAGAGACTCGGAGATCATGATTTTACCAAGAACAATGACTGAGACTATAAGCGATATATGATAATTAGACTGTTCCATTTGTAGGAATGTTCAAGTACAAAACTGTCACATGGTAGTTTATTACAAATTAATAGCTCAAACATCAAGGTTGTCAAAGCAGTAGGAAAAAGCTTTCTGAATAGTATTTCCATTAAGAAGGAGAAGGCAGAAACGATACCAAAGTTAAAGCAGATATGCCACCTAAATGTACCCCGAAAACCATCCAGATATGTCCATTGCTGCCTATATATAAAGAGAAACAAAATGCATAAAGTTAGGAGGAACTCTATTTTGATTCGTCAGTGAGCAACGCATAGAAGAACAACACAAAAACAAGGGAGATAAACTCACCCAAATACGGAGAAAGAATATCCTTCATAAATGCGGTTACAAATCAGGAAAAAAATGTTGTAAGTCCATAATACAAATGAGAAGTACTTTGTCCTTGCAAACATCTTCACGAAAAATGGTGAAGTGAGAGTTCACCCAGCACAACAAATAGACGCCAAAAACTACTCTTAAAGTATGGGTTTCAACAGTGAAGCAAAGACAAAGAGAAAAGGATTGTTTATAAAGACGAATTTCCCCAAATATAAAAGGGAGTAGCTTCCTTTTTTGTTTAAAGCCAAAAAGGGCTACAATCATTCGCTGATTCACCACATGACAAAGATGAAACCCTACCCCGAGTTGGTGATAGTTTCTATTTCATGTGCAACAAAACCAGATACCGGAGAAATCTAGTTGCCTAACGGCTAATGTGATCATTATGTGACACTCTTTTGGTCAAGGTAATTCATACTGTTAAGTGTCGCCTTCCTTTTTTTTCTGAAATAAGGACAAGTGTCAGCTTGTGATTATAGTAAACATATATGAACAGCAGTTTTATATACCATCATTTCATGTATCACCAAGAACTTATAAGCACGTAAAGTACACGCAACTAGGCAAGGATATGTCTCTTTAAATAGCGAGGAACCCACACATAAAAATCAAGTATCAGAACGCCTGCAACATTCAAACTTGACTATAGCTTTTAAAATATCGAAAAGGCTCAGATTAGATGAGAACATAGGCATACCTTGACGATAAGAAAATTGAGCGTAGCAATTGACAGGATGAAAAGAACACTGCAACAAATGTCAAAAAATTACTGGAATACATCACGAAACGTCTGAAACTACTACACTAAGAAGTAAGAGCAAATACCATACCATGCTCCATGTAGGTAAATTAAGTAGATAAAGGAAATGAAAAGCCAGACGACAGACATTCCACTTGCTCGTAGATGATAGATCTTCCTGAAAGCCATGGCTACAAGAGTGAATGCTCCAAAAACAGCAGTGAGGATGGGTAAGTTAGCACGGAAGTTTCTCCACTGGCCATCAGAGACATCCTAAACATGGAGGAATAGCGGAACAGAAGAGGTTAAATTAATAACAAATGGGTTCAGATGTTATTTAGCAGGGTGAACAAGTAATAATGGTGGCATAACAGAAACTTGAAAAAAGAATTGGAAATTTTAACTAAAACTTTAGGATTTTCCTTTGGCCAGCAGAGGGTAGGGGATAATCTGCCACACAAAGTACATTGTTGATAGAGTTTAAAAAGCAAAAAAGAAGCGTAATCGGTATTGAAATAGAGAAAAAGAGTCTAACATTGAGTCGATGAGGGAGCCAACCAGGTCGAAGTCCCCAGACAGTCCGGGAATAATCTGGCACATACAGTACTTTATTGGAATCAGAAAGGAGGAATTACAAATAATAAAAGCGGGAGAGAGATAGGGGATAACCATGGGAGAGTTTGAGAGAGCGATGTATAATGTAAGCGTAGAAGCAAAGTGCATAAAGAATGATGAAACTGAGTTCTAGGCGCTGCCATGAGGTTTTCGCCATTGATGGACGGACAAATGCTCAAACTTGTTGAGATGGGATCATGAGAGGTACTAGTCTAATAGAGGGCAAGGCTTGAGAGTTGTCCTTTTGTTTAGGAAATGTCCAAGCTACTCGGAAATGGGTCGCCTTAGTTCATACTTCCTCCATTTTAATCCAGATGGGCACTTTGTTTTTTTTGTACACTATTCACAAATCAACTTTCAATCTCAATTTTCTCTCAATACATAAGAAAAAATATATTCATGTGGGGTCTTGTTTAATTCGTCTTTACGAGTACATTGAAAATATACAACTTTTATCATTTTTACAAATACGTAATTAAAGATATGAAGCACGCAAAACGTGCGTTGGCAAACGTGAAAAAGGTAAAGTGTCCATTTGGATTAAAATGGAGGAAGTATCTATCTATCTATCTATATATCTATCTATTTATATACTTAAATGAGAAATTTTTCGAGCGATTTTATTGGTTACTGCTTTGGAGCGGTTTCATTGGCTAAAATTACGAAATTACTTAAATAATAATAAGCTAAATAAATTTAAACATCAGAGCAACAAACACAGGGGATGGGAGAGAAACTAGAGATAGGATTCTCTGTTTTCTAAAATTCCTTTTTCGCAGCTATGGCTAGACAGAAAAAATCACAATCTCATCATAAATCAAACTCACCTAAATCAAATGATAATAATAATCCATCAATTACTACAACTAGTACTAATAATATTAATAATCAAAAAAATGCTTCATCTGAATGCAAGGAGAGCGGTAGATAGTCTTCTGAATGAGGATAGTGAGGAGAATGATGATCAGGAAGGGTGGTAAGAAGTATCGTACAGAAGAAGATCAAATGCGCGATTGGAACCGATTATTGAAGAGGTGGTTGAGCTGGTACTGGAGAGCTCAAGATTACTGAAAATAACTGAAGATGATGTGAAAGAGGAGATTGAATATTGGAAGATGTCGGTGTATGGGTATGTTATGGGAGCTAATCCACCATGGGAGGTGTTGGAAGGGTATTTGAAGCGTATATGGAGAAATTACGACGTTCATCAGATCTCGTTCCTACCAAATGGCTTATTTGTGGTAAGATTTAACTCTTTGGAGCATTTAAAATTTGTGTTGGCAAATGGATTGTATCACTTTGATAGGAAACCAATAATTGTGAAACCTTGGGACCCTTGTGTTAGAATAGCGAAAGAATCGGTGAAGAAGGTTGTTATATGGGTTAAATTGGTATGGTTGGATCTGAAATTTTGGGGGGTGAAATGTTTAGAGAAATTGGTTGCTGATTGGAAAATTCTTGCTTATTGATGAGATGACCATAAATAAGAAACTTCTAGGATATGTAGGATATGCTCGCATACTTGTTGAAGTTGAATTGGACCAAAATTTCCCCACCGTGATTAAATTTGAGGATGAGATGCGCACAGAAGTTACAGTCCCTGTGGGTTATGATTGGTTACCTGTCACTTGCCAAAAAAATGCAAAGGGATTGGTCATTTCACGAAGGATTGTAGGAGGAGGAATAATGTGGAGAATGGTCCTGTGCAGAAGAGTACTAAAGTATGGGTACCAAAAGTCACAAATGAACCTGTAACAGTGTTAGACCCTGTGGAATTTCCACCACTTGGTGCAACAGAGAATGCAAGTCTGGTTACAACTGAGAATACACCTGCTCAAAGTAATACAAGGGATATATTTACACTAGCAAGAATTTTAACGAGAATGAATAGACATGAAAATCGTGAAGTGGAAGGAATGAATTATGGGTACTCTATGACGTTTGGTGCAATATTGGCAGTGGCAGTTCGAAATGCTGAAATGGTTGATAAAGGGGAAGGAGGGAATCATGCCAACCTCAATGGCTAGAATGGGAATGTGGAATGTAAGGGGCCTAAACAGTGACAAAACAAAAAGATATAAAATGGTTCCTTCATCACAATGATGTTGAACTGTTTAGGCTCCTAGAGACTAGTGTAAAACCTATGTCTCTAAATAGAATAGTTAATAATGTATGTAATGGTTGGGATTATGTGACTAATAGTGAAGTGCGCCCGGGGTAGAATATGGTTACTATTGAGAAGGAATACCATTGAGGTGGAAGTGTTAGATATGGAGCCACAATTTATTCATTGTAGAGTGAAGATGGTGGTTATGGATCATCAATTTAATGTGACTATTGTTTATGGGACTAATAAAATTGAGGAACAAGTACCTTTGTGGGATGCATTAAGTAGATTTAATATGAATTTGCCTTGGATTGTGATGGGAGACTTTAATAATGTCATGTTTGCAAATGAGAGATTAGGTGAGGTGGTTAAGGATGAGGAAATGAAACCATTTCAGAATGTTGTTAATGTATGTGAACTATTTGATATGAAGTGTAGTGGAGCATTTTTTACATGGAACAACAAACAACCTAGTGAAACCATGGTGTTTAGCAGGATTGACAGAGTGCTCATTAATAATGGGTGGATATAAAAATGGCCAAATTGGAATGCTCATTATCACCCAGAGGGATTTTTTGATCATTGCCCATGTGTTATATCTATGGGACCTAGCATTTGTCAACAAAAGAAGCCATTTAAATTTTTTAATATGTGGATAAAGGCGCCTGAATTTATTGAAGTGGTAAGAAAGGGATGGGGGAAATGTTGGGAAATGTGTCCTCAACAATAGTGCAATCACGTAATTAAATCTCATAACGAGAATGCGCAAGGGATGATACGATTTATATTAGTCAACTGACCAATATTAATCGGTAATGATTGGCTAGCTAGAGTTTGACATTACTGTCGTATGACGGTGGTGGTCAGTTGATCCCTTTAGGTCACACCTTTAGGACAATTCCCTTAATTGATAAAATTATCAAATGTATAGTGATACGATTTGATCATATTCCTTAAACTCGTATATCGAGAAATTAGAGGTTAAATCTTAATGTAAGATTTATGTTTATAATTGAAACGTGTCAATTGTTAAACAATAAACGATATTTTATAATATCGTAATTAGAATGAATCGGGTTAAAATTAATACAAAGGTTGTAGATCGTATTGACGATTATTGTGAATGACCATTTTATATATTGGTAATTACGAATTACTTGTCAACTAAATAAATGTGATTTATTTAATTTATAAATAATATTTATTTGATAAATATGTATGTTTTAAATTAAAACAATTGTATTTTATATCATTATGACATATTGTATGTCACATAACATACAATTGTAAAATAGACAAAAATATAAAATGGGTCCATTTTATTTATGAATGCACCGGTTTTTGAAGGGTGTTGTGTGTGTGTGTTTTGTGTATTAAGTGCACTAGGAGACACCATCATTAAGCATGCCTTGAAACCATTATCTTGTGCCTCCCCATGTGTGTTGGTAAGACAAAAAGGAAACATGCTTTGATGCTTCCTAAGTAAGGCTCACGGCCAACTTACCAAAATCCATCAAAAGAGTAAAATGTTGACTACTCTTATTCATTCATGTTTTCATTTTGAAAATCCTAAGCAAAGTTTTCTAGAGAGAAAGTTGCTAAAAACCTCAAATATTATTATAGTGATAATAATAAGAATACTAATAATAATAAGTTGTTAATATTAGTATTGAAATAATATTCTAATTAGAGAGATTAGAATAGTTTAAGGAGAAAACCGGTTTTTGTGCTAGCTTGTTCAAGATCTCGGTTGGTTAAGGGTTGTCTTGGTGCATCCAAAGGAGGTATTCTTATTTGGGTACTAGGAGGATCATCCTTGCCATACTTTCGGACCGTGTGTAAGGGTTCGAGAACTCTCTTATTTCCGCATTTTAGCGTGCTTAAGATCACTTATAATATGTTAATTAAAGGGTTAATTAAAAGATTATGTTAGCATGACTAAAAGATTAGTTTATGAGTAACTAATTAAACCTTACAATTGGTATCAGAGCAATAGGTTGTTTGCATGCTTTCCGTTTACGTTTTTACGGAGTTATAGAGATAACATAAATAAAACTTGAAATTTTCGTTTAATATATGATATGCACGAAATTAATTTAGCATGAATACCTACTGTTTTCTAAAATGTTTTAGAATATTTGGAATTTATTTTGCATGAATATTGATTAATGGTATTTTAAATCTTGGTTTTTATAAAGTTTTAATGGTTAAAGTCGTTTATTTTGGGAAAAATAGCTAAAATCATCTTTTGGTCGAGATTTTTCAGTATGTTATCACATGTATTTTCTATAATATGAATATGATTTTTCGTAAATTATGGACTTATAAATCGTGTGATATGAATTTTAAGTGTTAAAATGCAATAAGATGAATAAAAATGGGTTAAAATAGTTATATTATGAATTTGACTATAAAAATTTATGAGGATGTCACATGCAATATTTAAAATTTATGTTGAATTTTCCAGAAATTTATCTCAAATATTGCAATATTATAGATTTTTAATGTAAAAATCGGGTAATTAGTGACATAATTTCGACTTTAATAGTTTAAGTTGGAATTTGGCCATAAAAATTTAACACGATGTCATATATATTATTTACAGCATGTATAAAATTTTCGAGAATTTTATCTTATTTTATGCTTGAGAAATAATTTTAAAGGTTAAAATTGTACGATATATGACGTAAATCGTTAAAATTTGCAAAAGTTGTTAAAATGGCCGAAAAATGTAACCCATATTAGTCATATATGATATGCTCATCTTGAAAATATTCTTGGGAGCCAAAAGTTTCAGATTTGTTTTAATTTTTAATTTGTTAAAAGTAGCATTAAAATTAAAATAATAAGAGTCTTTAATTAAAGTTTCGGCTCTTGGGCAGTGTGCCATTTAATTTTCTATCCATATTGTGTTCTTAAAATGTTTTGGAAGGTATAAAAATATTATTAGTATTTAATTTGCATTTATGAAGTTAATTATTGAATTTTCCGACTTAAATTGCTCGTTTTACGTCTTATTTATGAAATAATGTTAAAACCGTATAAAATACTAATATTTTAACTTTCTGAAAATTTTAAGAACATTCTGGAATTTTCAAAATTTGAATTTTGAATTTTCGAAATTTTAATGACTCTTTTGGATTTTTATATTATTTTTCCCGTAAAACCGAGTAATACCGATCAATATTGAAATATATTAAGTTAAGTCATGTTCAAAGTTTGAGTAAGACTAAATTTTGAATCCTATGCGAGTTAGGATGATTAACTTAAGGATGAAATCCGTTTCATATAATGCATAGTGTTGTTAATCGTTAAAACACGCGATTCCATAAACCGAGGTTTGCGATAACTATTTAAATAAGCGTTTTAAATAGGACGATTTGGCTTAGGGTTTGCATGTTAATTCATATTTACATAAGCATTGCATATTATATTATGAATGTCATGATTTATTTACGTAATTTTGGGAATTATGTAATTTACTTAGTATGGCCTAGTTTTTAAATCGGTATTTCCCGTAATGTAAGGGGTTACCGATTCGGTTGTAATTTTGTGATCTCGTATCACCCAATTGTAATTTATTTCTATTTTATAATGTATAAAGTAGACTAGAAAAGTTGTAATATTTGTAAAATACGGAGTTCCTTGAAGACGGTGCCATTCGAAAAGGAGTTCCGACAAGACGGTGTTTACCTCGAAGTGCGTGCCGCGTGAAGTTCAAGGGACCAAAGGAGTTGGTTTCCGAATTTGTACTTTTGTTATTTCTTTTCTAGGAAAGGCCATACTAGGGTTTATTTTATGCTTTTATTTTTTATATGTTTGCATGCATAGCCAAATCGTCATACATCGTATCATGCTTGTTTCGACCTAGTCGACCTAGTCTTTTATTTTATCGATAATTCACCGACTTAGTTCACTTAAACGGAGATAGATAATAATTTGACTAGATCTCTTACATATAAATATTGAGACTTAGCCTTACCAAAGAGTATGGACCCATGAATCCCTTCTTCACAAGAACGTAGGCTCGGCTACACCGGGGTACTAAAATTGTCACGTTGGGTAAGTGGGGTAATAAGATTACACCTTGAAATTTGGTTGATCTCAACGAAAGTATTCGTAACCGTAGTTGCAATAAGTTCGGGCTAAAGATAATTTTAAGAAAATTGTCGACCGAGAGTTCTAAGAGTAGAACCGATTAAGAGTTAATCCACCAAATTATACCAATACGGGTTGAATCGGCTACACCGTGCCCGGATTAGTATGGGTTTGGGTCTCGGGATTGTTTACTTAATTGGGTAAGAGATCATTAAGTAAATATATATATAACTAAACTTGTTAAAGTTTCTAGTTTAAATTATGAATTTTAAAATGATGTTGTTTTTCCTTTTATCATTGTAGTTTAATTTTCAACATCATCAATGGCAACCAACGCTCCACCTCTCACTAACGTATCATGGCTTCGATCCTTTATGGATCGTTGCAAACTCGATAAGCATGGTTCAAACTTTAAGGATTGGGATGCGCAATTACTTTTGGCCGCTCAAGGTGACGATAAGAGTCGTTACCTATCCGAAGCCGCTCCGACCGCTCCGACCGCTCGTTCATCGGTCCAAACTCGTGAGGCCTATGAAGCCTACATGAAAGAGTCCTCCGCTCTTAAAAATGTGCTCATCTTCTCCATGGAGCCGGATCTCCAAAGGAGTATGATTAAGTTGACCACATCATATGAGATATACACCAAGCTTGCGACCATGTTTTCGCAAACTCCTAGGGTGATTCAATATGAGGCGGCTTCCGCCTTCTTTGACATTACATTCAAGGAAGGGCAAAAGATAAGCCCTCATGTGCTCAAACTCGTTGAGCTCGCGGAGACTCTAAAAGCTCAAGATGTTGATGTTCCCGACTCTCTTATTATTGACCGAGTTCTTCACTCACTCAATAAGGTTAAGGCGTATGCTCAATTCCGGGTGAATTTTAATATGCGAAACCAAGAGACCACGTTGGAAGAGTTGCATAAGATGCTCGTCCAAGCCGAACGGGACATGGGACTTCATGAAAGTTCCACCAAGGATGTTTTGAACATCGAAAAGAAAGGGAAAACGAGCTTCAAAAGGAATGCCTCTAAAGGCAAGGGCAAGAAAACGTTCAAGCCCAAGGCGACCAAAGAAAAGACCTTTTCGAAAGGCGCTTCCACCTCGTCTTCAAAAGAGCAAGACAAGTGCCATTATTGCACGAGGATCGGTCATTGGAAGAGAAATTGCCCCAAATACTTAAGCGATCTCAAAAATGGGAAGGCAACCGCCGTAGGTAATAAATCTCGTTTATGATTCATGTCATTTATCAACTTATGTATAGTGATACAAATGTGTTGATGTTTACCCTTTTTAAATGTTTTAAAGGGGCGCCTCCTAATAATGATAAGGGCAAGGAGAAGGAAGCTTGAAGTTCCTTACTTGGATGGCTATGGTAGCATCCAAATTGATCGAAGACTTGAAGAGCTAGCCTCTAATTTCATATCGTCTTCTTTCATATTTTGCATTTATTTATGGAACAACTTATTTTCTTGTAAGACAAGGATTAAAATCCTAATACAATGGTTGTAATTTTGGATATTAGTGACTTGGTTTTCAACCCGAGTCACTACTTTTGTTCTTAATCAATGTTTCGATTTATCAAATAAATTGCATACCTTGTTAGAACATGAATAATGGTGATCTAATCACGCAATAAACATTGATACGATCAAGTATAAAATAATCAAAGAGTTGATTAAAACAGAGAACTATACCACATGAAGGTACTTTCAATCATTTTGAGAAAATATTAATTCATTATACGATGATCATTTTAAGTGAAAATGAGAATGAATTAATCATACCATAAATTTATATACATTGGTTCGATCGAAATAAGCTATCCTTGTACAAATAAGGGTTATTTTAAAGGATAGAGTGGGAGAAAATATTCGACCTACAAACCAATGATATAACTATAGGATCTTAGAGAAGATTCCTGAAAGGGTTCTTAAGAAGAAACCTAAATAAGATAACAAAAGAAACTACGAGAGGACACTGAAGAAACTACGGGAGGACACTCGAAAAAAGGTTCTTTGTGTTCATTGTTTCAGTGGGAAACACCGTATGAATTCGGAAGGAAGATCGGCTCCACAAGATAGTGATTTTTCAAAGATTATAAGATAATAGAGGAGAAATCATCTATCTATTTGGAGGCAAGACCGATTCCTTGAAATAATGATTTTTCTATGATTATAAGATAATAGAGGAGAAATCATCTCAGTCCTCTCGACAGTAGTTTATGTTGTGTCAGAAGGTATGATCTGACAAGATGGATCACTATAGAGATAGTGATAATGATTCGAGTAATATTTTAACATGCGAGAAATGAAAGGTTCATTTAAGAAATCGAGAGATATTGTTTTTAGTGGGAGCGATATTCATTAAAGAATTGAAACCTACCATTTAGAGAGAATGGGTGATTCTTTAAGGGTAAAGAATAAGAGGTACTCAATTTAGATGAATAAAATAATTTGTATCATATGATGATGGAGTTTTAATGGAAGGTTTATTATATGGATAATAAAAGGCCGCCCATTAGAAATCAGAATGGTTAAAACCATTATCAAATAGCCAAGATGAGTGAAAATTATTAGAATGATGAAATCATAAATAGACTACAATGTAGATTTCGGTACATAAGTGACTAAAGAGAGTGATTTCTTAATCCCTCCAGTATATCGATACGTCACAAGTTATAAGATAACAGTGGGAGCTTTCCTCCGGAAAGGAAACTCAAAATCTAGAAAGAGTTCTAGACATGTACTCAAATAGAATCATATTATACGGGATAATATGAGAATAAAGGAGACCAAAATTTGTAAGTTTTGCAATCATGAATAAAGGTTATTCGCAAAACACTAATACAAATAGATGATTGTGCATCAAATGCAATATAATAGTATTGACTATTGTTGCATGACAACATCATTTGAGTTATAATTAACTCAAAGTAAAAGATACTTTGTCAGAATCCAAATGGGTTGTAGAGACAATATTGAACCCCATAAGTGAACTGGATTGACTTAGTATGGCCCCTAGCCGCTTACATGAGGTGACGTCTCAAAGCGACTAGAGTGTGAGGCGATTGATGGCAAGTTCAAGTGTCATAGGGTCATATGTGATGACTAGTCGATCACATAGGCAGACTGCAAGAGACACTCTGTCGGGCAATGTGACCGCTTATAGAGTTCTGGAAATTTTATAGCCGGGTCGTGGCGAGAGCTGCTATAGTATTCTTGTGAGTCAATTCTTAGACTAAAGACTAATCTCCCAAGATGCTACAGTTTAGGCATAGCCTTGATCTGTTCTCTACGACTTTTCGTAACTGGAGTCAAATGGGACTGCTTCAGGCTGTGACTGACTGTGACTAGTCAAAGGAAGTAGTGCGATAGAAATTGTCCACCCCTTGTCAGGGTTGTTCAAATCTCAGGGCCACTCGAGGAGAAGTTAACTGGAAATGCGTGGCCACGCTCGGAAGGTATCTATGGTAGATAATTCCGGTCAAACAGTTATTCTCCAGATCGAGGAAACCACTCATGATATGATCGAATGCAAGTACGACCTTAGAGAGACATCTTGCATTGAGTGGGAGATTGTAATAGGACAAGAGAATTGGTGACGCACACTTGTCGAGGACAAGTGGGAGATTGTTGGGAAATGTGTCCTCAACAATAGTGCAATCACGTAATTAAATCTCATAACGAGAATGCGCAAGGGATGATACGATTTATATTAGTCAACTGACCAACATTAATCGGTAATGATTGGCTAGCTAGAGTTTGACATTACTGTCGTATGACGGTGGTGGTCAGTTGATCCCTTTAGGTCACACCTTTAGGACAATTCCCTTAATTGATAAAATGATCAAATGTATAGTGATACGATTTGATCATATTCCTTAAACTCGTATATCGAGAAATTAGAGGTTAAATCTTAATGTAAGATTTATGTTTATAATTGAAACGTGTCAATTGTTAAACAATAAACGATATTTTATAATATCGTAATTAGAATGAATCGGGTTAAAATTAATACAAAGGTTGTAGATCGTATTGACGATTATTGTGAATGACCATTTTATATATTGGTAATTACGAATTACTTGTCAACTAAATAAATGTGATTTGTTTAATTTATAAATAATATTTATTTGATAAATATGTATGTTTTAAATTAAAACAATTGTATTTATATCATTATGACATATTGTATGTCACATAACATACAATTGTAAAATAGACAAAAATATAAAATGGGTCCATTTTATTTATGAATGCACCGGTTTTTGAAGGGTGTTGTGTGTGTGTTTTGTGTATTAAGTGCACTAGGAGACACCATCATTAAGCATGCCTTGAAACCATTATCTTGTGCCTCCCCATGTGTGTTGGTAAGACAAAAAGGAAACAGCTTTGATGCTTCCTAAGTAAGGCTCACGGCCAACTTACCAAAATCCATCAAAAGAGTAAAATGTTGACTACTCTTATTCATTCATGTTTTCATTTTGAAAATCCTAAGCAAAGTTTTCTAGAGAGAAGGTGCTAAAAACCTCAAATATTATTATAGTGATAATAATAAGAATACTAATAATAATAAGTTGTTAATATTAGTATTGAAATAATATTTTAATTAGAGAGATTAGAATAGTTTAAGGAGAAAACCGGTTTTTGTGCTAGCTTGTTCAAGATCTCGGTTGGTTAAGGGTTGTCTTGGTGCATCCAAAGGAGGTATTCTTATTTGGGTACTAGGAGGATTATCCTTGCCATACTTTCGGACCGTGTGTAAGGGTTCGAGAACTCTCTTATTTCCGCATTTTAGCATGCTTAAGATCACTTATAATATGTTAATTAAAGGGTTAATTAAAAGATTATGTTAGTATGACTAAAAGATTAGTTTATGAGTAACTAATTAAACCTTACAGGAAACACGTTGAAGGGATTGCCATGTATAAGATAATGAAGAAATTGAAGATGTTGAAGAATGATCTGGAGGATTTGAATAAATCACTATTTGATGATGTAGAGAGGAATACTGATGTTGCTTACTCACTTTTTATTGAATGTCAAAAGCATTTGCAGCAAGATAGATATAATAAGGAGCTAATGGATAGGGAGAAGCAGTTGAGAGAGTCATATCACTTGCTTGAGGTGTCTAGGAATGAATTCCTGGGACAAAAAGCCAAAACTGACTGGGTTAAGTATGGGGATGCGAATACTACAATGTTCCACCAAGCAATCAGGCAAAGACAAATGCATAACAAGATAGTCCAGATTAAAAATGATGAAGGGGTGTTGGAAGGAGCCTTGTGAGATTGCAAGGGCATTTGTTGAGTATTACAAGAAGCTGTTGGGCATGAGTAATGAAACTCCTAATTTTTCGAGACGTATAACAAGTAGGGGAAAGATGGTGGAGGTAGGAGAGTGGGAGCAGTTGTGTAGCATTCCCACATGTGAGGAAATACAACAAGTGGTTTTCTCTATACCAACTGACAAAAGCCCGGGACCGGATGGATATGGCAGTTGTTTCTTCAAAAAGAGTTGGCCTGTGATTCAGGAGGATGTGAAGGGTGCAGTTCAGGATTTTTTTCACTCATGGGAATTTGTTGGAGCAAATTAATTGCACAAACATAGTGTTGCTGCCTAAAATGGAGCAGCCAAAGACAGTCAGGGACTTCAGACCTTTGTCATGTTGTAATACTCTGTACAAGGTTATCTCAAAATTGATATGCAACAGGTTGGGAAAATGCTTACCTGATATTTCTAACCCGTCTCAATGTGCCTTCATAAAAGGCAGAACTATCTTGGGGAATGTGCTGATTAGTCAGGATCTCTTGAGGTTGTACAATAGGAAAAATGCATCACCTCGTTGTATGATGAAAGTGGATTTGAGGAAGGCGTGTGACTCAATTGAATGGAGGTTTCTGGAACAAATGCTTCGGGCTCTTGACTTTTCAGAGAAATTTGTGAAGATGGTGATGGAATGTGTGTGCACTACAACGTTTTCTATAGTGCTGAATGGACAGAGTCATGGGTTTTTTTAGAGGGGCAAAGGGGCTTAGACAAGGTGATCCTATGTCCCCCCTTCTATTTACATTGTGTATGGAATATTTGAGCAGAATGCTTGGCATGACAGGAGAGATTAATGGGTTTCAATACCATCCACTCTGTAAATCTTTGAAGCTTGACCACCTTATGTTTGCGGATGATCTTTTGCTATTTTGTAGGGAATATTTGTTCGATAAGCATTATTATGGAATGCTTCAAAAGGTTCATTGAGGCATCTGGGTTACACATCAATAAGGAGAAGTCTGATATTTATGTGAATGGAATGAAGGAGCATGAACTAGTAGCAATTCTGCAGGATACTGGTTTTAAGAAAGGAACACTCCCATTTAAGTACCTTGGAGTGACCATATCCCATAAGAGACTCACTAAAAATTATTGTCACATTCTGGTTGATAGGATGAAAAGCATGATTAGGGGATGAAATAGTAGGAAGATATCATATTCTGGCAGGTTGGTGCTTGTTAAATCTGTACTTTCGACTATTCATACTTACTGGTCACAAATCTTTGTTTTGCCAAGTGGAATTATGGATAGGATAATGGCACTGTGTAGGAATTTCCTGTGGGAAGGATCTAATAAATATTCAAAAGCACCTCTGGTGGCGTGGAATGTTCTATGTAAAGGAAAGAAGCAAGGAGGTTTGGGGTTGACAGACAGTAAGATATGGAATGTAGCAGCCATAGGGAAGCTTGTGTGGTGGATTGCTTCAAAACAAGACCATCTGTAGATAAAATGGGTGAACTTCATTTATATAAAAAACGATTCATAGATGTCTTATATACCATCTGTTCACAGTTCTTGGGCATGGAAAAACATATGTGAAGTTAAAGACAAAATGAAGAATGGTTATACCAATGATGTGTGGCATGGGAGGAATGAGAGGTATACCATAGCTGAAGGGTATAAATGGTTGCTGAACGAGGAATATGATGTTATTTTGTGGCACAAGATAGTGTGGAATAAATACATTTACCTAGATGGGAGTTTATTATGTGGCTTAGTCAGAATCAGAGGTTGCTAACTCTTGATAGATTAGCTAGGATGGGCATGGAGGTGCAACAAGAGTGCTTTGTTTGTGGATTGGAGGCAGAGTCACATAAGCATTTGTTTGAAGAGTGTAGATTTACGAGGATGTGTATGCAGATGGTCAGTGAATGGTTGGAGTACACATAGCAGAACTAAGAGAAGGAGAACGTATTTTCAGGAGAAGGTATATGATGAATTTGAAAAAGAAGTTGATTGAAGCAGTGATTGAAGCAGTGATTGTTGGGTTGAGATACTGGTTATGGCATAATAGGAATGTTTGCAGAACTGAAGGATATGTAATGCATCCTAGAGTACTGATACAACAGGTACAAAATGAATGCACGAGGAGGTTTCAATGTATATTCCAAGGTGTGATAAGTCATGAGGATAGGAAATGGTGTAGTAAGCATACTTTTTTGTAAATGGGATAGCCATGTAGGAGATCAGTAGATGTTCTGGTTTGAATGATGTATATGTGTTGGCATTGAGGCCATGATTTTATAATACTTACGTTTAACCAAAAAAAAAAGTTAATAAAGCTAAAAAAAAGTTTCAAATATTATGACATGTGGAGTCAATCTCCAAAATTCTTTGATCTGGTCAAGGAGTCATGGATAGAGGGTGTGTATGGTACTCCCATGTACCAACTTGTGACTAAATTGAAGAGATTGAAAGGGCCTCTGAAGATTCTAAATAAGGAGAAGTTTGAGGGTATTGAACATCAAGCAGACCTTGCCTATACCAGGCTGCTTGCTATCCAGAAGCAGCTCTTCCAAAGGCCATCTGATACTTCTCTGATTGAGCAGGAACTGCAGGTACAGGAACAGTATAGGGAGTTGGATAAGGCTAGAATGAGCTTCCTTAGACAAAGGGCAAAAACCACTTGGATTCAAGAAGGGGACTGTAATACAGCTTTCTTTCATGGAACACTCAGAAGTCGCAAAGCTCAGAATCAAGTTCATAAAATTATGGATGAGAATGGCCAGTGGCAGGACCATCCTGAGACTGTTCAACAGGCCTTCTTAGATTATTATATGAAGTTACTTGGGGAGTGTAGGACAGTCACCAGGGTTTCATCTACAATAGTACAACAGGGCTCTATATGTTCTCCTACTCACCATGATCTGCTCTTAGCCCCTATCTCAGATGATGAGATCAAAGCCACCATGTTTAGTATCCCTAATGCTAAAGCACCAGGCCTAGATGGTTATAATAGTCATTTCTTCAAGACCAATTGGGAGTTAGTTGGGGGAGAGGTATGCACAGCCATAAAGGACTTCTTCCATCATGGTCGAATGCTTACTCAAATCAACAACACTGTGATATCCCTGCTGCCCAAGATTGCTCAACCTACATCAGTGTTACATTTCAGGCCCATTGCTTGTTGTAACACTGTGTACAAGTGCATCTCTAAACTTTTGTGTGCTAGACTGGCCAAAGTTTTACCTAGCATAATATCTCCTACACAAGGAGGCTTTGTCAAAGGCAGGCACATAGTTGAAAACATCCTTATATGTCAAGACCTCATCAGACATTATAATAGGAAGACTGTAACTCCCAGATGCTTGATAAAAATGGACATGCAGAAAGCGTATGACACAGTGGAGTGGAAGTTTTTGGAAGATATGATGATTGCTCTAAATTTTCCTGATGCCTTCATCACTCTGGTGATGCAATGTGTCACCACTGCTAGTTTCACACTGAAACTGAATGGGGAGTCTTTTGGTTTCTTTAAAGGAAGACGAGGTTTGAGGCAAGGGGATCCCCTCTCCCCTCTGCTCTTTACAATATGCATGGAATACTTATCTAGGCTCCTCCAACATACCACCTCCAATTCTGAGTTTAAGTATCATCCAATGTGTAAAACCATGAAGTTAACAAGTCTTATGTTTGCTGATGACCTTTTACTTTTTAGCAAAGGTGATCTCCCTTCCATGATGATCCTTTTGCGTACCTTTGCAACGTTCTCAGTGGCCTCTGGTCTGAAGCTAAGTCAAGGCAAGTCCAATATTTATGTTGCTGGCTTAACTCAGCAGGTGAAAGCAGATATTCTCCAAGTATCAGGCTGCAAAGAGGGACAATTACCCTTCAAGTACCTTGGGGTACCTATCAAAGCTTCTCGTTTGAATCTTATAGACTGCCAACCTCTGATTGATAAGGTACTGGAAAGAATTAGAAGGATGGGGGCCAGGAAACTCAGTTATACAGGACGTTTGGTTGTCATCAAGGCTGTGCTGAACACTTTACACTCCTATTGGGCAAGTATTTTTGTGCTACCTTCAGGAATCATTAAAAGAATTGAAAGTATATGCAGAACTTACCTTTGGGAGGCCTCTACTGTACACAGTAGATCACCCCTTGTAGCCTGGAACAAGGTGTGTACTCCTTATCATGAAGGTGGGTTGAATATGTTGCAAAACACAGTGTGGAACAGGGCTGCAATAGGAAAGCTTGCTTGGTGGATTATGACAGACCCAGGGAAGCTTTGGGTGAAATGGGTTCATGCCATTTACCTAAAAGGGGAAGCATGGTTGGATTATCAACCTAAGGCTGACACCAGCTGGGGCTGGAGAAAGATTTGCCAGGTCAAGGACAAGTTCAAACAAGGTTACATTGATCAGGAATGGACAGAGGAACATGGCTACACTATTACTAAGGGTTATCACTGGTGTAGGACAAAGGGCCCTATTGTACACTGGGATAAACTGGTATGGCAGAAATGGACTTTACCTAAACATCGTTTTGTGAGCTGGTTGCATCAACATAAGGCTATGAATACGAAAGAGAAACTGTATAACTTGCAGCTGCTACAAGATAACCTATGTTGCATCTGTCAGAAGGCCATAGAAGATCATGAACACTTATTTTGTAAGTGTGAGTACAGTGCTCTTATTGTTGACAGGATGAGTTCATGGGTGAAATACCCACTGCAAAGTCACATTCAGAATATTTGGAGAACAAGGCTTCGAGGATCCAAGCTTAAGAGAGGTATTTTGAATGGAATTATCAATGCCATTATCTATCATATCTGGGCTCAACGAAATAAAAGCAGACTTGAGGGTGTGTTAATGCGACCAGAAGGAGTTTGTGCGAAGATTAGAGAGGATATGCAAGTCCATTTCAGGGGCATAACAAAAGGAGTTCTCAAACCCAGAGATAGGAAGTATATGGAACATCTTTTATCTATGTAATTTATGTTGCTGTAGGCTGCCTTGATGCTCGATGAGCTGATTAGTTTGTAATAGTTACAAGTTTTGGTTAATATAATTTCTTACATTTTACCAAAAAAAAAAAAAAAAAGTTAAATAGATAATGAAAACTCAAAATTATTAGTTCATTTTCGAGTCAGACTACAACTTTGTAAGACTCTATAAGAATAAATTTAATAATTTTATGAATTATATTATGGATCAAACACTAGCTCCAACAAAATATGGAAGCCTAGAAACGTAGGTAGGAATCAAGCTATATGCTTGCTTATTTGAATATTATTATTATTATTATTATCTCCAAAATATATGTGAGTCCTACAACAGATAAAATTCATCAACAATGATCATTATAAATAGTTAGATGATGTACTCAAATTACACAATTCATATGAGTTCTTTATTCTTTATTTTACCTGAGCTAGGCGTGTTGGGTAAATTAATCCAACACAAGTTACACAATAAAGTTTAATGAAAAATGGTACAATGCACATGTAACATGTTTGAGTAAATGAATGTGAATTCATTTGCGTAAGAATGTGCAGAAAACTTATGAATTGTTTTCAATTCATTTGTTTATATAACGTGAGATGATTTATGATGGTATATTATAACGTCAATTCACGTGGCTATATAAAGGATGCAATTCATTTGGAAAATATATCTCACAAATAATATTATCAAACAAGGTGACTGTAAAGTCGGGGTTTAAGGGTGTGAGAGGTAGTACAACGGATGTTCTAATACAATAATTTAAGAGGTTACTCTAGAGGCGATATTAGTGACATTTACTAATATTACTGGAGGTATCGAGGTTGTTATCTTATTTCATTGTGGGTTTCGGATTGGTGTTTATTCGGGACGGTTACGTTGTACTACTACTATTTTTATAGTGGATTCTAGTCGATTTGGCTAGTGGTTTTACTTCCGGTTTGGAAAGTTTTGCCCTTAGTTTGACCCTAAATATTATCTCATCTTATTATTGCTTACATTTATTTACTTTTACGGTTTACTTGTCGGTTGGTTGCTTCCGTTGCACGTGGAATATTGGCGCTAATTTTCCAACAAGGAGAAACTTATTTGGGTTGAATACGGGAAGTAAAAACGTAAGTTATTGACACTAGATTTAATAGTGCATTCATCTTG
This sequence comes from Silene conica, assembly GCA_029255685.2. NCBI lineage: Eukaryota > Viridiplantae > Streptophyta > Magnoliopsida > Caryophyllales > Caryophyllaceae > Silene > Silene conica. Next base: position 28,110,145 of record CM055314.2, on the reverse strand, counting down.
AATTACCTGATTGAAAAGTTGAATTCTCATATATTATACGTGGTTTTAATTTGATGATTTTTGCTCTACTTAATTCATTCGTAAACTATTTTACCGGTTTTGATACGATTTCGTTCATGCTTATGTTTATTGTTTACTTTGTACATTCATACATGTCATTTTCAAGTGTGTTAGCTTGCACGATTATTTTTCAACGATCACATAAAACATGCATCAAGATGCACTATAGTTTGATTCACTTTCTCAGATTCTTGCATGACGTTGTAGGGCTCAAGTTAATTTATCAATACTAATCTAGATTGTAAATAACATCTATTTTTTTTTACTTTGCCATCAAATATTGCGAATAGAATCAGGGCCGGTCCTAAGCATTTGGAGGCCCTGGGCGAGGTTTTAAAATTGGGCCCTAGCTTTAATTTTTTTTTTTCACATGAGGTTGATTCTTGAAAAATCTTTAAGAAATTTAGTAGAAAAAATGATTTTGAACTTGGAAAAAATTAAATAGGGTGTATCTTATAATTCACTTTTTTATTGTCAAAAAACTTGTAAAAGATCGAAATTCTTCAAAGTTTAGATATTAGCTTTATCAGAGGAAATCATTTAATGTATAATTTGAAAAAATTATGTTTTGATGAACATAATTCGCACAAGATTTCATAAGCATGAAAAATATTTTTAAACTCAATTGACCAACTAAAATATAAGTAAAAGATAAAAGATATTAAATGGATGAGTCCATGAACATAGTATATTCAAAAAAAATATCAAAATGGGTGTGAATTCTAAAAACAAAATATAAAATATTGAAAATGAAGATAACAAGGTTTATTAGAGGGATAGAAGACGTGACCTCTGGACACTTTGCAACTTAAAATACCACTAGATTCCTTACCATAACTTGCATTTAACATGTGATAAATTCTATTTAACAAATAACACCCACTTAAAGATTACATCTCTCTTTTTTCTATCTAAAAAAACCTAGTCTCTCTTTCTTCTCTCAAAAAAAACCCTAGCCTCCATAAATTAAATCTGGGGCTTCCATCGACTTTTGATCGATGGTAAACCCTCATAAAACTTTATTTATCAATTTTTACTATGAAGTCCTACGAATTAATCAATAAAAGTCTCCCTTTTGGTGAGATCCGTTCGTTTGTCTCTATTTTCGGAGTCCTTTCAGTCCTTGTTATTCAAGGTTTTTCGTTTGTCTCTATTTTCGGAGTCTTTTCAGTCCTTGTTATTCAAGGTTTTAGTTCTATTGGTAATATAGATATGAGCGTCTTGGTCGTTTCGGTGAAGATGCAAAAGATCGGTTTCGTAATAAATCGTTCTATGGTATTACATATGTTGTCGATTTGTTGGTTGCATTTAATTTGGTCAGATGAAATCGTCTCTTGTCAAGGCTCAAGATCCTACGATCCTCTTATGAAAAGCTGTTTGCGGCGATATGATATAGGGCGTGCTTTGAAGCAATTCAAGTTTACAGATCTTTATTTGAACAAGATTTTATTTTATTTGATTCTAGTCGAGTTGTATCCAGTCAAATTACACATATTTTGTAGATGTCGTATAATTATTTATTAATGGAGTGATCTTTCTTTCAAAAAAAAAAAAATAACACCCACTTAATTTTACAATAATGGGCCCTTCCAAACTTGGGCCCTTGTCAAATGCCAACCCTAACACCCCATAGGGCCGGTCCTGAATAGAATAATCTCATTTAATCAATTGCAAAGTTTGCCTTATATAGAAAAAATGATACATGAATAGAACGAAAAAATGATGTTTTAAAGGTTGATATCATTTTGATGGTTAAATCTCCCCGTGGTTAGTGTTACCCACTTCCCGGGTAAAAAGATAAATTTTTGAGCAATTTATTTAAACTACTTGCATGTTATAATATTGAGATTTTTTAAAAATAGATCACTTAATTAAAATAAAAATAAAATAGTTCAAAACATGGTAAGATTTTGTCATTAGTCAATTTTAATGTCAATGAACCTAAATACGTGTAACAACACTATGATTAAGGAAGAAGTTAACCAATGATTATACTAAGAGCCAATTCAAAAACTAATCTTCTAAGCAACGAAAATGCAAATGTATGTACGTAAAGGGAATAGGGAGTGCATGATATTAGACCACAAATTGATTATGGACTAATGGACTATTAAGGTTTCCTATTACCGAGTATTTTTTTGTTATTTTTTATTTTGTATGAACTTTTAAGTTGTAAGATTTTTCAAGTTTGCACACGAAAGTGATGCATAAAAATGTACACAGAATCTCATTTGTGAGGGTATACTGTCATAAGGTTGTGACTACCCCAGCATAACGGTCTGAAAAATGTACGATTAATTTAGTTCATCACAAATGGTTATTCTTTAGTCCGATCTTACCTTCTCTATCATTAACTATAAAACTAAAATTTTCTTACCTTCTCTATCATTAACTATATAACTAAAATTTTATTTTAGGGGTTAGCTGAAGATTCACATGCTCTCAAATGCATTAGGAGCCTGATCGATATTAACTACTCCTTCCTAATCACAATAACTACTGTCCTATTTTATTAAAATATTTCACTCATATATTCAATAAATGTGACTCTTATTATGAATAAGAGGGAGTACTTTATATACTTGCCATTTTACTCTTAAGGAGAGGTTCATAACCATACTTCTAAAAAAATTTCAAGAGTTTGTTCAATTGTTAGCTCCACTTACATGTATTTAGTTCTTACATAATCCATATAATTTTTCCTCTAAGACTCTTTTCGCCGTCGGATTATACTAATCTAAGGATTTGTTACAACTAAGTCGATAAAAGTTAGTTTTCTAAGAGACAATCTCACATCAATTCATTATGATACCAATTTAGAATTTAATATAAAAACGAAAATAATTTATTGAGTACATCAATTAGTTTACAAATAAACTTATTACAGCCTCAGGTGGAAATGTCTCCATTTGTTATGAAAATGTGTATTAAATAAAAGTGGCATTTAAAGTAGACCTTGCAACTGGTCAACCAGATCAATTGAGATTGATTCGGGTCATTTCAAGTTCGAATTATTTTCGGGTCAGTTAATTGTAAGTTATATAGGGATAATAAATTGAGTATAACAATAAATATCTGGGACGAGTCATAATAATCATGTCAATTCGAATTACGAATCAAGCGGGGGTTCAAGCTCAGGTGTTGGTAGGGATGTGAATGGGGCAGGGTGGGGCGGGTGCAGACGGTTGGGGGGGGGAGGGGGGTCAACCCACGCCCACCCCGCGACCCGCGGCGGGTTGAAATTTCAAAACCGTCCCCGCCCCACGAGGACCCGTTGAGCCGCCTAGCTCCTCAAGAAATGTAAATCATGAATCTAAAATATACTAGTCGTACTACTTATCCAAATAAGTTTTCGCAAAATGCCTTAACATTCAATTACAAGAGTCCGTTGAGCCATGAAACGGTTTTACATACAAATATACCACGAAACACATGCACAAACAGCAGCCCAAATACAGAATACTGAGTTGTGAACTAGTGATTATTGCCTTATTGGACTACTGGGTAGGGGTTACTTACTTGTTTGGGCCTTATTGGACTACTAGGTAGGGGGTTACTTATTAAAAGTTTTTTTTTAAACTTTTAAGTTATATTTTTTTTATCTGTATATATATTGAAGAGTCTATTGATATGATATACTCAAGAAGGGGGGGTTGAATTGAGTATGCCTTCTTTTCGAAATCTTCTTCTATGTGTGCGTTTTGTATGATGATCGTAGAGTAGAGCAAGTAATAAATAGAGACACGATATTTTTGAAGTGGTTCAGTTTCACACTTTGAAACCTACGTCCACTATTCTTGATTAATAAAATTAGTACCGACTCCGGATTACAATTTTATCAACCCTACTCGTACAACTTTAATGTTAGTTGTAACTCTATCTAGATACCGCTAAATATCTAGCTACTACAAGTACCGTTAAATACTTGCTTACAATGAGTACCGTGAAATACTCGATCTATCTTACGTTAATAAGATAAGTCTTCAATGTTCTTCAATGTCACAATCTTGGATGAATAAGATCAATGCTGGAGCACTTGAATCTTGAAACGAATATAACAATTTAAGCTCGAATCTTGAAACGAATATAACAATTTAAGCTCGAATCTTTGAAGAATTATGACCGGCGGTTTGTCTCGATTTGCGTGAATATATGTGTGTGTTTTTCGTGTGAATCAATGTGTCATAGGTAGTCTATTTATATGGAATTATGTCTAGGTTTGTTAAACCCTAGAAGACTTAGGAATATTACCTAAACTAGAATTCTAGTCTTTTGGTAATATTACCTCAAATCTAATCTTAATTTATTTAGAAAAGATTTAAATAAGATATTTAAGTATTATATATGGAATCAATTTCCTAATTCATATTTAGGAAAGATCTCATATATTAAATAAATAGCAACCTTATCAAATTAACTTCCTAAACCTTGTCAAAATATAATAAATTATATTATCATAATATAATCTAGTTTGTTTATGATATTAAATAAATACATAATATTATTTAACTAAACCTATACAAACACTAAAACGTGTGACCCTACACGATTTCCAAAACCGTTTAGCACGTTTCTAGTATTATATTATTTAACAATAAGGTTAAATAAAAATCCTTAGTTTATTAGAAATAAATAATTAACTCATAAGAAAATTATTTATTCCTTTTTAACTAAAAGATATTTTATATTAACCCATTAAGATTAATAATTCCATATTCTAAAAGTAGAATACCAATTAAACATTAATTGTTCACGACAAGTTTTAGAAACCAAAATCGTTTCAACCACCGCACATATATCGATCATTTCTTCTTTATGGAGTTATAGCTACGAATTATAACTTGAACCAATCTCATACTAAAGTTATAGTTGATAAGTATAACTTTAGTTCATTATGCGCGCTTGTGATCTTCCTTCAATCTTTGATTTAGTCAATCATCTATTGACTAATATTCTTGAATCTTTTAACTAATATTCTGTACACTTAGCACACGATTATACGCACGAGTATATAATATATAGCTAGACTTGTCATTATCAAAAACATAAACATATATACTTAATATATACATTTGAATATATGGTTCAACAAATTCCCCCTTTTTGATGATGGCAAGTCTCTCTTAGATTTGTGTCTAAGTGTATGTTCCCCCTCAATATAATAATGGTCATTCATAGCATAGATCAACTTAGGGTTTCCATCTTCTTTCTAACCCATATCCTTTAAGAACCCTAAGAGACAATGAATTACGACAAGGAGCAAGCTTAGGCAAATTCTAATCTAAGTCGCATTTTCCCCCTCTTGACATCATCGAAAAGATGAGAACAAAGACATGAAACGACTAGAATGATATACGACGAAACATAAGTAAGCATGCAATAAGAGTCGAAAGATATGAACACACACAATATCATACAATCACATACGAATGTTAAAATATACACAACAAATCCGAAAGTACTAATGCCAATGGGCCGAATATGAACAATGTTTAGAAAATTGGGCCGACTAGGGTAAGGCATAGAATGGGCCAGACAAAAAGGATACTAAAGTAATTGGGCCATAAACCAAAAGGTACTAGAGAATCCGAGGAAAGGCAAAATGAATCAGGGCCTCAGATTCATTGGGCTTGGTAGATGAGTTGGGCCACAATTAAAACGAAAGTTTTATAAGTCCAATCCAGGACTTAAACAACAACAACAACGAAACAACATCCGAAAACGAAACCAAGACTATCAAGAATTTGATTAGGAACGGGAGCTGGAGGCAGGCGTCTTAGCATACGGGCTAACATATTCAGGTCGGGAGCGGAATTTGAGAGTGTCCAAGCGATTCAAACAACTACTCACGTTACGACCTTGAGTATTAAGAGCGAGCTCGAAATTGAGAACCTTTAGCGAAAGTGCCTTTACGACCTCAAATGCTTGACTAGCATCCTTTCGCAAGAACCCATGGTCTCTCACCATTGCTCCTCCTTGAGTAGTGAGGAAGGAAAGACGGTCACTAATGACCAACAATTCTGAGCACAGCACCGAGACTTCCGAGCCAACTTTGTCAAGTTGTTTATCAACTTTGGACATCCACACCCGCAAATTTTCTTCAAACCCACGGCTCCTCTTAGCACCACTACCCCCTGCCTTGTCTTTTTCCTTATTTATTTCGCATAAGCCAAGAAGCTTATCCATCTTAGCTTCAAGGCCTTCGAAAGATGGCGAGGGGCAAGGCATGGGCTCCGTACCTAAATTCTTACCAAACGTAAGATCAACCCCTTCAAAACAAATTCCCATTAATTTTAACAACTTGTCACACATCCGATCACGAGGAACGACACCAAAACTCGAATCATCCACAACCCCTTTCTTAAACAGAAGCAAAACTTCTCTTTGATTAGAACATTCGACACTTGACAAATTTTATTGCATATAAGAGAAGCCAAGTCAATTTTCTGACCCTCCAACCAACTGTAAAGAATCACAGCTTCAACACTAGAAAGCTTGTCCCGACCACCCCGTCTAGGCAACACCGTATTCCACAAAAAATTTACGAACAACTTCAATTTTGGACTAAAAGACGCAGTCAACAGAGGAGTATTTTCTGTGGCATCCTCATCAAAATACTTCTTGATCAACATCTTTTGATCTTTTGACACAACACTCCACTCCTTTTTAGGATCAAGATTAAGACCGTCTTGATCGATTTTAAAGACTTCACAAATTTCAGATTTTGACACCATTACATCCGTTCCATTAACAACCGCACGTACCCCTTCCTCACACCCTTTAACAGACGCAAAGAACTGAACAAGTTCTACCGAAAATATCAAACCCTAGAAGTTGCTAATGTATTCCCACCCTTGATTTTTTAAGAAATCTTTAAAGAATCCCAAAGATTTCGACCCGTCAACCCACGATTTAGGATAGTATCGACCCGAATGGATAGAATAAGGTAAAACTCGGTCAATTAACATACCTTATGTTTTTGTCATCCGAACCCGCTCTAGACCTTCACGAGTGGCTTCGACAGAGAAGTCGCGAAACAGAGTACGAGGGTTTTGTCCTGAAGTAAACTCGGGCATATCATCAATGATGGAGGAGGACTCTCGGTTCAGTTTTCGTCGTTTCCTGGTGTCGCATGTCGGAACGGAGGCATCGATGGGGTTAGGTGACGACGGAGGAGATGGTGTTTGGGAGGGAGAGGATGGTGGAGCCTGTTTCTTGTTATGGGAACGAGTTGCTCGGGATGGTGGCATGATGTTTGGTGGTGAGTGGTGGTTTTTTGATCGGAGTTTATGGAGGTTTTTGGAGTATTAATTATGGAGGTTTTGAGTTTTTGTGTGGGAGTTGGACGGTAATAATGAAGGAGTGTGGTAAGTAGAGGGAGTGGTGAATGTGAGGTGAATTGGTTGGGTGAATGATGAGGAAGTTGGGAAAAGTCAATGAGGAGTGGGGTTGGGTGACACGTGGCTTGTAGGTGGGGGGCTCAATGGTTCACGGTTTGGGGGAGGTAAGTTTAGTTTCTTTTTATTTTATTTTTATTTTATTTTTATTTTATATGGTTAATATGTGTAATATGTATATGTATATTATTATGTATAAGGTGTAACATCAATATGTGTGTAAGGTGAATTATAATATGTGACGTATTATTATTTTGAGATTCGATCGGTTGTGTACACACGCATATATGAATAATATAACATAAATAGGTTCACATAATTTTTCATCGAATACACACATACATATGCAGCGGAGTATACGGACACAGTCATATAATCTCATCTAAACCATAGTCAATCATTGGGTTATTTTTGCGTTTAAGATTTGATTAGGTGCCGTGCCACCGATTAAACCATTTTCCAATCGCAAAGTCTCAAAGCGTTCTCTAGCCAATGGTTTAGTGAAGATATCTGCCCATTGTTTTTCCGTACTACAAAATTCCAATTTTATATTTTTCTTTTCAACATGGTCTCGTAGAAAGTGGTGTCTAATTTCAATGTGTTTAGTTCTCGAGTGCTGGGCTGGATTTTTAGATATAATTATAGCACTCGTATTATCACATAATATAGGCACACATCCAACATCAATACCATAATCATGTAACTGTTGCTTTAACCATAAAAGTTGAGAACATACCAGTGCGGCTACAATATATTCTGCTTCAGCAGTTGAGAGAGCGACAAAATTTTGTTTCTTGGATCCCCAAGATATAATGCAAGGACCTACAAAGGTAGCAAGTCCCGAGGTACTTTTTCTGTCTAAAGAGCATCCTGCATAATCCGCATCTGAATACCCTACTAGATTAAAGTTACATTCCATATGATACCATAGATATAACTTTGAGGTTCCGATTAGGTATCTTAATATTCTTTTAACCGCAATCATGTGCGATTCTTTTGGAGCAGATTGAAATCTTGCACAAACACAGACACTAAACATAATATCTGGACGACTTGCTGTAAGATAAAGAAGTGAGTCAATCATACCTCGGTAAGTTGTTTCATCTACAGACTTATCATCTTCGTCTTTGGTTAACTTCTTATCTTTGACCATTGGAGTAGGCATTGCATGAGAGGTTTCCATGCCGAATTTCTTTAGCAACTCCTTGACGATTTTTGTTGATGAACTTTGATTCCTTCTTCAGTTTGTTGTATTTGAAGTCCAAGGAAGAACTTTAATTCTCCCATCATACTCATCTCGAATTCAGAAGTCATCAACTCAGAGAAATACTTGCACAACTTTTTATTAGTTGAGCCAAAAATAATATCGTCAACATAGATCTGAACGCCTAGTAAATTTCACTACAAAAAAACGCTGTAATTGCGACGGATATTTTGCGACGGACAGCAAATCCGTCGCAAAAATAGATTTGGGACGGAATTTGGGACGAAATTTTTTTTGGCGACGGATTTTGCGACGGACCCCGAATTCCCAGACTCGCGAAGTGAAAGTCAAATGGCGGGAAAGTTTGCGACGGAAAATCCGTCGCAAATATTGACTTTTGCGACGGAATTTTCGTCGCAAATAATTGACCAGACTTGACCAAAAGTTGGTCCAGGGTCAAAGTTTGACCTGATTTGCGACGGAAATTCCGTCGCAAAAGTCAATATTTGCGACGGATTTCCGTCGCAAATCTGGTCAAAGTTTGACCGGGACCATATTTGCGACGGAAATTCCGTCGCAAATTTCCGTCGCAAAAACTTTATATACAGACCACGAGATTCATTTTTTCCCCAAATCAATTTCAATTTCATTTCGTAAAACCTAAAGGCGATTTCGACGACAACGACGAGCGACCACCGACCACCACAACCGCGCCCACACCGCGCCCACCCCACCGTGCCGCCACCACCGACCACCACAACCTCCTTCCTTGCTCCTTCTCTTTCCTTTCTCCTCCTTACTCTCCTTCTCCTTTCTCACCGCCGCCACCACCTCACCGCCGGAAAATCCTTGCCGCCGCCACTTCCTTCTTCATTCTCCATTTCTCTTTATGTATGTATACTAACTTTCGTTATTTATGTACCGTCTTAATTAGTTATGTTTAGTCCGTCGCAAAATTCCGTCGCAAATTCCGTATTATTGTTTTTTATTGTTATTAAGAGTAGTTAGTTTAGTTTAATTGTTATTTGATTAGTTTAGTTAGTATTGTTAGGCGATTAGTGATATTAGGTTAGTAGCTAATTTCGTCCCAAATCCGTCGCATATTGTTGTTAAGATGTTTAGGACGAATGATTTTTGATATAAAATTTCCCTTGGCCTACACACCTTTGCTCTCCTAAGACTTTGGTTTTACCAAGTGGCTGCCTTTATAACGCCAAACACTAGAGAAACCATAACTTCAAATCTATTGCCCTTGTATGTTCTTACAAGAGTCACGATTTCTGTTGACTTGTGGGTGATATTTTTATCATTGGATGCTGTCAAAGTACAGATTAAGCTGTACTTTAAACCACATGTGCAGGTGGATTAGGACTAAACTATGCCCTTTCATCTCGCATGAAATGGAAACATATATCAATCAGAATGTTGGCTCTTTAATATTGGTTCAAGTGTTTCCCAATTACATGACTTGCTTTTTCCTCCATATCTAATATATCAGGCTACCAAGTTTATAACCTGTGAGGGATCCTGCCCTATTACAATTCACAATACTTGTTATGACACCAAAATCCTAGATCACATTTCTCCAATCATGGCTTAATGTCAATGAAATCATCTTATTTAATTTATTATTCAAGTTTTTAATTACGTAAAGCATTTCTTTCTAATTGTTACTATATTAGTTTGGTAATATGCCGGGCGGAAGACGACGAGGTAGTGGTAGTCGTCAGCCTGAGGGATGACGATCGGGAGCTACTGATGAGGACGAGATTGTTCCTCCTCAGCATCAGCCGCCTACACATCAAGTACACCTCGATCCGACTGATTATGACGGCGGCATGTGGTAAGTATCTCATTTGTTTACTTATTGATTGTATATATATATTGATTATAATATGATTACTTGTCGACTATTTTATTTTCAAATTTAACTCTTTTTCAGGTTCGGTGACAAAGACGTTTCCGATCTCGTAACCTTGACCATTATTTCGAACTACAAGGAATTTGCGCCCAACTGGTCACTTGCGTCGGATGCGATGAAGAAAGAATGGTGGGACTGGTTTGAGGTATTTATTAACTGTTACCTATTTCTATTTTATTATTTATTACCTATTTTTCGTTTCATTATTTTTTAACTATATTTTTTTTTTGAAACAGCAACATGTTACCTTTCATGCTCGTGACAGAGATGCTGTTAAGGCGGCTTGGACGGACATGATGAAAGACCGCCTACGCAAAAAGATCCACTACGCTGCCAAGAAAACTGCGGAGGAAAGGCCGTCTTGGATACCGGCCGATATATTCGAACAGATTCTGGCTAGAAAGAATGATGCAAAGTTTCAAGACACATCCGGGAAAAACAAAGCCAATAGGATGTCTGGAAGTACCGAAAAAGGCAAGGCCTTAGGTACTCACATTATGGGTCGTAAAAACACCCTACAGATGATGGATGAAATGGTAATTTCATAGTTTTTACTTCACTTTTTCTCGTCTTGAGTAATTTTTAAACAATTGGCAAACTTTGACAATCTTGAGTGTTTTTTTTAACAAGTGCCGTTCGATTTAAATTGCAGGCTGGAGAAGATGGGAGGGATGTACCATCCGCCTTGAAGTTGCTGGAGAAGACGAAGAAGCATGCCAAGAAGGGATGGCTTTCAACGAAACCAAAAGAACTCTTTGTAAGTTATCAGAAACTTTTCTTTATGTTTTAGTAATTTGCTTTAGTAATTAATTAACGTATACTAATCAAACTTTATTTTTGTTTGTAGGAAAAAGTTTTTTCAAGAAAGACAAAAATGATAAGTAAATGGATACCGGAGCAGGATATCGACGACAACGAGATATACTTCGAAGAACACGGCGGTTTTAACAAGAAAGGGTTGATACTTGGTATAGGAAATGCAGCACCAGTTATTTACGAACGTCGTCGTCACTCAAGTGCTGGAAACCCATCATCATACACCCCATGTTTGTATTTTATAGTATATTAAAGATTAAGACTAACCAATTATTTTACCGTTTACTGAATGAATATAATACCATGTTTGACTATTAATTGCAGGTATCGTCAGCAGAGTTCTTCGAGAGAATGCTCAGCTAAGAGAACGTGATCTCGAGACTTCTCAAAGGATGAAGGCAATTGAAGAGTTCTTAAGTCAACGGGGGGAGTTCACTACTCAAAGCTGCAACCCGGGAGGCTTTTCTCAGCCGAGACGCGACTTCGAAGATGACGGCGACGACAATACTAGGGCGGCCAGCCATTTCGCCACCCCACAGCCCACTGACACCACCGTTAGATAGGTTTTATTAGGTTGGTTAGTTGGTCTACTGCGGATTATGTTTAGTTTTTAGTATGATGAACATATGTAAAACCTTCATTTTAGTTATGAAAAGACCTTTTAAAAACCTTGTCTCGGACAAGTTCTTTGTTGCTGGGTTGTTTTTGCTGAAATATGCAGGTTTGGAGAGCTTACAAAAGGGTAAAATGAGCCATTTAATTGAAATGGGGAGCTGAAAAAACAGCTGAAACCGGAAAATACTACAGGAATTTGCGACGGAATTCCGTCGCAAATGTTGACCATAAGTCAAAGTCAGTCAACATTTGCGACGGAAATTCCGTCGCAAATGTCCCCTTTTGCGACGGAATTTCCGTCGCAAATGTTGACTGACTTTGACCCTCTGGTCAAGGTCAGTCAATATTTGCGACGGAAATTCCGTCGCAAAAGGGGACATTTGCGACGGAATTTCCGTCGCAAATGCTGACTGACTTTGACCAGATGGTCAAAGCCATTCCGTCGCAAAACTTGGTCAATCCGTCGCAAAATATTTGCGACGGAAAAATCCGTCCCAAATTATCTTTTTGCGACAAAAATAAGGGACAGACACTGTCCGTCGCAAATGATGTTTTTGCGACGGATTTCACCATGTTTGCGACGGACCTGTCCATCGCAAATAGAGCTTTGTTTTGTAGTGTTTGAGTTCTCGCTCTTAAGAAATAAGGTTTTATCCACAGATCCTCTCTTGAATCCACTCTCCAATATGAATTTTGATAACCTGTCGTACCATGCTCTAGGTGCTTGTTTTAGGCCATAAAGTGCCTTGTCCAATTTGAATACATGATCCTTGAGTTTGCTGTCAAGAAATCCAGGAGGTTGTTTAACAAATACTTCCTCTTGGAGATAGCCATTAAGAAAGGCAGTCTTAACGTCCATCTGAAAAAGCTTCATTCCCTTGTGTGCTGCAAATGCAATAAGTAGTCTTATTGCCTCAAGACGAGCAATAGGAGCAAAGGTTTCGTCATAATCGATCCCTTCCTGTTGGTTGTATCCTTGAACGACTAGTCTGGCCTTATTTCGTAAAATGACTCTAGTGTCATCTAATTTGTTTCTGAATAGCAACTATCCAGTCTGGTTCTGTGAGAGCTTCCTTGATATTTGAAGGTTCAATGGTGGAGAGAAAGGAGTAGAATGAGCAAAAGTTGTTTAAGCTCCTTCGAGTTTGAACTCCATCTGTCAGTTCCTATGACATTGTCCAAAGGATGAAAGCCCTTGTATCTCCAGTTCCTTGATTGATTATTTGCGTTACCTGTACTTGACTCGAGATTTTGGCTTGTTCCCCCTGAATCCAAACCTGGGGTTATAATAGGATCAGGTATAACTCTGACCTCTTCCCTTTGGTTTTGATTCAAAGTTATAGCTTCATTAGCTGTAACTCTGGGTTCCAAGTTATTGGCTTGAGTGTTATCTACAGTATCATCAACTTTAGCTTCATCTCTCGCACCGTTTTCTCCCAAGTTAAGTTCATCATGAATTCCTTGAGGTTCACCTTCTTCAATTTCTATTTCAGGAAGATCTTCCCTTGACAACCTGAAATCAGGTTCGTCTAGGTTTTCCTCTACATCCTGTAATGGCTTATCGAAGACATTTTTTTCATCAAAGATAACATGAATACTCTCTTCTATGCATAAGGTAAGTTTGTTAAAAACTTTGTAGGCTTTACTATGATCGGAATATCCTATAAAAATTGCTTCATCACTTCTAGGGTCGAATTTGCTTAATCTGTTTTTACCATTGTTATGAACAAAGCATTTACTCCCAAAACATCTTAAGTGAGATATATTAGGTTTACGACCTCGAAGAAGTTCATAAGGTGTCTTTTTAAGGATAGGTCTAATCATAGCGCGGTTATGAATATAGAAAGCTGTACTAATAGCCTCAGGCCAAAAGTTTCTAGGTAGACCACTACAAAGAAGCATTGTTCTAGCCATGTCTTCTAAGGTTCTGTTCATTCGTTCTACGACTCCATTCGGTTGTGGGGTTCTAGGGGCCGAGAAGTTCTGTTCAACACCGTTGGTCTTACAGAACTCAATAAAAGCATGATTGTCGAACTCAGTTCCATGGTCAGTACGGATTGTTACTAGGTTTGATTTATATTTGTTTTGGACAAGCTTCATGAGACTAACAAATTCATCGAATGTTTCGTCTTTAGAGTGAAGAAAGATTGGCCAAACAAATCTAGAGTAATCATCAACTAGAACGAAAACGTACCTGGAACCACCTCTGCTTCTTACCTTCATAGGGCCACATAGATCCATGTATACTAGTTCAAGAGCTTGTTCTGTACTTACCACTCTTTTTGGCTTAAAAGATGATCTGACGTGTTTACATCGTGCACATGTGTCATACATCTTTTCTTGATCAAATTTGATCTTTGGGAGACCTTCGACTAAGTCCCATCTTTTCAGCTTACTTAGAATAGGTGAGCTAATATGACCAAATCTCTTATGCCATAAACATGGATCATCTAACTTAACTCTCATGCAAGAGAGAGAGTTAGTAGGCACGGCATTTAAATCAATCATATAAACGTTTTTCATCCTATGACCTTCAAGAATTACTTTACTGGTGCCCTCTAGGATTATACGACATATATCTGCATGAAAAACCACTTTGTTTCCTTTGTCGCATAATTGAGATATACTAATGAGATTATGTTTGAGACCACTTACTAGGTATACATCATTTATAGCATGAGAAGATGAAATACCTATCTTACCGATTCCAATGATTTTTCCCTTTTTGTTATCACCGAAGGTGACTTTACCTCCGTCAAAAGGTTTTAGGGTTTGGAATAGATTCACGTCGTCTGTCATATGTCTTGAGCATCCACTGTCGAGATACCATAAGTTATTTTCCTTAGCGACGAGCTGCACATACAAATTCAAAGACAGGATTTAGGTACCCAAGCACACTTGGGTCCTTTGTTGTTAGTAATCACAAATACATCTTCTTTTTTCACCCAGACTTGTCTTACATAAGTTTTTCTATAATGGTAGTAGTTGGGTTTTGATGTTTTTGTGTATGTCTTAGTTTGAACTTTTGGTGACCATTTTTTGTGTGTTGTTTGTTGAGGAGTCTGTTTAGTTCTGTTTTTCTTTTCTTTGTAATCGAACGTCATGTCGTAGAACCATCTGTGGTCAATGTTTCTTTCCTCAACATTGTCATCAACACTATTAGAGACGGAGACAGTGTCGGTTGGTATACCTAAGGATTTAACAAACTTAACTCCGGTTTTGAAATCTTGTGCGTGCTTTACACAGTTTTCTCGGAGGTGACCAGTATGAACACAATAAGTGCATATTAAATACTCAGGTAAATCGACATATTTTCTTCTTCTAAAGTCTCGGTCTGTTGGGGTTTGTTTATACTTTGAGTGATCCCTTCTTCCATAACACTCGTGACCTAATCCCATCTTCATGTTATTGTCAGATTGTTCAGTCAAGAAGTTTAGAACGTTAGTGCTTCCTTCCCATTTATCATGAAGTTTCCGAGCGTGAAGAAGGAGGTCTTTTAAGGAGTCTATTTCCTTTTTACATTAACTATGGTCAATGCTACTAGACTCTTTTAGGTTCTGAATGTCTTTATGAAAATCTGAGACTATTTTAGCGTGTTCTTTCTTGACTTTAGATAGATTGAATTCTAGATCCATGATTTTACTTTCGAGAATCTCAACTTCTTCTAAATGATGAGTCTCATCTTCAACCATTGTCGAAGATTTGGACTTTAGAAGTTCATTTGCCTTTTTCAATTCTGAAGTTATAGCTTCATTAGCTATAACTTTGGATTGAAGCTCTTTAATGTTGAGTTTCAGTTTTGAGGTTATAGCTTCATTGGCTATAACTTTAGACTCAAGAACCTTTTTCTCAGATATAACTGTTTCCAACTTAACATTGGTTTCAATGTTCATTTTGGATTTCAGTTTCTTAGCTTTGGCTTTCAGAAGTTGATTTTCTTCAGCAATATCGAGGACCTGTTCCTTCAAGTCATCTAACTCAAGACTTTGTTCATGACATTGGTCTAGGGTTTTCTCAAAATATTTAATCAACATAGCCTTAGACAAATTTTTAACTTGACTTTTGAGTTGTAGAAAATTTACCTCTTCGTCGTGGTCGTCTGAGTCGGATTCTCCAAGGAGACACATATGGGATGCGTCATCTTCGTCATGGTCGTTTGAGATTAGATCTAGGCTGACGTTGCTTAAGCACAAGTTTGCTACCTCATCTTCTTCTGAGTCCTCGTCATCCTCAGATTCTTATTCTCCCCAGCATGACGCAAACATTACCTTCTTGAACTCTGTTTTGGTCTTTTCCCTCTTTGATTTGTCTTTGATTTTGTCCCAACTTGGACAATCTTTGATCATGTGATCTTGTTGACCACACTTGAAACATCCTCTTTTGAAGAATGTTTGTTTCGTATCAGTTTTCTTTTTGTCGACAGTTTTGTTATTAGGGTTTTTGTATCTTCCTTTGAAAACTGCTTTCTTAAATCGTCTTGCGAATAGAACTGTCTCGTCTTCAAGTTCTTCTTCGCATGCTTCGCTTGTGTAGGCTTGTAGAGCGACGCTCTTTCCTTTAGAGTCACCGTCATCTTTATTTAGCATGATCTCATGAGCCATTAGGGATCCTATAAGCTCTTGGTAAGTCATTTGAGATAGATCACGTGCTTCTTCTATGGCCGTGACCTTTGGTTGCCACTTTTTGGTGACACTCCTAAGAATCTTCCGAATGATATCCTCGGAATCGATCTTCCTACCAAGGTTCCGTAGTTCAGTAATAATACAAGAAAATCGTGTAGACATGCTATCAACAGATTCATTCTTTTCCATAGTGAAAAGTTCATATCTTTGAATAAGCAGTTCTATACGATGTTTCTTGACTACGGATGTTCCTTCGTAGGCAAGTTCAAGACCATCCCATATTTCCTTAGCGGAATTACAAGACGAGAATCTATCAAATTCTGAGGTTATCATACCGTTTTGTAGGAGGCTCATGGCCTTAGAATTTTTCTCTGCAATTTTGTTGTCGGCTTCTACATAATCACTTTCCATCTTTTCGTAGGTTGTTCCATTGGCGGCGGCGACCAAGATTTTCTTTGGACCGGTTTGAATTATCTTCTAACATTCCCAATCACATCACTTGATGTAGCGAGTCATCATGTTCTTCCATAGACTGTAGTTCTTACCATCGAAGATAGGACACTTGAGATGCTTGGAATCCATAGTTGATAGAGTATATAATATAGAATCAATAGTCGGATCAAAACTCACGCGGTTAGGCGATCAAGAGCACGAGACTCTAATACCAATTGAAGAGTCTATTGATATGATATACTCAAGAAGGGGGGGGGGGGGGGGGGTTGAATTGAGTATGCCTTCTTTTCGAAATCTTCTTCTATGTGTGCGTTTTGTATGATGATCGTTGAGAAAAGCAAGTAATAAATAGAGACACGATATCTTTGAAGTGGTTCAGTTTCACACTTTGAAACCTACGTACACTATTCTTGGTTAATAAAATTAGTACCGACTCCGTATTACAATTTTATCAACCCTACTCGTACAACTTTAATGTTAGTTGTAACTCTATCTAGATACCGCTAAATATCTAGCTACTACAAGTACCGTTAATACTTTCTTACAATGAGTACCGTGAAATACTCGATCTATCTTACGTTAATAAGATAAGTCTTCAATGTTCTTCAATGTCACAATCTTGGATGAATAAGATCAATGCTGGAGCACTTGAATCTTGAAACGAATATGACAATTTAAGCTCGAATCTTTGAAGAATTATGACCGGCGGTTTGTCTCGATTTGCGTGAATATATGTGTGTGTTTTTCGTGTGTATCAATGTGTCATAGGTAGTTTATTTATATGGAATTATGTTTAGGTTTGTTAAACCCTAGAAGACTTAGGAATATTACCTAAACTAGAATTCTAGTCTTTTGGTAATGTTACCACAAATCTAATCTTAATTTATTTAGAAAAGATTTAAATAAGATATTTAAGTATTATATATGGAATCAATTTCCTAATTCATATTTAGGAAAGATCTCATATATTAAATAAATAGCAACCTTATCAAATCAACTTCCTAAACCTTGTCAAAATATAATAAATTATATTATCATAATATAATCTAGTTTGTTTAGGATATTAAATAAATACATAATATTTATTTAACTAAACCTATACAAACACTAAAACGTGTGACCCTACACGATTTCCGAAACCGTTTAGCACGTTTCTAGTATTATATTATTTAACAATAAGGTTAAATAAAAATCCTTAGTTTTTTAGAAATAAATAATTAACTCATAAGAAAATTATTTATTCATTTTTAACTAAAAGATATTTTATATTAACCCATTAAGATTAATAATTCCATATTCTAAAAATAGAATACCAATTAAACATTAATTGTTCACGACAACTTTTAGAAACCAAAATCGTTTCAACCACCGCACATATATCGATCATTTCTTCCTTATGGAGTTATAGCTACGAGTTATAACTTGAACCAATCCCATGCTAAAGTTATAGTTGATAAGTATAACTTTAGTTCATTTTGCGCGCTTGTGATCTTCCTTCAATCTTTGATTTAGTCAATCATCTATTGACTAATATTCTTGAATCTTTTATACTTGATTGATGAGATCTTTTCAACTAATATTCTGTACACTTAGCACACGATTATACGCACGAGTATATAATATATAGCTAGACTTGTCATTATCAAAACATAAACATATATACTTAATATATACATTTGAATATATGGTTCAACATATATATATATATATATATATATATATATTACTATTAGATATTATTATTTATTAGGTGGGTATAAGCGGGGCGGGGACATGTGGGGCGGGGCGAGCGGGGTGGGTATGGGGCGGGTCTCATGTAATACCCGCACCAGCCCCGCGACCCGCGACGAATGATGCTTCTGAAACCCATCCCCGCCCCACGACCCACCAAATCATTACCCACACCCGCCCCACGTGGGACGGGTGCGGGGAGAGACCCGCCAAGACCCGCCTCATTGACATCCCTATGTGTTGGGTCGGTACAGTCGGGTTATTCTGGTAGGATACAATGAAGCTATGGGTGTAATATTGACATAATTGGTAGGAGTATATTGCCGAATCGTAACAAACAAGGCTTCTACCCTTGAAAATAATCGTATTCAATGACTCCTTCTCTTTCCCCTACAACAATTGAAATTTAAACGAAAAAGAAAAAAGAAAATTGAAGCAGTACCAGTCTGCTACAAACATAAAACTAACAATTGGAGATTGACGTTATTTTTAGGGTTGTATATAACTCCAGATATTTTAAAAGACACTATCAAAGTGCTTTGCGCATCTTCCGCACATTTTCTAATATTAGACTCAAGATAAATATTATGAAATCGATGTTGTCAGTAACTTATGATATTACCCGGGCAACGCCCGGGCATGAAATCTAGTTCATATTTAATTGGGGAAGTGGTAAATGACCCTTAAGTTTGCTATACTATGAGATTAACGCCCTTATTTGGTTTTGGAGTAAGTTACTCACTTAACTTTACTATAAAGTAAAATTAAGAGTTTTTTTTGATTTTTTACCACCTATTGAGCCCTAAATTTTACACATTACCATCTATTTAGTCCATTTTTGTCAATAACCACCCAATTTTTTGCGTTTCACCACCTAATTTGCAGTATGTTGACGATTTTTTTTATTTATCGTCTCTGATATATTTTATCGACTCTCTATTATTAACAATGGCCAAACTACCATTTATCAAATATTATACACACTCACCCTTTTTATTTCACTCAACTACCGGTAAACTACTGTGACATACAATTATTCCCCAAATTAAACTCATCGTTAATCTAGAACCCTAGAAATGGGTATTTTTTTCACATTCAAACAAGGTAATTTTGTGATGATCACACCCACCAGCTGCAGAAATCGCATTGCTAGCAAAATTACTCAAATTCTTATCATCTGCACCATTATTTGTCATGGTTGATGCTAAAACTGAGCTTGTTGTAACAATGCTCCATCAATCACATTTTCAACCATAGTTCCACTACCACCTTCAATATCAATCCCCTGCCTCCTCAACCATTCCTCTGAAAAATCAACCTCATTCATCCCAACAATTGAACCTATAGACGACGACGAAGGACGATTCATCACAACTCCCCTAACTATTAATTTTATTTTGATGGTTGATTATGTGATCAGATTCCACCATATTATTCCCTCTACACTCAAAAGGGTAACTACAAAATCGAAAAAAAATCAATGCCCAAATAATAAAAACTACAAAATAACCCAAAAATCAATCAAACATTCAAGCATTCTAATAAAAAACAAACCTTCAACTACCATGTTATTTACACATGCAAATATTTGGATCAAAATACAAACATGAATCATATAGTATATGATATTAGGAATTAGGGGTTACAACTAAATTACCTTGCTCAAATTTTTAAGGTTCTAGAATAACGATCGATTAAATTTGGGGAATAATGTGTGTTATAGTAGTTTACCGGTAGTTGGGTGAAATAATAAGGGTGAGTGTGTATACTATTTGATAAAGGGTAGTTTATTTGGTCATTGTCAATAATACAGAGTCGATAAAATGTACCTGAGACGATAAATAAGAAAACCCGTCAACATACTGCAAATTACTCATAGGTGGAAAAACGCAAAAAATTAGGTGGTTATTGGCAAAATGGACTCAATAGGGGGTAATTTGTAAAATTTAGGACTCAATAGGTGGTAAAAAGCAAAAAAACTCTAAAATTAAGCACTTTCTATTTTTCCGATCAAAATCTCACCGGATTTTCAATTTCTCATCAAATTGTAGATGTTACTTGAGTAAGAATAATATACTTACAATACGTATGTATATTACTTTTATACAAAAAATGATACAGTTATCTCTTTCATCAACCCTAATTTTCGTCTCTTCGTAGAACTTCATCTCTCCAGTTCTTGGCTTTGTTGCTATCATGTTTGTACGCTCTCTGTCTTCACCTTCGTCTGTATTCTCTCCTAAAGGTAAACGATCAACCTTCTCCATTATCTTTAACTTCTTTGAATCTACTGCATATGTAGTTCAATTTTTGTATATAATTAGGGTTTAAAAACTTATTGAATACAAAATAAGAAAGATTAGATATTTCGAAAATGGCATGAATTATTAAGCAGGAAGTAAATTAATATTAGGTTTATGCATAATACTAGGGGCAATTGGGGGCCTATTGAAAAATGGTGATATTTTCACCGCAAAAAAACAGGATAGTATTTTTTCAAATACGACTTTTCGAATTTTACCCTTGTCATTTTCCCTGCTCAAAACCCAATGAATCACCTTACTAACAACCATCCGCACACCACTCACCGCATAACCTACCTTGCCCCACCGTCCTCAAACTTGTCGTCCACCAACCTGGCTTTGGTCACCTCTCCATCACCCTAACAAGAACAACCACTCTCGCAACCCTCCAACTGCACCACCACCGCACAAACGCTCTCAATACTCCTACCACCACCGCGCGTGACCCACTACTCTTTACCACTAATTGACCTAGCCACGCCCTTCCCCTAACCCTTGATGTGTTATATTTTTATACGCTTTTCATCCCTATTTTAGTCCGTATATCATTATCGTTTACACTATTTTATAGTGTTTATTGAGCTAATTCCGTGTTCTAGGTGAATTGTATGTGGTTTACCGTTTTTTGTAGGAATGCATGATTTTCCTATCTTTTGGCATTCACCGAGTACCGCGGAGCTAAACAAAGACGAGTCGAGTGATTACCGAGCATTAGAAGTGACGGAAGAAGGAAGAAAGTCAACCAAGTCAACAAAAGTCAATGCTTGAAGGTCAATTGCAAAAGCATGACAACACAAATGACGTCATCGTATGACGTCATCAAAGGCTCAAATGTAAACAATTGAAGAAATTCAAAGTACGAGGTCATATGGTTTCACCCCCGTCGCCGGTGTACCAGGGTGACATGGAGCAAGGCTTTTTATCATATTTTCAAGTTGTCGAGCATAATTGGCTTCACCCCGGTCGAGGTGGGCTGCCTCGGGGTACCGAGGTGGCCTCAATTTGAGACGATTGACTCTCCCTCCTCATTTGCTATATATACCCATGTATTTTACTTGAAAAAAATCATCATCTAACTCTTTTCTGAAGTTCTACTTTCCATAAAAACTTGTTCTTAGTTCTTGTTTTGTTTTCCATTTAAGAAATTATCAAGTTTATCCAAGTCATTTCCGGGTTTATTTTGCATTTTGTTCTTCAAGTTCTTGCTTCCCTTTTGTTTTATTGTTGGTATTTTCTACCCTTCTTTATTTACAGTTTTCATTTCAATTAGTATTATATATCGTTATCATGTCAATCATAGTCCGTGCTAGTTTAGTTCCCCAAGCCATGTGTGAGTAGTTTCTTATCTAGGGTAGGGAAGCCATGTTAGAATAGGTGATTAGTTATGTCGAATTGCAATGTTTTCATCATCATCATGTTAATTATATACATGCTTGCTTTACTTTAGTTAATCTTTGATTGTTGGTCATAATCGTCGATTAATTCGTTATTCTCATCCTAAGAGAGAAAGTCGGGATAGAATTAGACAAAGCATGCTATAATAATTTAACCCAATTTATGCGAAACTCTTTGGTAGTTAATCTTGTGGGGAATTTCCGTATATTCACCCTTCAAATTACAGGATTATAACGAAATTTTACATGTGAATATCGTCATAAAATGAAAACAAGAAACGAAAAGTATAGATGCACAACCTTAGGTCCTAGCGCAAATGGCCTAAGAACAGGAATCAACAGAGATTCTCTCCTATAACTTGCACCCAAGATCCGTCTGAGATGATGCCGCGTGTGCTAGAAATACTCTCCAATTGCCTTGCAATATGGGGAGAGCTTTTGTGAGTTTTGATGTGAGATCTAGGTTTTTGGGAGAAAGCTGCTCTCAAAAACCCTAATATTTTAGAATGTAAATTCCAGTAATGTGACAAAAGGAGAATTACTCTTCTTTTGTAACCCTACTCGACCGAATTATCATAGGGTGAGAGTGGGCTTTCCACTCTCACCTTATTCTAATGCGTGATTCGACCCTAATGCTAAAATGTAATCCGCTGGTTATAATTATAAATCGTATACATGTTATCAGATACTAATGTATTACTTCGTCACAATGTGCAGTCGATACATTAATAATGGTCTGATAAAAATGACGATATTGTATAATTAGCTTAATTAATATAACTGCTTATATTAATATACGAATTAAACATTTAATCCGTCAAAGCTCCCATTTTATACATTTAATTATATATAACCGTTTATATTTAATTTACGAATTAATCATGTAATTCGTATTAGCTAAAATTATTTAATCCGTATTAAATAATTATCTCAACATCTCATTGACTAATTTTATAGTCAATACCTCTGACTAACTGTTTAGTCATATTCGGCATAAATGTGACTGTATTTTCATACCTTCACATCTCTCAAACGTGTCCTAATTTCCTTGAGATGTGTTTAATTAGTAAAACCATCAAAGAAGCAGTCACCTGACAAAAGGAGAAGGACTCTCCTTATGTAGTGAGTGGGTCGGCCGGACGGGTTAGAGTAAGAGTGGGCTTTTTCCACTCTTACCTTATTCCTTTGCGTGATTCGACCCGATTAGCTAAATATTATTCGCGGGTTTTATTTATAAATCGTATACATGTTATCAGATATTAATGCAGTCGCTGTATTAATAATGGTCTGATAAAATTATGATATTGTATAATTACCTAAATTAATATAACTGTTTATATTAACACGCGAATACAATATTTAATTAAATATAACCGTTTATATTTAATTTACGAATTAATCATGTAATCCGTATTAGTTAAAATTATTTAATCCGTATTAAATAATAATCTCAACATCTTATTGACTAATTTAATAGTCAATACCTCTGACTAACTGTTTAGTCGTATTCGGCATAAATGTGACTGTATTTTCATACCTTCACATCTCTCAAACGTGTCCTATAGCTGTGACGTATAGGGACCAGTTGATCACCGCCATCCGTATGACAATAACGTCAAACTTATCTAGCAAGCCAACCGTTATTGATAAACGTGGATCAACTGATAATAATACTGAAGTATGCCCTTGTGATCCTTAAAGAGATTTAATAAGTCATTGTACTTAATTGTCAAGGACACCAGCCCCAACAGTACTAACTGTAAAGGACACCAGCCGCAACAATCTCCCACTTGTCCGTACAAGTGTATGTGCAATGACGTTATCTCACTACATGCGGAGGACACCAGCTCCAACAAACTCCCACTTGTCCGTACAAGTGTAGGTGCGATAACCGATTCTCATATCCTTTTAAAATTTCTCCCACTCAATGTAAACAATTCGCAGATCCGTATTCGCAAAGGTCGTATTCTACAAGCGATCTGTATCAAGAGTGGTTTCCCCGACTAGAGAGTAACGTAACTGATAAAACAAATCTGTATTCGAGCATGGCCATGCATTTCAGTTACTACTCCTCGAGTAGCCCTGAGAAATGATAAAATCCTGATAAGGGTTTGGATATTTCCCTCAACTCGAATCCTGCAGATGTAAGCGCAGCATGAAATAACCCAGTGAAAATCCTCTTGCCCCCTGTTACGGAAGACCATGGGAAAGAAACCAAAGTTACCCAAAATCTGCCTTAATCTCAAGAGACAGTTGAAAGTCAAAAGAATCGACTCTAAGGAACACTATGGAGGTCCTATCCACGACCTGGCACCTGATGTTATAAAACATTTAGGACTCCATAACGTTGTCACGATGTGTCCTACGAGATATCCGTATAACTCGCCTTTGTGATTGGTCAGTCAACTGTTTGACTTATGGCTCGTTGAACCCACCATCAACCAACGTCACAAAATGATTACCTGAGTTATTAGCTCAAGTGGGTAATCAAGGACCAAAAAACGATGTAATGTTAATCAGTTCACTTTGTGGTGTTCAAAATTGTCGTACAATTCCACTTGAAAAACAAAACATAAAATATCATAACGATGAGATTGTAATAGAGTACACAAGAAAATGAATCTAATTCATAAAAGAGTACTACAACTCAGGAACACGTTTAAGTCCCATGGAATTAACGTGTCCTTGTCATGCTTATCACGTCGTAATGCTTTAGTGAGAGGATCTGCTATGTTGTCATCCGTAGCGATCTTATCAAGAAATATCTCCTTTTGCTCCACGTAATCTCTGATTAGATGAGCTTTCCGTTGTACATGTCTAGACTTGTTACTAAACTTAGGCTCCTTAGCTTGGAAGATGACATCTTTATTGTCACAATAAACGGTGATCGGGTCATTCGAACTAGGCACTACTGATAGTCCTTGTAAGAATTGACGCATCCTTATTGCTTCCTTAGCTGCTTCCGAAGCGGCATAGTACTCGGACTCAGTTGTAGAATATGCTGTAAGACTTTGTTTCGAACTTTTCCAGCTGACAACAACGCCATTAAGAGTAAAAACGAATCCAGACTGAGATTTCGAGTCGTCTCGATCCGTTTGGAAGCTAGCATCTGCGTAACCAGTGGCGCAGAGCCTCGTGTCGCCTCCATAAGTCAATCCCCAATCTTTAGTCCTCCGTAGGTACTTAAGAATGCTTTTCACGGCCATCCAGTGTTGTTCACCTGGATGTGCTTGGAATCGACTTGTCATACTCAATGCATATGCAACGTCTGGACGTGTGCATATCATGACATACATGATCGATCCTATAGCCGAAGCGTAAGGAATCCGACTCATGCGCTCTTTTTCTTCCGATGTCTTAACTTCTTGAGACTTGCTCAAGTGAAGCCCAGTAGCCATATGAAGGAACCCTTTCTTGGAGTTCGTCATGCTGAATCTCTCTAGAATCTTATCTATATAAGACTCCTGACTAAGAGATAACATCCGTCGTGATCTATCCCTGTAGATACGGATGCCCAAAATTCTTTGTGCCTCTCCCAGATCCTTCATCTAGAAATGTTTTTTCAACCATGCTTTAACCGAAGATAAGAGAGGTTTGTCATTCCCAATCAGGAGTATGCCATCGACATACAATACTAGGAAGACAATCTTGCTCCCACTCGACTTGATATATAGACATGGTTCCTCGACTGATCGAATGAAACCATTCTTTTTTATCACTTGGTCGAAACGATTATTCCAACTCCGTTATGTTTGCTTAAGTCCATAAATGGAACGCTTGAGCTTGCAAACCTTCTTAGGATGTTCAGGATCAATAAAACCTTCGGGCTGTACCATGTACAACTCTTCCTCCAAATAACCGTTTAAGAAGGCGGTTTTAACATCCATCTGCCAGATTTCATAGTCATGAAATGCGGCACACTAAGATAATCCGAATGGAACGTAGCATGACTACGGGTGCAAAGATTTCATCGTAGTGCAAGCCTGGCACTCGGGTGAAACCTTTAGCAACTAGTCGTGCCTTGTGAATATCTTGTTGTTCTTCCATGGCATGCTTTATCTTGTAAAGCCATTTGCATTGAAGGGGGCGTACCTTTGCAGGTAGGTCCACAAGATCCCACACGTTGTTCTCATACATGGAGTCCATCTCGGATTGCATGGCTTCTAGCCATAGCTTTGAGTCGGAACTGGTCATGGCACCTTTATAGGTTGTGGGTTCATTACCCTCTAGGAGTAAGATGTCATCTATGTCATGTTCCTCGACCATACCAATGTATCTGTCCGGAGGAATAAAGACTCTTCCCGACCTCCTAGGTTCCTCAGGAATATCTACCGCTGCCGAGCTTGAAGGAACTGCTTCCTCCAATGGTTGCTTGGTAGTTGGTTCTTGAATCTCCTATAGATCGAAGGTTCTATTACTCGAATTGTTCTCGAGAAATTATTTCTCTAAGAACGTCGCACTAGCCGCAACAAAAACACGTTGTTCGGTTGGCGAGTAGAAGTAATGACCAAAAGTTCCTTTTGGGTAACATATAAAGTATGTCTTGACCGATCGTGGGCCGAGCTTGTCCTCGTGTCTCCATTTGACATAAGCTTTGCAGCCCCAAACCCGAATAAAGGACAAGTTAGGGACCGTTCCCTTCCATAACTCGTATGGAGTCTTGTCAACAGCTTTAGACGGACTTCGGTTAAGTATTAGAGCGGCTGACAGAACAACATAGCCACATAATGAATCATGCACGATGGTGTGACTCATTATGGATCGAACCATATCAAGTAGAGTTCGATTTCTCCGTTCGGACACACCATTTAATTTTGGTGTTCCAGGTGGAGTCAACTGTAGAACGATGCCACAGTCTTTAAGGTGTTAATCAAACTCATGAGAAAGATACTCGCCACCACGATCAAATCGTAGTGCTTTAATCTTTCTACCCAATTGGTTTTGTACCCGATTCTGGTATTCTTTGAACTTGTCAAAGGATTCACTTTTATGTTTCATTAAGTAGACATAGCCATATCTACTCAAATCATCCGTGAAAGTGATGAAATACCTATAGCCTTCTCGTGCGTTGATCGACATATGGCCACATACATCCGTGTGTATGAGTCCTAATAGCTTGGCAGCGCGCATTCCAACACCTTTGAAGGAAATACGAGTCATCTTACCGATGAGACATGATTCACACGTGCCATATGATTCGAAATCAAAGGCCGAGATAGCTCCATTCTGTATGAGCTGTTTTACGCGTTTCTCATTTACATTTCCCATACGACAGTGCCATAGGTAGGTTTGATCTTTGTCACCAACCTTTAACTTCTTATTATTCACGTGTAATATTTCGGTGGTTTGATCTAAAACATAATTTCCATTCATGGAAACTGCCTTGCCATATATCATATCGTGTAACGAGAAAATACAGCTATTATTCTCTATTACAAATGAAAAACCAAGTTTGTCAAGTGCAGAAACAGAAATAATGTTTTTGGATAAACTAGGAACATAATAACAGTTATACAACGATAAATCAAATCCACTAGGTGTTGGAGCTAGTGTCCTCAACAGTTAGTACGACAACATGTATAAATCTCTTAAAGGAACACAAGGTATACTTTGTATTTTAGCCAGTTGATTCACGTTTATCAATAAGCTTGGCTTGCTAGAAAGTTTGACGTTATTGTCACACAGATGGCGGTAATCAACGGGTCCCTAAGAGTCACACCTAAAGGATGGAATATGAGAGATATGATTAGATGAAAATGTAATCATATTGATACCCTATACGACTAAACGGTTAGTCAAAGTAAAGATGACATAATTATTTAATACTGATTAAATAATATTAGCTAAGACGAATTAAAATGTTAATTCGTAACTAAATATAAAATGTTATATTTAATTATGTGTAATGAAATTATTTAATAAAGATTAAATGATTTAATTAAATATAAAAGGTTATATTTAATTAGTGGATTATAATATAAGATATTTATAAGATAAAACATTACACAAGAGAGAGATATAACCGATTCTATAAAGATAGAATTTCGGTCTGAGCAATTATTAAGTTGTTCAGTTGTTATGAAGTACTGTAGGTAGAACGAAATACTGATTTGGGGAATCCTAGTTGATGTCTAATAGCAAGGTTGTTTGCAGCTATAAATAGGACATTCACTCTGCACTTAAAGCACACGAGTTACACGACATACATACTCCCTCTCTCTCTCTCTCTAGCTTTCATCTTACACAAAATTAAAGGTAATTTTGCAGTTTCTAGCCCTAGAAGGGGTATTTCTTGGAACATCTTGGGTGCAACGATTAGGAGGATATCTGTTTTGATATCTGATCTTAGGCCTTTGCAAGGACAGAAGGTTAATTATTGATCCCAATCTTTGTATCTTGTACTTCGTTTATGACTATAAATCATATATTATAAATTTGTTATAATCCTGCATATAAAGAATTGGGATTATATATAGATATTTTCCCACATGTGGTATCAGAGCTCAAGGCTTACAAATTTTATTTTTGTATGATTTTCATCAACGTTTTGAGAAAATTTAAAGAAAAAAAAATAAAACAGCCGTGTATGTTTGTAGCCGAGACAAATTTTTCTGTTCGTCGCTTTCCTTTTTTATTTATTGTTGTTGTTGTTGTCTTAAACAGTTAAAATAACAAAATAATAAATTTGTTGATGTTTTAATTTAATAAAGATTGAATTGAAACGTGAAAGGAAATCGTCTCACATGTTCTTGAATTACATAATTTGCTAAAGGATCGATCCCACCATAATCTTGATATTCGTCTTAAAAGGTTAATTTGAATGATTAAGATTACAACAATATCTAATAAAGATTAGAATTTTGTAGGTTATCGATCTCGTATTTAGCAACCCGACATTAGTATTCAAGTTCATGAGTTTTAAAGAAAAGAAAAAAAAAACCAAAATCAGGCCGTTCAGCGTCTGAACTTCTATTTTCTGGGTTTGCGACGCTATGTTCTCGACGCTTTTCTGGATTTTTCAGCGTTTTTAATTCTCTTTTCTGGATTTCCAGTGTTTATGAAAAGCGCCGTTCTTAATTATGGCGTTTTAAAAGTGTCGGAAAAATCTGCTACAGTTTTGAGCTCTATTCCCAGCGTGTTCTTCCAGCGCTTTGCTTCCGACGCTTTGTTTTGACCCTTTGATTTTGAAAGGCTGTTTCCAGCAACTTTTGCGACGCTTTAGTTGCGACGTTTTTGTTTTAGATGACTCTTTTCAGCTATTTTCTCGGCAGATTTCTCTTTGGGCTGTTTTTGTTTATTTTTTTTATATAATATATTATAAAGATAATGTGTATTTTTATTTGGGTGAAAAAGTTCAGTAGTTTTGATCCCTAAATTATTTTAAAACGGCTTAAAATAATTTGGATTAATCATATTATACGATAATATGAATATGTTTGTTTGATTAAAATTATGAGAATAATTACGGAATTATCACATAATTTAAATCATTAAATGGTGGTTTGGGTAAATTACTCTACATAATTACGGAATTATGTCTTGAAAGATTAATTTAATTAGTATGATGCATTCTATATATTATATTGTTGAATCTTGTAATACTTAGTGTGGCCTTAGTAAATTATGTTTTCGTAATGAAGGAAACATAATTTGTGATATATTTATGAGATCTCGAATCTCCCTTGTGTAATATTTTTTTTACGTTTTTGGGAATTAGAATGTAATAATAGGATTTTATTATGTAATTCTTCAAATGTAAATAAGAAGACCAAGACGGAGATCAGATTGGTCACTCCCACTACATCACCAAGAAGGAACATCAAGACAAGACAAGCTTCCAAGGTCCATTGCTGAATGGATTCCAAGTTGTATTTTTGTTCTTTTTGGTAGGATAGGCCACACTAGGACTTGCTTTATTTCCGTTTTGTTTTTCATTCACATGTTTGTTTTGCATCATTTTTCCGCCTAAACCAAACCACCTGAATTGCATGAAAATTGACTCATATAGTATGTATGCTAGTCTGTGTCGACATAACGATGTCACACGTTTTTCCCTTAAAGCCATCACCTTAGTTTATTCATTCTCGCATGCTAGATATTTGTTCACTTAAATGAATTAAAATTAAAGATGATGGGATCTTCCTCTATAACCTAAAGTTGAGATTAGTCTTTTATAAGTCAAATTACTATGAATCCCTTCTTCGTCGCCAGGCATATAGGACCTTACTCTCCATATGACCCCTTCTACGTTGGGTAAGTAGTAGCTGTTGACTTATTTTACCTCAACATCATGACCCTCGTACGATCCTGTGGTTATGGTGGACTAAAGATAGAATTTACAGAAATTTATCGACCAAGAATTCTAAATGTAGAATTAGCCAAGAGGTTGGCTTATCAATTTACTGAAATTGAGTCTTGGGATCGTTTATATAGTTCTTGAGGAAGATCAATTATATAAATGCTAAAGTCCTCGCATTAAACTGTTTTTGCTAGACTATTTACAAAACGATGGTATGCTTATTATGTTTTAATTTCTTCTTTACAGTGTAAAATTCACCTAAACAAAACAATAATACTGCAAATACTATGGCTGGTCATAATGATGCCCCTATGCCTAGTGCCACACTAAGAAAAGAATCCTGGCTTAAGGCTTTCATGGACCACATGAATCAGTCCACGCGATTGAAAAATGATGGGTCCAACTTTGCGGACTGGGAGGCTGTATTACGGAATGCAGCTGTAGCTGATGGTAAGCTCAAGTATTTAACTGAGCCTTTACCACCTAACCCAGGCCCCACTGCTAGAGCTAACGTATCACAAGCTTATAATGATTTCGTTATGGAAGCGGG
Organism: Silene conica; assembly: GCA_029255685.2. NCBI lineage: Eukaryota > Viridiplantae > Streptophyta > Magnoliopsida > Caryophyllales > Caryophyllaceae > Silene > Silene conica. Next base: position 28,078,780 of record CM055314.2, on the reverse strand, counting down.
TGCGATAAAGAACGTACTCAGTTTTGCAATGGAACCCAATTTGCAAAGACGCTTCATTTCCCATGGTGCAAATAAGATTTTCACCACGCTCACAAACGAATTCTCAAAAGCACCGAGAATCGTTTCATATGAGCACACATGTCGCTTCTGCGATGCAAAACTCCAAAAGGGCCAACCAGTTAGCCCACACATTCTCAATATGATTGAGAATGTCGAGAAATTAGAGTCCCTGAACTGCAAGATCAGTGAGAACGTAATCATTGATCGAATGCTTCATTCACTTCATGATGGTTTTTCCTTATTCAGGGCAAACTATTACATGAATGACATGAAGAAAAGTCCTCATGAGCTACACTCCCTTCTCGTACAGACCGAGAAGGATCTTAATTTGAGTGGGAGCATGAAGCAAGACGTTCTCATGATTGCAAAAAAGGGAAAGGGTAAGGGAAAAGCTCAAACAGAGCTAACAGTAGCTAAGCCTCCTAAATTCAAAAGGGCCAGATTTAAGAGTGGGCCTGGTGAGACAAGTAGCTCACAAGGCAAGACAAAGAGCAAAGACGGTAACATTGAGTGCCACCATTGCCACAAGACTGGGCATTGGAGGCGGAACTGTCCAGTGTACCGTGAGGACATAAAAGCAGGCCGCATCACTTCTGTTGGTATGTCATCTTATATTCATACGATTGAGATTAACCATGCAAGTTTCGGAACTTGGGTACTTGATACCAGTTGTGGTTCTGATATGTGTAATCATTTGCAGGGCCTAAAAAACATCACACCTCTCGCAAAGGGTGATGTGGACCTGCGAGTCAGGAATGGAGCAAAAGTTGCTGCTGCTTCCATGGGAACATATGTGATCCAGCTACCGAGCGGATTCGAGTTATATCTGTATAACTGTTATTATGTACCCAGTTTATCTAAGAACATTATTTCAGTTTCCGTACTCGATAAAGACGGATTTTCATTCTTAATAAAGGATAATAGCTGTATTTTCTCTTTAAATGGAATGGTTTATGGTAAAGCGGTTTCCATGAATGGTATATATGTCTTAGATCAATCGACTGAAATATTACACATGAATAATAAGAAACTAAAGGTTGGTGACAAAGATCAAACATATCTATGGCACTTTCGTATGGGACACATAAATGAGAAACGTGTAAAGGAACTAATACAGAATGGCGCTATATCTCCATTTGATTATGAATCATTTGGCATATGTGAATCATGTCTCATAGGCAAAATGACTCGTATTTCCTTCAAAGGTGTTGGAATGAGCGCTGCTGACCTATTAGGCCTCGTACATACAGATGTATGTGGACCTATGCCAATCACCGCACGAGACGGCTATAGATATTTCATCACTTTCACGGACGATTTAAGTAGATACGGATATGTCTACTTAATGAAGCATAAAAGTGAATCCTTTGAAAAGTTCAAGGAATTCCAGGCGAAGGTTGAAAACCAACTGGATAGAAGGATTACAGCACTACGATCAGATCGTGGTGGTGAATATCTTTCGCATGAGTTTGATCAACACTTTAAAGATCGTGGTATAGTACTACAGTTAACTCCACCTGGAACACCACAATTAAATGGTGTGTCCGAACGGAGAAATCGAACACTATTAGATATGGTTCGATCCATGATGAGTCACACAGTTGTGCCAGATTCATTATGGGGCTTTGCTCTATTATCATCTGCTCTTATACTTAACCGAAGTCCGTCTAAAGCTGTTGACAAGACTCCATATGAGATATGGAAGGGAACCGTCCCTAACTTGTCCTTTATTCGGGTTTGGGGCTGCGAGGCTTATGTCAAGTGGAGACACGAGGATAAGCTCGGCCCGCGATCGGTCAAGACATACTTTATTGGTTATCCAAAAGGAATGTTTGGTCATTACTTCTATTCGCCTACCGAACACCGCGTTTTTGTTACGGCTAGTGCGAAGTTCTTAGAGAAAGAATTTCTCAAGAATAAGACAAGTAATAGAACCTTCGATCTGTCGGAGATTCAAGAACCAACTACTGAGCAACCAATGGAGGAAACCGTTCCTTCATCTTCTGTTGCGGTCAGTATTCCTGAGGAACCCAGAAGATCGGGTAGACACTCCATTCCTCCAGATAGATACATCGGTATGATCGAGGAACTTGACGGAGTTGACGTTTTTCTCTTAGAGAGTAACGAACCCGTGACCTATAAAGGTGCCATGACCTGTTCCGACTCAAAGCTATGGCTTAATGCCATGCAATCCGAAATGGACTCCATGTATGAGAATGACGTATGGGAGTTGGTTGATTTGCCTGATAAGGTACGACCTCTTCAGTGCAAATGGCTTTATAAGATAAAGCGCTCCATCGAGGGACAACCAGACACCTATAAGGCACGACTAGTGGCAAAAGGTTTCACTCAAGTCCAAGGGTTGCACTATGATGAGATTTTTGCACCCGTAGTCATGCTGCGTTCCATTCGGATTATCTTAGCGATTGCTGCATTTCATGACTACGAAATATGGCAAATGGATGTGAAAACCGCCTTCTTAAACGGTTATTTGGAGGAGGACTTGTACATGGTACAACCCGAAGGTTTCACAGATCCTAAAAATCCTAAAAAAGTGTGCAAGCTTAAGCGTTGCATTTATGGACTTAAGCAAGCATCCAGGAGTTGGAATCATCGCTTCGACCAAGTGATAAAAGGAATGGTTTTATTCGATCAGTCGAAGAACCATGCTTATATATCAAGTCGAGTGGGAGTAAGATCGTCTTTCTGGTGTTGTATGTCGACGATATACCTCTTGATCGGAAATTACATCCCTCTCTTATCTTCGGTTAAAGTATGGTTAACGAACCATTTCTAGATGAAAGATCTGGGTGAGGCACAATGTATATTGGGGATCCGTATCTATAGAGATAGATCACGACAGATGTTATCACTGAGTCAGGAGTCTTATATAGATAAGATTCTTGACAGATTCAGCATGGCCAACTCCAAAAAGGGGTTACTTCCGATGAACTCGGGGGTGCATTTGAGTAAGACTCAGGCACCTAAGACAACGAAAGAGGTCGAGCGCATGAGTCGCATTCCTTATGCGTCAACTATAAGATCGATCATGTATACCATGATATGCACACGTCCAGACGTGGCATATGCTTTGAGTATGATGAGTCGGTACCAAGGCAATCCAGGTGAACCACACTGGATGGCTGTGAAAAACATTCTTAAGTACCTACGGAGGACTAAAGATTGGGTATTGACTTATGGTGGAGGCACTGAGCTTTGCGCAAACGGTTACGCAAATGCTAGCTTCCAAACGGACCGAGATGACTCGAAATCTCAGTCTGGATTTGTTTACTCTTAATGGCGCTGCTGTCAGTTGGAAAAGCTCCAAGCAGAGTGTTATTGCAGATTCTACTACTGAGTCCGAGTACTATGCCGCTTCGGAAGCTGCAAAGGAAGCTATATGGATGCGTCAGTTCTTACAAGGACTCACTGTAGTTTCTAGTTCGAACGACCCGATCACCATCTATTGCGATAATAGAGGTGCCATCTTCCAGGCTAAGGAGCCTAAGTCTAGCAACAAATCTATACATGTACTGCGGAAAGCTCACCTCATTCGAGACTACGTGGAGCAAAAGGAGATAGTGATAGACAAGATTGCGACAGACGACAACATCGCAGATCCTCTCACTAAACCATTAAGACATGATAAACTTGAAGGGAACATTATTTCAATGGGAATTAAACGTGTTCCTGAGTTGTATTAGTACTTTTTGTGAATTGGATATTGTATCTATTTCATATACTATTTATAACACCATCGATTTTGTTTTATATATTGTTTTTCATGTGGATTGTACTGGCAACATTGAACACCACAAAAGTGAACTGAATTACATTATATTTGTTTTAGTCCGTAATCGCCTACACGAGCTGATAACTCTGGCAATTATTTTGTGACGTCGATTGATGGTGGGTTCAATAAACCATAAGTCAAACCGTTGACTAATCGATCACAGATACGAGATTATAACGATAACTCGTAGGACAATTTTCGTGACGACGCAATGGAGTCCTAAATGTTATTGAACATTCGGTGCCGGGTCGTGGATAGGACGTCCATCGTGTTCCTTGAGTCGATTCTTTTAACTGTCGATTGTTTCTTGAGATAAAGGGCAGTTTTGGGTGACTTTGATTTCTTTCTCACTAGCTGACCGTAACTGGGGCTAAGCAGATTTTTTTGGGTCATTTCAAACTGTGTTTACATCTGCAAGATTCGAGTTGAAGGAAATATCCACCCCTCATCAGGTTTTAATATTTCTCAGGGCCACTCGAGGAGTAGTAACTGAAATGCTTGGCCAAGCTCGAATAATGATTCGTTATCAGTTGAGTTACTCTCTAGTCGGGAAAACCACTCTTGATACAGATCGCTTGTAAAATACGACCTTTGTGAATACAGATTTGCAAATTGTTTTACATTGAGTGGGAGAAATTTAATTGGATATGAGAATCGGTTATCGCACATACACTTGTACGGACAAGTGGGAGATTGTTGGAGCTAGTGTCCTCAACAGTTAGTGGGAGATTGTTGGAGCTAGTGTCCTCAACAGCAAATAATATTAGCTAAGACGAATTAAAATGTTAATTCGTAACTAAATATAAAATGTTATATTTAATTATGTGTAATAAAATTATGGGATTTAATAAAGATTAAATGATTTAATTAAATATAAAAGGTTATATTTAATTAGTGGATTATAATATAAGATATTTATAGATAAAACATCACACAAGAGAGAGATATAACCGATTCTATAAAGATAGAATTTCGGTATGAGCAATTATTAAGTTGTTCAGTTGTTATGAAGTGCTGTAGGTAGAACCAAATACTGATTTGGGGAATCCTAGTTGATGTCTAATAGCAAGGTTGTTTGCAGCTATAAATAGGACATTCACTCTGCACTTAAAGCACACGAGTTACACGACATACATATTCCCTCTCTCTCTCTCTAGCTTTAATCTTACACAAAATTAAAGGTAATTTTGCAGTTTCTAGCTCTAGAAGGGGTATTTCTTGGAACATCTTGGGTGCAACGATTAGGAGGATATCTGTTTTGATATCTGATCTTAGGCCTTTGTAAGGACAGAAGGTTAATTATTGATCCCAATCTTTGTATCTTGTACTTCGTTTATGACTATAAATCATATATTATAAATTTGTTATAATCCTGCATATAAAGAATTGGGATTATATACAGATATTTTCCCACACTAGGAAGCTGGATCACGTATGTTCCCTTCGAGACTGCAGCAACTCGTGCTCCATTCCCGACACGAAGGTCAGCCTCACCCTTTAAGAGGGGCTCGAGGTTTCGGAGGCCTTGCACATGATTACACAGATGAGAACCACAACCAGTATCTAATACCCAAGTTCCGTAACTTGCATGGTTAATCTCAATCATGTGAATAAAAGAAGAAGAAGACATACCAACAGGAGTAACGCGGCCTGCCTTAATGTACTCGCGATACACGGGGCACGTGCGCCTCCAATGCCCAGTCTTGTGGCAATGGTGGCATTCCATGCTTGTATCCTTGCTCTTTGTCTTAGCCTGTGAGTTGCTCGATTCACCGGGCCCACTCTTAGCAGATCCTGACTTCTTGAACTTTGGCTTACCTACCGCTAGGTCGCCTTGAGCTTTCCCTTTACCTTTACCTTTACTGGAGATCATGAGAAACATCCTGCTTCACGCTCCCACTCAATTTCAGATCCTTCTCGGTCTGTACGAGAAGTGAGTGGAGCTCATGAGGAGTCTTCTTCATGTCATTCATGTAGTAGTTAGCCCTAAAGAGGGCGAACCCTTCATGAAGTGAATGAAGCATTCGATCAACGATTATGTTCTCACTGATCTTGCAGTTTAAGGCCTCCAGTTTCTCGATATTCTCAATGATGTTGAGAATATGTTGGCTAACAGCTTGGCCCTTCTAGAGTTTCGCTTCAAAGAAGCGACAGGTATGCTCATATGAAACGATTCTCGGAGCTTTCGAGAATTCATTCGTGAGCGTGGTGAAAATCTTGTTTGCACCATGGGAAATGAAGCGTCTTTGCAAATTGGATTCCATTGCATAGATAAGTACGTTCTTTATCGCACCCGCTTCCAGGACGAAGTCGCTATGAGCGCGAACTTCGGCAGCTATAGCCGCAGTTCCTGGGTGTGCCGGAATAGGCTCAGTCAAGTACTTGAGCTTTCCGTCAGCAATAGCAATATTCCGTAATGCTGCCTCCCAGTCCGAGAAGTTTGACCCATCATTCTTCAGTCCGGTAGTTTGATTCATGGAGTCCATGAAGGCTTTAAGCCAGGATTCTCGTGCTAGCGTGGCACTTGGCATTGGGTCGTGACCAGCCATTTGTTATTAGCAGTTTTAATTTGTACGTGTTCTACACTGAAAAGAAGATAAAAACAAAACGATATAAGCAACTCGTAGTTGTGATTTAAGTCTATTTTAAATTGAATTTAAACTCGTAGACTCATGCATTTATATAATTGATCTCCCTCAAGAATTATATAAACGATCCCAAGACTCAATTTCCGTAAATTGATAAGCCAACCGCTTGGGTAGTTCTACCGTTAGAACTCTTGGTCGATAGATTTCCGTAAATCTTATCTTTTAGTCCATCATAGTCGCTAGATAGTATCTAGTGACCACGATGTTGAGATAAAATAAATCATCTGTTCCCACTTACCCGAGGTAGAAGGGGTCATAGTATGCCTACCGATGAAGAAGGGATTCATGGGAGTCTGATTTATAAAGACTAATCTCAATTTTTGGTTATACGAGGAATACCCCATCAACTTGTTTTTACTCATTTTAAGTGAACTAAAATCTAGCATTTGCGTGAATGAATAAAATTAAGTGATGTCTTAAAGATTGACAAGTGACATCTGTATGTCATCGAAAACTAACGCGTAACCTCTACATGAGTTAGTTTTCAGGCGTGTTATAGGTGGTTTGGTTTTAGGCGAAAAATGATGCAAATTATAACCGATGAATGCGTAAAAGAAAGCAAGAAACGTAAATAAATGTCCTAGTGTGGCCTATCCTACTAAAATAAACATTAAAACAACTTTGGAATCCACCGTAGGACCCGAGAAGCTTGTCTTGATGTTCCATCTTGGTCTTTGCAGCGGGAGTAAGCATCCGGTCTTCGTCTTTGGTCTTCTCAAAATTACAAATTTAAATTACAAAAATAAACCTATTTTACATTCTGATTTAAATACAAAAGTAATTACAAGGGAAAAACAAAACGGAGATGCGAGATCTCAAAATTACAACCAAGACTATGTTCCATCATTTCGGAACCACAATCTACTAAGGCCACACTAAGTTACAATCGTTTGCAAAAACAAATACGTTATAAAGACATTCAAAGGCATTGAATAGACGATAAATAAAATACATCAACTAAAACAAATTCATTCGTGACATAATTCTTAAATTGTTTAATAAATTTTACCAAACCACCTTAGAGGATTAAAATTATGTGATTAAACCGTTTTATTCACACTAATTTTAATAATCTTATAATCCATCATTTTAAACTGCTTTAAAATAATATGTATCGAGTGTGAACCGTTTCAAAACTGTTAATACACTATATCCGTATATAGTATATTACCATGGGCCAAAAGAGAACAAAAAAAAAAAATATTTTCGAGAACCTGCCAAACAAGGTTGCTCGATCGAGTCGCTAGGGTACTCGATCGAGTAACCTTGACAGACGAGTTTGCTCGATCGAGCCAAAACGATTTCCAGAAATCCAAAATTTTCAGAAAGTGAAAATTTTCCAGAAAAATGCTCGATCGAGCCAAAGCGTATTCGATCGAGTAACAGTGTCACTCGATCGAGTACAACAAGGCTCGATCGAGTGACGGGTTGGAAGCAAAAACTGCTTGATCGAGCCAAAAGGTACTCGATCGAGTGACGGGTTGCCGAGGAATACTACGAACGAGTAGTAATTCGCTCATTCGTAGAATCCCAATTGCTGCACTTTTAAAAACAAAAACTTGTATTTATTCTCGATTTAAGCGTGTAAATCAACAATAAACAACAACAAATGATTCACATATTGCTAAAAATATCGATTAATCAACAATATGCAAATCAAAATAAAAAAACAAGATCGATTTCTCACAAAAGGCACACGACCGAGTCGCATCATACGGATTAAAAAATATCCGATTTAAAACATTTTATGAAAATCACAATTGTAAAAGTTTCGTGGCCTGGCTCTGATACCATTTGTGGGGAATTTCCGTATATTCACCCTTAAAATTATAGGATTATAAGGAAATTTTACATGTGGATATCTTTATAAAATGAAAAACAAGAAACGAAAAGTATAGATGCACAACCTTAGGTCCTAGCGCAAATGACCTAAGAACAGGAATCAACAGAGATTCCCTCCTATAACTTGCACCCAAGATCCGTCTAAGATGATGCCGCGTGTGCTAGAAATACTCTCCAATTGCCTTGCAATCTGGGGAGAGCTTTTGTGAGTTTTGATGTGAGATCTAGGTTTTTGGGAGAAAGCCGCTCTCAAGAACCCTAATATTTTAGAATGTAAATTCCAGTAATGTGACAAAAGGATATTTACTCTCCTTTTGTAACCCTACTCGGCCGATTTATCATAGGGTGAGAGTGGGTTTTCCACTCTCACCTTATTCTAATGCGTGATTCGACCCTAATGCTAAAATGTAATCCGCGGGTTATAATTATAAATCGTATACATGTTATCAGATAATAATCTATTACTTCGTCACAATGTGCAGTCGATAAATTAATAATGGTCTGATAAAAATGACTATATTGTATAATTAGCTTAATTAATATAACTGCTTATATTAATATACGAATTAAACATTTAATCCGTCAAAGCTCCCATTTTATACATTTCATTAAATATAACCGTTTATATTTAATTTATGAATTAATCATGTAATTTGTATTAGCTAAAATTATTTAATCCGTATTAAATAATTATCTCAACATCTCATTGACTAATTTTATAGTCAATAGCTCTGACTAACTGTTTAGTCATATTCGGCATAAATGTGACTGTATTTTCATACCTTCACATCTCTCAAACGTGTCCTATAGGTGTGACTTATAGGGACCAGTTGATCACCGCCATCTGTATGACAATAATGTCAAACTTATCTAGCAAGCCAACCGTTCTTGATAAACGCGGATCAACTGATAATAATACTGAAGTATGCCCTTGTGATCCTTTAAGAGATTTAATAAGTCATTGTACTAACTGTAAAGGACACCAGCCCCAACAAATCTATGGTTAGACAATAGGCCGAAAAGAAATTGTTAAAGCTTAATCAACCCTTGATGATGAATTCCGTAATTTGGCATAGCTAATTGTTTTTCTACATGTTGCAACCCCAATCCCCTAGACTCCTTCTTATAATTGTTTAAAACTTCATTTATCAATTCTGTTTTTTCATAGTTAATATCATATCAAAAATCAAACAACTTGTAACCAACCTAGGTAGTTTTCTATCTATAGCTAATCACAATTTCATTCCCGTCTCTCTGAGATTGACCCCTTCTTCCCTATCTACATTAATTTGTATGTTAGTCAAGTATAGGGCACTTTATCTTTGTTAGGTGTGCGATAAGGCTATCAAATTTTGGTGCCGTTGGCGGGGAGCACAGTTCTATTCTTTGTGATTAGTAGAATTCTATCTTGTTTTCTTTTGTCTTGAGGAACATTATTCCTTGAGACCGTTACTTACAATCTTCTCTAGGTTGTTATCTTTTGCGTAGGTCCTCTCGAATAGGTGAACTACTTCCCGTTGATCCCGAGCCCGAGAAGTCTTTGCATAGGAAATTACGCTTCCTCACTACAACAAAATGGCACTTGCGCCACGATTAAAAACGTGGCGCAAGTGCTAAATTCCCGTGACTATACATTTTTGTCACGGGAAATCAGTCGTGACCCAAGTGGCCGTGGCAAAATTTTAGCCACGGGAAAAACTGCAACGTGACTAAAATTAGCAACTTTGCCACGACATTCCCCGTGACTAAAAAAGCGTGGCTAAATAATTTTCCCGTGACTAAAATTTTTTTAGTCACAAGTTAATATTGTGGCCAAATTAAAAAAAATCGTGGCTAAATATTATTGGCCACGAAATAATATTGTGACAAAAGAGAGACTCTCGTGACTAAATATATTGACAGCCACAAAATTTATTGTGACTAAAGATATTAGTCACGAAACAGTAACGTGACAAAAATGAGTCACGTGACTAAATATTTTTGGCCACAAATATTATTGTGTCTAAATAACAAAATTTCCGTGACTAAACATTACTAGTCACGAAACAATAACGTGGCAAAATACTCTTGTGACTGAAAAATAATTGTCACAAATATTATCGTGACAAATTTTATAGTTTTCGTGGCTAACACATTATTAATTAAGTGGTAGATAACGCATATGCTCGTAAAAATGGAATAAAACTTTTTTGTCGATTACATAAAACGTAGCATCCTTGTCTTTTATAACAACTAAGAAAACACTAAAAATAAGTAATATGAAATACATGTCCGCAAAAGAAAAAGAAATAATCCAAACTTGTGCATTTAATGCTCGTAAAAATTATAAATCTAATGGCATATTCTTCGGGATGTAAACTTGTTTGCTCCATATTTGTACACCCAAGCCCAAAGAAAAGCAACTGAAACACCTATACCAAAAAAAAGTAGAAAAAATATTATACAAGTGTCGTCCGAAATAAATTACGATTTATTCAATATGAATATTATTAAAAGTAGAGTGTATTTTTTTAGCTCGATAAAAAAAAATGAAACTAACCTTAGTGAGATGGTCCGATCCCATATGTTTTCAACAAATCTTCCAGTTTCTTCTGCCACATTTCATTGTTAGCGGCTATCTTCTCGTCCACCTTTGCCTCAGCATCTTTTTTGGCTAATTCAGCTTCTTTACGAATATCTTCTACTTCTTGTCTTGCCATTTGTACTTCATTCTTAGCTTGTTCCATGATATCTTGAGTTGTTCGCCTAACTTCTACAACTTCCTTGGCAAGATCTATACTTGAAGGCTTTACTCCAAAGTATTGTGTAATATTTTTACCTCGCCCATAGCAACGTAAGTATCCATGTTTATCTGGCCCAAGGACTTCCATAAGAATTTCGTCATCTGTCTTATTATGAAGTCCTTCTTCTCTTGCTTTCTTCTGTTTGTTTACCTCTTCCTACATAAATTTCATTATAATTCGTTATCATATATACTAGTGAGCATTTTAAAATAAATAAAAAATAAATAAGATCACAGTAAATTCAAATTCCTACAATTTTTGTCGTGTTATAATCCAAAGTAGTAGCATTGACCGGAGTAATCGATTTTCGTTTACGAGTTTCTAGCAGTATATCAACTCGAGAACAGGTTCCTTTGCTTTGTCTCTGCAATTACAATCAAACAAGTCAATTATGATACTTTAACTCCTTTTCATTAAAATCTAAGATAAAAAAAATAAAAATCACACAGAGATAAATTACGCGTTTAATGATACTATCTAATAACACTTTTTTTGTCTTAGATAAAAACTTACAATATCTTCTCTAACGCGAGCATGACTTTTGGAACCAGTATAGTGAGGCATTTTTTGTAAGGACCTGCTCTCCTTAGCTTTGTTACTTTTTTCCTAAGAAACAAAAACAAATTGAGACACAATAACAGAATGGTTTAGTAACATATATAATATATTAGAAGTATATCGAAGAAGTTCAGTGATCATTTTTACTTGTATTATTTAACCTGCTTATAAGATAAAATATTTACGAGTACATGAAATTTATCGATTAACCAATCGCAGAAAAATTATACTAATAATACCTGAAATTTAGGACTTCGCCAAAGCTCTACCAAGTACTTCCAATCTGCTTTTAGCATGTCTTTGGGCTTATTTTTCAATTGCTCGTCCTTTGTAGTAAGTTTTGGGTCAACTATATATTTTTTCTTCAACTTATACCTACTGCTCCTGAACAATCTCCTCGCATGCTTCATTACTGTTTCTTTTCTAAATTCAGGATCGTCGAAGTCACATTTCTCCTAAAATATATCAAAACAAAAAAAAATTAGGAAACAAAGAATAATTTAGCGGTAAGAAACACGATTAATTTAAAAAATATTACCAAAATGCATCTCCATAAATGATCAAGTGTTTCTGATTTGAATTCTTCCCATCCATCGACTTGCACAGGACATACTGTCCGATTCCTGACTTGATCGCCGATGAAGTAAGCATACGTTGTTGCATACTTACCAATTGCATTGCCATCTTCATCAAACTCAACGAAAATCTTTTGTCCGGGAGCTAACGCGGTAAGTTGTCTGCAATATACAGGTCCTCTTGTTTTTTTAACCTTACCTATATAAAAACAAAAGGTCAAGTTAATCAAGGGTATAATTAATCAAAAGTTTGGTAATCAAATGTCACTGTACTCATCACAAGATTTCAGTAAGCTAAAACAAGTTTGGCTTCATGGTTAAATTTATGAATAAAAAAATTAAAAAATTAAAAAATTAAAGAAAGAAAGCGTGGAACACACTGGAAGTCTGGAACCCCTTTCCCTCAAACCCAGCTCCCAAATAAACGCCTTCCCCAAACAAACACCTCCCTCTCACGATTCCCTAACAACCCGTCAAACCCAGGTTCGCTTCCCCAAACGCCGCCGTCTTGCTCAAGGCTACGCGCCAAACGCCGCCATTTCTCACTGTCACATCGTCATCGTCCTCTTTATATTCCCCTTTGTTCGATTTTTTAGGGTTAGCACAAACTAATCTTACTATATGAGAATTTATGTAATTATTGCTCGAATTGTGTTTAACTTCACATAATTAACACGTTTATTTCATCCTTGCAGGGTTGTTTTTACTATTTAGGGATTTAATCTCCCTAATTCAAGAACAAATTGGGATTTAACTTCTTTCTATCCACGGTTGGAGTAGCATAAATATGTAAGAATATCCTTGTCTTGGAATATATAGCCTAGTTCATACAATGTATGCTGATTTTTGTAATTAGGTATTTAATCTTAGAAGAAGTTGGGTATTAGGTATTCAATTTTTCATGCGTAGTAAACGGGTTGTCAGAGGCAGTAGTCTATTGGGCATGAAAAATTGTACATGATTGAAAGAAAAGGGTACAAGACTATATCTGTGCAAACTTTTTATTGTTAAAATTTTAACATGATTGAAAGAAAATGCTTTTAGTATCATTTCATATAATGTGACTGAATATGTAATTAAATATTTATGTTCTCTGAGTACATAATTTGATAGTTGCATATGAGAAAACATGTGTATGGGCACCTTCCCAAAAAATTAGTAAATGTCAGTAACTTGCGAGGCTTCAGTGAACAACTAATCCAATCTAGTTAACGAGAATACTCAACTGAGTAGTACTATTATGGTCATTGGTTTGTCTGCTCGTAAGATAAAATTCGCAAGTTATTCTTTCTCTGTTAGGTTTCAGTTCAGTTTCATTCAGTATTTTTTGTTAATATTTAAAATTTTATCCTTTCTTATTACTGGCTATGAAGACTAAGACTTTGTGCTGCAACTTTGATTTCTAGGCGAAGCGGGAACAATTGATTTTCCTGCTGCAACTTTGATTTCTAGGCGAAACGACAACAATTCAAGGTATTACTTTCTTCCATTGACATGCCGAGTAGTGCTGGTTCCAAGGGCAAACGCCCGTCATCGTCAACTTCAAAAACACAACCTTCTTCTAAGAAAGCTTGTGTCCCTGCAACCAATCCCTGGCCACCATTTCGTCCTCGCACGAATGCCACTAAACTGAATGCAGCCTATAATCGTCTTGCTAGTCTTGAAATTAGATCCACTCGATTCTTTGATGATTCTCTACTTGAGACTTTAAAGCTGAAAGCCGACCTTGACATGATCTTTGATAGAGTGGGGTGGAGTGATTTTTACCGTGCTAAACCGCGAACCTTTAAAAAACCCACCCTTGAATTTCTTGCTACATATTCTGTGAATGACAATGATGGAAAGGTCACTTTCCGCCTTCGAGGCGATGAGTATGAGCTCACCTATTCTCAGTTAGCCAAGGCATGTGGTCTCCCCGAGGGAGGCGATCAAACACCTAGCGATAAAACCCCTTCATCCTTTGATGAAAAGGCCTTTTGGAAGTCTATTACTAGAGGTTATGCGTATCGAGCTCAACATTTAAAAGCCTCCCATATAATAAACCCTTGCATTCGACTTATCCACCGCTTTCTCACTTGCGTGTTCTTTGCAAAGCAACAGGTCGGTGCAATGTCTAAACCCGATCTTTTTGTTCTATGGGTTCTTGTTATTGGTTACTCTTCTGTCACCCTCAATGCGGGAGCCTGGCTCGCTACACACTTGTTGACCGCCTCTAACCAGGCCTCTGGGATAATTCATATTGGTGGATTAGTCACTTTGATAGCTTGCTCCTTAGGGGTTGATTGCTCTGATGCATCTGATGAAGCGTACGGCCATCGTATGGTTAACTCTAGTGTCCTATCATCCATGTCCATGATATCTAGTCGTGACGATGATACTGAGTTTGAATATGACTGGCTAGTGGGGTATCCGATGAGAATTCTTTTTCCCTTACCCAACCCCACGCATACTACACTTCAGGTGGAGGAAAACTACCTCTTCTCCACGGAAGTAGTTGATGGTGGGACTGATACTAGTGCTCAGGACGAAGATGCAAACCCTCGACAAGAGAATTTATCCAGCAACCAAGAACCTGACCATCGTACTCAGTTATTGTTTTCTTCCTTATCTTCTAGGTTCGACGAACTGGTTGATAACCAGTATATGCTTATGGGTATGATGCATGCTATTCTTGACTTGGAACTTACACATGACCCTAATTTTGTAGACCCTCGACACACTCTCGAGGCTGAACTTAGGGCGAGACGTGGCCGCCGCATCTCTGATCAGCCTAGACCCTCCTCTGGAGAGGGTGTTTCCGGACCTGATTGATACATGTGTTTTCCCTCTCCCCTCATGTTTTGTGTCCTTGTATAGTCATTTGAGCTTGGGGGAGGGAACATTTCATTTTATATACGTTGTAGCCATTTAGTTTAATTTGTTGCATTACATATCTTTATTTCAAAAAAATCAAAAAACCAAAAAAATTGTCAATATTTTATTTGCGGTATTATGAAGTTGCTGAAAGGGGCTGGCAGTAGTGCACTATTGCTGGTTGTTCAGAATGAGCATTGCAGCGTAGTGCTTGTGATGCAGATAGTAGGTCAGTGGGACAGTCTCTGAATGGGAACAGGTTACTGGGTTTTTAGTAGCAGTTCTGGTGGCAGACATTTTGCTAAGGGCAGAGTAGCTGGGCCATTAGACTGCTACTAGGACCATGGTGATGTTGTTGGACTGGGTTTGGCAGATCTATGGCTAGATTCGTTAGATTGGGTGTAGCAAATAAGGAAGATGCTGCTGGTAATAGCTGAAAGCAACAGAGCAGTGCATGCGTTCGGGAGCTGCTGTAAATGGCAAGAGCATTCTGTAGTGTCTGCTCTGACTGGAGTAGTTTGATAGCGGCAGAGTAGCATTCTGACCATACTAGAATGGTGATAATGTGTTGTCAGAGGAGGAGTCATTGAAAGATCGTGATCAATGGATGCCTGTTCGTGGGAGTTCTGGTACTTCTTCCTATCTCAGTTTTTTTTTTCTTTTGCGTTCACATGTTTGTGTGCTTTATTCTTTTCTTCACTCTTGTTTTTTGAAACTCACCAATTGTCTAAAAGGCCCTAAGAAAGAAAGGTTGTGGAGCTAGAGAATATAGACAAATGATAAGTCCTTTTGTTTTGTTGGTGCATTTTTGCTGGCAACAGCCATATAAGTATTAGTGTCAGTGAGCCCTAAAATTGGTGCATTTTTGCTGGCAACAGCCATCAGACTGCTTTTGTCTTTCTTTTGGAATGAGAAAGGGGCTAATATTTTTGGAGTGAGAATGGGGTTAAAATGGCTTCTAGGCTTTTTGAATATGGATGCATATCTAGTATTTTTAAGTTAACTGATTATTGATCTCTTTTCAACAGACCTATGTTTAGGGAGCACTATTGGAGTTTGCTATGGACGAAATGGTAACCGAGACAGGCTGGCCATCCAAAGGCTCACCAAAGGAGACGGCTGCCACCCCTGATAATGCCCAGACCTACAACACCAACCTCATTCGCCATGTCATTAACAACACAGGAACACCTGCTAAACCGGATGAAGAGCTCGATATCTATATTTTCTCGTTGTTCAATGAAAACAGAAAGCCTGGGATGGAGTCCGAAAGGAATTGGGGTCTGTTCTACCCTGTTGAAACAAGCGTGTATAATTTGGATTTTACTGGGAAAGGTGTCACTGAGATGGCTGGTGGGGGTAATGCAACAAATACTACAGGACCATCTTGGTGCATTGCTTCTTCAAATGCTACTGAAGCAGATATGAAAAATGCTTTGAATTGGGCCTGCGGGTCTGGGAATGTAGATTGTACCGCAATACAGCCTAGCCAACCGTGTTATGAGCCAAATACGCTGGTTTCTCATGCCTCTTATGCATTCAACAGTTACTACCAGCAAAATGGAGCCACTGATGTTGCTTGTACTTTTGGAGGGGCCGGTCTTAAGGTCACTAATGATCCAAGTAAGTTTATTGTTTTCGCTCATGTTTTGCTAATGTTATGTTATATGACTCTTGGTACCTGCAAATAGCAATATATCTACGAAGTTGAAATCATCGTGGTTAACCAAGCCTGTTAAACTGTCTATAGTCGAAAGATTTGATATTGTATAGTCGTATAGACCATGCTCTTTATGCTTGTATAACAGAGGTGCTAACCAATACCATTGTTCGCCTTGACGGCGTGTTTGGTGTGAGGTCAAAAGTGGAGAAATGGTATTAGTACAATTTATGTTTGTATCATTGGCCTCAATGTCAATTCCCATGATACTAATACGTCGCTTAAGTCCATTGATTTTCCTCACTTGGTTTTCATTATCAAATAACAGTACTTATTTTTTCGGTTTGTCATTATGATGTCGAATTATTCTCTAAGGAATTTACTAATTTACTTGCAGGTTATGACAAGTGCATTTATATGACTGCTGGGTAAGCATTCTTGCAACATCATCTGTTCATTGTATAAAATCAAAATTGTGATGGACGCGACTGTAATTCAAGTTATTGACATCTATGCAGGAGTAAGAACAGCTCAATTGCAAGCAATGATTCTGCCACTACTTCAATGGGCATCTCCTATCAGAAGCACACGGGATACGTGGTATGGGTTCCTGCTGGCCTGCTTATGCATCTTCTTCTGTCATTCGTGTGAACAGAATCGAGTTCGGTTAGTAGTAGAGTGGTGATTTTTCCACCTAAGCTGGAAATGTAAGTAATTAGCGAGGATATCTATATCGGAATTAGCCCCTTTCTCCTTCCTTCATTAAAACTGTAAATTCCAACTCTGATATCTATATCGGAATTGATCCTTTTAAGCATAGCTGTTATCAAATCCGTCCTCTAATCTGCCTTTGCCCTAAAATTCCGTGGTTAGTTGCATACTGTGGTTAGGAAGCAAGTGTCCCTATTGTTGAGTTTGCCGTGTTTCGAGTAAATCGTGGAAATTAATGTTAATGTTGATGTTGTTAGGAAATTAATGGTGATGTTGTTATGTGTTACTGAGCTGCATATTATTGATTTGATTAGGATTAGTATTCATAACAGAGGTCGTAATTCGTAAAGCATGAGTAAGATCACTGAAATTATATACGGAAATTCTCGTATGAGACGGTCTCTTGTTATGTTAAAGACTGACCTGTATAATAAGATGATTATCTTCTGCTCGTTGAAGATTGTTATGTTGTTGGGTATATTCTCAGGAATTCGATGGTGCAGCCAAGCTGATATATGGTGAACCCATTTTTTGCTGTAAGTACAACACCAAAACTGGTGCTCTAGCTCCTCTGTTTCAGTCTGACAAATCCAGCACAAGGGGGTCTGAAGTCAAATTTAGACGATGCAACTTTGCTTTTGTGTTCATTGCTTTGTGATGATACATGCAGGCTACCATAAAATGCTTAGGGACTGTCCATTTATTCCAGACCAGTTGGTACCATTCAACTTCAGCTCCTTTCTCCCTACACCGTTGGCAACCCCTAGCTATTATATATGTATTCACATATTCCATATGCATTCATTGGCAGCTCAAGAAGGTGAATGATAAATGTCTCAAGATATAAGAGGACAATATCAAACTTCAAAGAAAGATGCAAGAGGAGTTAATAACCATGCTAAAGATGACCTTATTTAGTAGAGATATCCTTAGTTATCTTATGTTTTGGCGATGAAGGTTTTGCTTAGGTGTTAATGCCTAATGGAGCGTTTGATCTAGTGTTATTGTGTAATGTAGAATGAACGTTATTGATATAAGCCTTTTGTAAAGACAAGTTTTATTTCAATATTATATGATAATTATTCTATTTCTTGCCCAAACAAAAAGCCGTTAAACGCCGTAAGTTTGAGTTGCTGGGTTTGATTACGTGAGAGGCTGGGATGGGATGCTTCCTTTTTTTTCTTTGTCAAAGTCAAAACAGACTAGAAAAGTTTCGCAACTTTATAAATGGCAGTCGAGACTCGCCCAGACGTGCAGCTCCCTTAATTTAAATTATAAAGAAGGCGTACTGCGGAGACCTTTGACTGTTAAGGTTTAAATAGCTCGACTTTAGCGAATATTCTAATTAATTTATTCGACCTCGCGATAGCTCTGATTGAATCGGGGAAAGTGCCCACGCTGCGGTGGACTCATTTTTTCGGGTACGTTTCCCTGGCTTAGGGACATATAAGGCTTAAAACATACTATGTACTCTGTGCATGCTTCAGCTACTATATTCTTCTCTAGTGTTTTCAATTTTCATGCAATTTTTTTGTATCTAATAGGAGAAGTATCAGATCGAGAAGTCGGGTACGGATTTTGTACCCATATTTTTGGGAATCACGTTGAATATTACCCCTTAATATCAACAATTGTAATTCATAAATTTTTGACAACCACCCATATTTTTGGAAATCCAGTGCGTAGCTAAGAGCAATAATTAGTCACGGGTAATTAACTTGTGACAATAAATCATAATTAGCCACGGTAAGAATTCGGTGTGTGGCTAAGAGCAGTATAGTCGCGGATAATTTAGCTGTGACAATAAATCATAATTAGCCACGTTAAGAATTCAGTGTGGCTAAGAACACTAATTAGTCACGGTTAACTTACCTGTGACAATAAATCATAATTAGCCACGACATTGTGGCTAAAAATAATTATTAGCCACGTTCGTGACTTGACGCGTGACTAAACGCATTTGTTAGCCACGGTCATGGCTTAATTCGTGACTAAAAACAATTTTTTGTCACGGATATATTTTCCCGTGACATAAATTTTTTTACCAATTAATTTTGAAGGAAGGGGATTTTTTTCCCGTGACTAAGCAAATTTTAGTCACGAATTATGAATTCCCGTGACATAAATCGTGGCGCAAGTGCCATTTTGTTGTAGTGCCTTGATAACATTCGAAGTTCTTATCTAGAGGCTCTCAAAACTCTTGAGGAAGAAGCTTCTAGTTCTCAACCAACGCAGAAAAAGATGGTGTGTTTATCCGATCACTCTAAGCCCACCGTGACTATGCTCCCAAAAGGAATAATCACTACTCAAATTGGCGCGGTAGACTTTGAAAATAAACCGGCCTTTATAAGCATTGTGGAACGAAAACAGTTTGGGGGGACTCCAACGGAAGACTCTAACTTACATGTTCAGAATTTTTGTGACTATTGTTCCATGATTAGGCAACCGAGTGTTACATAAGCTCAAATAAGGGAGATACTATTCCCTTTGTCCTTGAAAGATAAGACCAAGTTGTGGATAAATAGCCTTGATCGAGTTGCTTTGGGAATCAACAATTGGGATAACTTAGCCCTTGCCTTTTATCAGAAATATTTCCCTCCCGAGAAAACACAACAATTGAGGAGTCAAATAACTGGTTTTCGCCAAAGTGGTCATGAGATTTTATATGAAGCATGGGAAAGATAAAAAGAGCGTCAAAGGGAGTGTCCTCATCATGGTTTGGACCCATGGTTCCTTGCCATCACGTTCTACAATGGGTGTTGTGCGGAGTATCGTCGAGTTTTGGATTCCGCAAACAATGGAAGATTTGACAACATAGATGTGGAGTTAGCTCATTCTACCATCGAGTCTATGGCGGTGCACGACTCCCAATATGTTAACTCGAGAAGTATCTCGGTGAAGGCAAAGGAAGAAGATCCAAGAATGGCTCTTTTGAAAGCTCAAGTAGCTTTTCTCCAACGCCAAGTTGACAACCAAGGATCAAGCTCCTCGGAACCTCATGAGCAAGTAAATGTGACGACCCAAATTGTTGTATGCGAAGCTTGTGGAGGTGCGGGACATGGGTTTCAAGAGTGTAGGAGCAACATGGAACAAGTGAATGCTTACCATGTTGGAGCATGTGTCATTCACATTTAGTGCGACTACAATCTAAATCTCTTACAAGATCACAAAGGGATACTTTGTACATTTATCAACTAATTAACGTAAATCAGTAACGTCTGCCTTTGCTAGAAGTTTGACGTTAATGTCATACTGATGGCGGTGATTAGTTTGTCCCTATCGGTCACACCTATAGGATGGTTTTAAAAAATATGATTATAGTTGGTCCCTATTAGTCATGGGTGTTGTGCGGAGTGTCGTCGAGTTTTGGCCTCCGCAAACAGTGGAAGATTTGACAACATAGATGTGGAGTTAGCTCATTCTACCATTGAGTCTATGGCTGTGCACGACTCCCAATATGTTAACTCGAGAAGTATCCCAGTGAAGGCAAAGGAAGAAGATCTAATAATGGCTCTTTTGAAAGCTCAAGTATCTCTTCTCCAATGCCAAGTTGACAACTAAGGATCAAGCTCATCTCAACTCATGAGCAAGTAAATGTGAGGAGCCAAATTGTTGTATGCGAAGCTTGTGGAGGTGCGGGCCATGGGTTTCAAGAGTCTAGGAGCAACATGGAACAAGTGAATGCCTACCATGTAAGAGCATGTGTCCTCCACAGTTAGTGCGACTACAATCTAAATCTCTTACAAAATCACAAAGGGATACTTTGTATATTTATCAACTAATTAACGTAAATCAGTAACGGTTGGCTTTGCTAGAAGTTTGACGTTACTGTCATACCAATGACGGTTATTAGTTGGTCCTTATCGGTCACAGCAATAGGATGGTTCCAAGAAATGTGATTATATACTGATATATTACATAGATGCCTAAATTGACTAAATATTAGTCATGAAAATAATACGATTAATTATTTAATACGATTAAATAATTATCAGGAGAAATTAATTAAAATGTTAATTCTAAATAAATATAAATGTTATGTTTATTAGTAATATAAGTTTTAATATACGATATTAAAATAAATTGATTATACGTACGATAATTAATTATATTCTCCTACCATATTTATATATGTTAAATTATAATATTTGATAAGTCTCGGAAAATCTGTTTTGCAAGTGCACCGAAATTTCGGTCCATATATTATTAATATATAAATATAACAACTTCCAAAATAATATCTTCCAATAATTAATAGGATTTATTGAGAAGAATACCCTGAACTATGGGTGTCCTGCTCAAAATACTCCAAACTCTATTTTAACTACCAATATAACCAACTAATGCTCTCATTCGCTTTTATCACTATATATATATATATATATATATATATATATATATATATATATATATATATATATATATATATATATATATATATATATATATATATATATATATATATATATATTAAAGAATCTTGTAAAATCGCTGATGTGGCGCAATGTGGTTTTAGAATTAGTCTAATGGAGCTCTCTCATTCAATCTCAGAATTTAGTTTTTTCCAGCCAATAACGTGAACAATAGTAGCCATGTCACCTTCCATTAACCGATTTTTATATTGTTTCCATTTTCTGCAATATATCGAATATAATTATCTTAATTTTGTTTCTTTAATTAATTTACATATATTTTTTTTTACAGGAAATTTACATATATCTTAAAGTTCTCAAATCTGAATTTTATAGTTTTCTTTTTTAACTATGTCTTAATAGTTCCATTTTTATACCACCTCACAATTATTACTCCTATTAACATTATCATATGTTATATTATTATATATTATCAACAATTTTTTCAAATGTCCTTATATATATATTAATTTTTTTCGTTTTTATTTTAAGTATACATGTTCAATAAATAAAATTTCTGGTTATATATATATATATATATATATATATATATATATATATATATATATATAGAGGCGGGATCCGGTGAGTCCACCTAAATATTTGAGTCCATGAGTCCATTTAGAGTATCACAAGTTGTAATAAAAAATATCACGTTTTTTTTACACTACAAAGTCTACAATATCACAACCTTTTCAATACAATATCACAGGAAACAATATCACGCACTATATAAAACAATATCACGAAATTTTTTCAGGAAATTTTTTTGCCGAAATTTTTTTTCAAAATTTTTAATATAACGTGTGATATTGTTTAGTATAGCGTGTGATATTGTTTAGTATAACGTGTGATATTGTCGGGGACCCATTCAGCGGGTCTACTTCCTGAAGACATATTGTTAGTATCTGAGGTGCAGACCATAAGTTCTTCAATATCACTAGTCCTAAGCTACTTCTTTTACTAATGAAGGGATATTCAAACACAGTATTATACACGTAATTAACTGAGTGGATCCGAACACACGACTGCGAAATCAACGCGAAGAAGGTATTCAACGGATCATCAAGAATCGCTTCAGAAATAAGTAGTCGAGCGGCGGAGATTAACATAGCAGAGGATCGTTCAGTGTGATGCTTTTTCAGCTGATACTAGCGATTGAATCTCTTCTCCGATGAACGAAATCTCCATTATTGTTGTCATCTTCAACATTTGGGGATAAATCTAGGGTTAGGATTTCGGCGAGATTAAGGTTCAGTCAAAGATTTGTTTTGTTTTTATATGATAATTATAAAGTGGAATCGTGGTTCTTATTGCTGATTCATTGTTGTTATTATTAGGTGCTACCTCACCATTGTTATTGTTGATTGTGTTGTACTGCTGCTGCACTATGGTTACACTAAGAAATGAAAAAAGTGATATTGAAAAGACCTGATATTGTTTTATATAGCTTGTGATACTATTGTCAGACTCATGGATTCAAATAATTAGGGTGGACTCATGTGATCACAACTCTATATATATATATATATATATATATATATAGGGTTGGGATCCGGTGAGAACCACCTTACAATGAAAACCGGTGAGAACTCTTCCTTACGAAGTTTTTTTTTAAAAATTAATGACATAATTGGATTCGGCATGGAATTTTATGGCCAGAGAACATATTTCTTGTTCTAGAAAATAAATACTAGTGGCGGAAAAATGATAGATACGAAAAAATAGATAGTAGGTGCATGCAAATAAATAAAACGTATCTCACCTTGATTTTCGTCACTAGTATTTATTTTCTAGACCAAAAAATATGTTCTCTAGCTATAAAATGACATGCCGAATCCAATTATGTTATTAATTTTTTTTAAAAAAATCCGTAAGGTAGAGTTCTCACAAGGTTCTCATTGTAAGGTGGTTCTCACCGGATCCCAAGTCTATATAATTTGTCGTCTTCTTTTAAAATAAAAGTACACAGCCCCGTGATTTTTCACGGGTGTTACACTAAAAAATAAAATGCTGAAGATAACTTTCATTATGAATGAGAGACCTTCATTATGCCACGACTGTGTTGGTTGTAAGAACGTATTAATGCCCGCCATTTTACATAATTTGAAATATCAACATTGACATTAACTCACCATTATTTTTTCAATAAGTTTAACTTTAAGACACTTACAAAATATTAAACGATCCTAATAAAACGAAAACTTCAAGGTGTACTTATGAACAATTTTGATTATATAATAACGATAATTTGTCGTCTTCTTTTAAAAAAAAATACACAACCCCGTGATTTTTCACGGGTGTTACAGTAGTTATAATATATAACCTATTACCTGCAAAATAAGTGGGAAAATTTCTAACCCTTCTTTGACCCGTCTTTCTCTTTTTATTTCATTTTTAATCTATTCATCTAATTACATTTATAAAACATGCTACAATAAGTTAAAAAACAACAAATTCTATTCAAAGCAAATGAGGGCATTAGTTGGTTATATTGGTAGTTAAAATAAAGTTTAGAGTATTTTGAGCAGTTCACTCAAAGTAGTTTTTATTATTTTATGGGAAATTCGGTTATGGTAGTTTTTGTTTGGACCGTGTGGACTCGTGCCAAACAAGAGTCCTACTCTTGTTTGGATTCTCACAATATTATTTCCTCCTTATATAAAGACTTGACATTAACCCTAATGAGTAAGGAAATTCGTGTGAAATATAAGGGAAAGGAGAGGCGTTCGGTTTTTGTCTAGCATATACAATATTCGAGCAAGGCATATTCTTGGATCATCTTGAGTGTAATTGGTAGGAGGATTTCTGCCTTGAAATCTATTATACTAGGTTGTTTTTAGGCCAAAAGTAAAAGACCAAAGGTTATTTCTTACCTTTTTATATCGATTTATTTACTGTTAATACATTCATATTAAAGTTAATTTTGATATAATCCTTTCTTATGACATTAATACGATTAATCTCATTATGAAATATACGATATTTCCTACAAGCGGTATCAAAGCATATGCTTCAAAATTGTTTTAATATGGTTGTTCTTGATTTTTCATATGATGATAAATCGTTTCTTGATTTTCTTGATTTAAATCGATACATTCTTGTTTTTTTTCGGCCCCCTTAACTAGTTTAAAGGTTAAATTGACTTAGTTAAATATAGTTGTTGATATAATACAGTATTACATTTGTTATATGATAATTAATGTATTAATGAAATTTGCTTGTTTTTGTTTATTATACGATAATGAATGAACATTTTTTGGCCGAAAATTATAAGAACGGAAATTAAAAAAAAAGGTTTCGACATTTTTTTCTTTCAGACGGTTTTTTATTTGTAAATAGTCAGAGGGTCGTATTTTGTTGAAAAAATAGTGTTTTCCGAGTGTAAACAACATTCTAAACGTTTAAATTGCTTTCCAGGCCGTTTTGCATAAAAAAATGTTTTTTTTTTTGGAAAGTTTTAATTTTTGGAAAGTTTTCCGGAAAGTTGTTTTTGGAAAGTCGTTTAGAAAACCCTATGTTTGGCCGATTTTATTGGCTTCTTTTATCAATTTAATTTAATATCGTAAAATGTTTATGATATTTTATTTCATTAATTTGATACCATATTATTTTAAATTGTTTAGAATAATAGTAGATTAATTCACTATATGTGTTATTTTGAGTTATTCTTGGATTATTATATATGTATGACATCTATAGTCGGTTTTGTGAGAATTTACGGAAATTTTCATATTATAAATTATTAAAAGGTGGTTTGGATAAATTTTTTGCATTATGAATGTTTTATATTTATATTGTTGAATGATTTCATTTTTTTTTTCGATGAATGTTTTATTTTAAGCGTTGGGAATATAATGTAATCTTGTATGGCCTTAGTTTTGATTGCTTTTTCGTAATGATGGAAAACTAATCGGTGATGTAATTAATGAGATCTCGTATATCCCTTTTTTCTTTTTCGTTTTTATTACGTTATTCATAGAATGAAATTAATAGGATTTTGGCTATGTAATTTGAAGAGAATCGAATTTCCAGAAATTATGAACATATCTCATATGTTAGGATTTATTTAACTCATAAAATAAAACTTGGATCTTATGCATGCATGATAAAATCGAAACCTTGCATTGCGGAAATGGCACAATAGGGCACGGTTTTGGTCACCTACCAAAACCGTTCTTGAGCTATAAAAACGGGATGAAATCCGAGACCCCAAGAGTAGAAGTCC
Organism: Silene conica; assembly: GCA_029255685.2. NCBI lineage: Eukaryota > Viridiplantae > Streptophyta > Magnoliopsida > Caryophyllales > Caryophyllaceae > Silene > Silene conica. The sequence goes on along the minus strand of CM055314.2, from coordinate 28,052,657 downwards.
TCCTCAAGGTACACCCAAGATGAAACCCTAAATCAAAACTACTAAAATAATCTTATTATTTAAGTAGTAATAGCCCTTAATAAAATACTACAATTTTCTACACTAGAAAAATAAGTATATATTATTATGTGATGAGAGAATAAAAACTAGAAAGATGTTTTTATTTTGAGAGGAGAACAACTAACAAAATGACTAAGTGTGCATGTGATGAGGTAGTGTGCCTTATATATAAAAAGAAAACTATTTCTCCTCTTAATAAAATCACACGACACATGCACAAGGGAAGAGCAATTCCGTTTTTGTCTTACCCACATGCAAAGTCAGATCCTTATGTGTATTGGTTAGGGTGTAATCATTAGTCTTAATAAGATAAATAAACTAACCCATGATTACCCATGCATGTATGATTTACTCGGCACCCATACAACTAAAATGGCTTCCATTTTAAGTTTTACAATTCGTCAATTGTAAAATGTCACATGTGTGACATATTACATGTAGTATGACATTTGGTAATTAAAAATATGTATTTAACAATTTAAATACAATCCCTTATTCCATAAATAATACTTAACCTTTAAGTACCAGTTAACAATTTATTTCGTAAAACACGTCATTTCATATTCGTCAAAATGATATACAAACCCTTTGTAATCATAACCAATCGATAACGCTTACCGATAAATTATGCAATAAAATACCAATATAATTTTTACATATTCCTAGACACTCAAAGTGACTGAAAAATGCAGAAAAATTAGTTGAAACACTGTTCAATGGCTAAAAAATGATTATGACTCTTACAATTCTTTTATTTTTAACTTTAACTTTTAAAATTAAAAAATAAAAAATCCAGAAACTATTGGCACCCAAGAAAAATATGATGATGATCATATTAAATATGACTAATATGGGTTAATTTTTCGGACCATTTTAGCAACTATTACTATTTTTAATAAATCGTGTCGTATATTACTCGATTTTAACGATTAAAATCATTTCTCATGCATAATTCGAAATTAATAGCTCAAAATTTACATGCATGGTAAAATATATATAACAGTGTATTATAATTTTATGGCCAAATTCCAACTTAAACTAATTAAGTTAAATAATGTCACTAATAAGTCGATTTTTACAATAAAAATCAATATTCATGCAATATAAGTGAAAAATTTCTTGAAATTTTAATATATATTTTAAATATTGCATGTGACATCTACAAAAATTTTCGTAGCTAAATTCATAATCTAACTATATAAACCCATTTTTATCCCATTTTATGACTATTTAACCTTTAAATATCACAAACCATGCATAAAACTTAAATAATTTCGAAAATTATATATTCATAATATGTTAAATGCATGTGAGAATATATATAAAAATCTCAGCCAGGAAGTTTATTTTACTATTTTTCCCATAATAAAACGTTTTTATCCGATTAAATAGAATAAATAAACAATTTTATTATATCTTTGAACAATATTATTCCATAAATCATTCATAATGACTTAAAACTATTTTCAGACCAGAAAGTATAAATGGATTAAGATTTTCGTGCATATCATATATGTACTAATCATTTTTGTTTTTAATTAAAATCATATTTCTCGCAAAAACGTATAAATCGAGTTGCATGCAAGCAACCAAATGCTCTGATACCAGTTGATGGGAAACCTTAGTCATACTAATTAACCATATATTTTAGTCTCACTAATTATTTACATATTAATCTCATATTAATATAGTCGATCTTATGCATGCAAAATCAAATGCAGAATAATAACGAAAAGGGCCTTACAAACGGTTCAAATAAGTGCTAGGACGATCCTCCACGGAGCAACCAAAATATCTTGCCTCCTTTACGATGCACCAAGACCTACCCTTAAAAATAAACCAAAAAACCGAACCCGAGTTAGGAGACGGAATTAGGTTTCTTAAAACCGTAAACTAATACTCACTTATTAGTTTACTAAAAATATTATTTAAAAAATATTTAAGACGATTTTTGTATTTGGTTTTCTCACACTAGAAAAATAAATACAACTTAGGTTAGAATATATGATATGTGAAATAATCACATATATAGGGAATGAGATGGTTGGGGTTGCCGTGTGATTAGGGTTATGAGGAAGGGTTAGTTCTCTTTTTATCTTACCCATAATGTTAAGTGTTAAGTCATATCAACACTTAACATAATCATTAGGTTTTAGGGTATAATTTTAACACTTTAAAAACCCTTAAAACTCCTAACACAAACCGGCACATAAAAACGTAAAATGGACCCTTTCATTTTACAATTTATAATTTGTACAATTTGCTAATATTTAACATCTTATGTGACATAATTAATTGTATTAATTTAAATATATATTTATCACATAAATAATATTTCTAAATTAATTAAATCACATTTAACAAATTATTTTAGTAATTTGTAATTACCGTCCCAATATATGGTTATCATAATAATCGTCAATACGATATATTTACAACGTTTGTTATAACCATGAACCATTCATATTCTAATTTCGATATTTCTAAAATATCGATTAATATTTGACAATCGACACATTCAATTTCAAATATAAATCTTACTTTAAGATTCAACCTCTGATTTCTCGATATATGGTTTTAAGGAACCGATCAATTCGTATCATATACAATTGATCAATATATTATTTTAAGGGGATTGTCCTATAGGTGTGACCTAAAGGGATCAAATGACCACCACCGCCACACGACAGTAATGTCAAACTCTAGTCAGCCAATCATTACCGATTAATGTTGGTCAGTTGACTATATATCATATCGAATCATCCCTTGCATATTCATTTCATAGGATTTTTGACAATGATTATTATCATTGACGTGATCGCACCATTGTTGAGGACACATTTCCCAACATTAGGTTGTCGGGGTAATGCATGTCATATAATAAAACTAGGTCAGTCGAATTATAAACGATTTTCAAACTTTTTTAAACAAAACTTATGAAAAACACAAAAGTAAAATTTCGTGGTCTTGTCTCTAATACCACTTGAGGGGAATAAAACATGTATTCGCCCTAAACATGAAGGATTATAACGAAATTTACAGTTGCGAATATAGTCATAAGATAAATAAAAACATGAAAAGGAATACAACCTTGGGTCCTTGCTTGAATAGGTCTAAGAACAGGAATTAAAGTAAATTCCCTCCTATAACTTGCACCCAAGACTTGGTTTGAGATGATGCCGCGTGTGCTAGAAATACTCTCCGATTGCCTTGCAATATGGGGAGAGCTTTTGTGAGTTTTGATGTGAGATCTGAGTTTTTGGAAGAAGAATGCTCTCAAAACCCTAATTATGAGAATTATGATTTTTAACAGTAGTTGACAAAAGGAGAACAACTCTCCTTTTGTATACACTCGGTCGGCCGAACGGAAATAGGGTAAGGGTGGGCTTTTTCCACTCTTGCCTTATTCCCTTGCGTGATTCGACCCGTTTTGCTAAATATTATTCGCGGGTATTTATTATAAATCGTATGCATATTGATGCATTTGATAACATCAATAATGGTCTGACAAAATACGATATTGTATAATTGGCCAAATTAATATAACTGTTTATATTAATACGCAAATTCAATATTTAATTAAATATAACCGTTTATATTTAATTTTACGAATTAATCATGTAATCTGTATTAGCTAAAATTATTTAATCCGTATTAAATAATATTCTCAACATCTTATTGACTAATTTAATAGTCAATACCTCCGACTAACTGTTTAGTCTTATCCGGCATAAATGTGACTGTATTTTCATACCTTCACATCTCTCAAACGTGTCCTATAGGTGTGACGTATAGGGACCAGTTGATCACCGCCATCCGTATGACAATAACGTCAAACTTATCTAGCAAGCCAACCGTTATTGATAAACGTAGATCAACTGATAATAATACTGAAGTATGCCCTTGTGATCCTTTAAGAGATTTAGTAAGTCATTGTACTAACTGTCAAGGACACCAGCCCCAATAATCTCCCACTTGTCCGTACAAGGGTTTGTGCAATGACGTTATCACACTACATGTGGAGGACACAAGCTCCAACAAACTCCCACTTGTCCGTACAAGTGTAGGTGTGATAACCGATTCTCATATCCTTTTAAAATTTCTCCCACTCAATGTAAGACAATTTGCAAATCCGCATTCGCAAAGGTCGTATCTCACAAGCGTTCTGTATCAAGAGTGGTTTCCCCGACTAGAGAGTAACTTAACTGATAAAACGAATCTGTATTCGAGCATGGCCATGCATTTCAGTTACTACTCCTCGAGTGGCCCTGAGAAATGATAAAATCCTGATAAGGGTTTGGATATTTCCCTCAACTCGAATCCTGTCGATGTAAGCGCAGCATGAAATAACCCAGAAAAAATCCTCTTGGCCCCTGTTACGGAAGACCGTGGGAAAGAAACCAAAGTTACCCAAAATTTGCCTTAATCTCAAGAGACAGTTGAAAGTCAAAAGAGTCGACTCTAAGGAACACTATGGAGGTCCTATCCACGACCTGGCACCCAATGTTATAAAACATTTAGGACTCCATAACGTTGTCACGGGGTGTCCTACGAGATAGCCGTATAACTCGCCTTTGTGATTAGTTAGTCAACTGTTTGACTTATGGCTCGTTGAACCCACCATCAACCAACGTCACAAAATGATTACCTGAGTTATCAGCTCAAGTGGGTAATCAAGGACCAAATGATGTAATGTTATTCAGTTCACTTTGTGGTGTTCAAAATTGGCGTACAATTCCACATGAAAAACAAAACATTAAATATCATAACAATGAGGTTGTAATAGAGTACACAAGACAATGAATTATAACATGAATTCATAGAAGAATACTACAACTTAGGAACACATCTGATTCCCATGGAATTGATGTGCCTTTCATGCTTATCACGTGGTAATGCTTTTGTGAGAGGATCAGCTATATTGTCATCCATAGCGATCTTATCAATGAATATCTCTTTTTGCTCCACGTAATCTCTGATTAGATAAGCTTTCCATTGTACATGTCTAGCTTTGTTGCTAGACTTATGCTCCTTTGCTTGGAAGATGGCACCTTTATTGTCACAATAAACGGTGACTGGGTCATTCGAACTAGGCACTACTGATAGTCCTTGTAAGAATTGACGCATCCATATTGCTTCCTTAGCTGCTTCCGAAGCGGCATAGTACTCGGACTCAGTCGTAGAATCTGCTGTAACACTTTGTTTAGAACTTTTCCAGCTGACAGCAGCGCCATTAAGAGTAAAAACGAATCCAGACTGAGATTTCGAGTCGTCTCGATCCGTTTGGAAGTTAGCATCTGCGTAACCCGTGGCGCAGAGCGTCGAGTCGCCTCCGTAAGTCAGTCCCCAATCTTTTGTCCTCCGTAGGTACTTAAGAATGTTTTTCACGGCCATCCAGTGTTGTTCACCTGGATGAGCTTGAAATCGACTTGTCATACTCAATGCATATGCAACGTCTGGACGTGTGCATATCATGGCATACATGATCGATCCTATAGCCGAAGCATAAGGAATCCGACTCATGCGTTCTTTCTCTTCTAATGTCTTAGCTTCTTGAGTCGTGCTCAAGTGAAGCCCAGTAGTCATAGGAAGGAACCCTTTCATGGAGTTCGTCATGCCGAATCTCTCTAGAATCTTATCTATGTAAGACTCCTGACTGAGAGACAACATCCGTCGTGATCTATCCCTGTAGATACGGATGCCCTAAATTCTTTGTGCCTCTCCCAGATCTTTCATCTGGAAATGGTTTTTCAACCATGCTTTAACCGAAGAAAGGAGAGGTATGTCATTCCCAATCAAGAGTATGTCATCAACATACAGTACTAGGAAGACAATCTTGCTCCCAATCGACTTGATATAGAGACATGGTTCCTCGACTGATCGAATAAACCCATTCTCTTTTATCACTTGGTCGAAGCGATGATTCCAACTCCGTTATGCTTGCTTAAGTCCATAGATGGAACGCTTAAGCTTGCAGACCTTATTAGGATGTACTGGATCAATAAAACCCTCGGGTTGTACCATGTACAACTCTTCCTCCAAATAACCGTTTAAGAAGGCGGTTTTAACGTCCATTTGCCATATTTCATAGTCATGAAATGCGGCGATCGCTAAGATAATCCGAATGGAACGTAGCATGACTACGGGTGCAAAGATCTCATCGTAGTGCAAGCCTGGCACTTGGGTGAAACCTTTAGCAACTAGTCTTTCCTTGTGGATATCTTGTTGTCCTTCCACGGCATGCTTTATCTTGTAAAGCCATTTTCATTGAAGGGGGCGTACCTTTGCAGGTAGGTCCACAAGATCCCACACGTTGTTCTCATACATGGACTCCATCTCGGATTGCATGGCATCTAGCCATTGCTTTGAGTCAGAACTAGTCATGGCACCTTTACAGGTTGTGGGTTCATTACCCTCTAGGAGTAAGACGTCATCTATGTCATGTTCCTCGACCATACCAATGTATCTGTCCGGAGGAATAGAGACTCTTCCCGACCTCCTAGTTTCCTCAGGAATATCTACCGCAGCCGAGGTTGAAGGAACTGTTTCCTCCAATGGTTGCTCGGTAGTTGGTTCTTGAATCTCCGATAGATCGAAGGTTATATTATTCGACTTGTTCTCGAGCAATTCTTTCTCTAGGAACGTCGCACTAGCCGCAACAAAACACGTTGTTCGGTTGGCGAGTAGAAGTAATGACCAAAAGTTCCCTTTGGATAGCCTATAAAGTATGTCTTGACCGATCGCGGGCCGAGCTTATCCTCGTGTCTCCACTTGATATAAGCCTCGCAGCCCCAAACCCGAATAAAGGACAAGTTAGGGACCGTTCCCTTCCATAATTCGTATGGAGTCTTGTCAACAGCTTTAGACGGACTTCGGTTAAGTATTAGAGCGGCCGACATAAGAGCATAGCCCCACAATGAATCAGGCACAACGGTGTGACTCATCATGGATCGAACCATATCAAGTAAAGTTCGATTTCTCCGTTCGGACACACCATTTAATTGTGGTGTTCCAGGTGGAGTCAACTGTAGCACGATCCCACAGTCTTTAAGGTGTTGATCAAACTCGCGTGAAAGATACTCACCACCACGATCCGAGCGTAGTGCTTTAATCTTTCTACCCAGTTGGTTCTGTACCCGATTCTGGTATTCTTTGAACTTGTCAAAGGATTCACTTTTATGTTTCATTAAGTAGACATAGCCATATCTACTCAAATCATCCTCAAAAGTGATAAAATACCTATAGCCTTCTCGTGCCTTGATCGACATAGGGCCACATACATCCGTATTTATGAGTCCTAATAGGTCGGCAGCGCGCATTCCAACACCTTTGCAGGAAATACGAGCCATCTTACCGATGAGACATGATTCACACGTACCATATGATTCGAAATCAAAGGCCGAGATAGCTCCATTCTGTATGAGCTGTTTTACGCGTTTCTCATTTATGTGTCCCATACGGCAATGCCATAGATAAGTTTGATCTTTGTCACTTACCTTTAATCTCTTGTTATTCACATGTAATATCTCGGTGGTTTGATCTAAAACATAAATTCCATTCATGGAAACTGCCTTGCCATAAATCATATTGTGTAACGAGAAAATACAGCTATTATTCTCTATTACAAATGAAAAACCAAGTTTGTCAAGTGCAGAAACTGAAATAATGTTTTTGGACAAACTAGGAACATAATAACAGTTATATAAAGATAACTCGAATCCACTTGGAAGCTGGATCACGTATGTTCCCCTCGAGACTACAGCAACACGTGCTCCATTCCCGGCACGCAGGTCAACCTCACCCTTGATGAGGGGTTTTGGTTTCGGAGGCCCTGCACATGATTACATAGATGAGAACCACAACCAATATCTAGTACCCAAGTTCCGTAACTTGCATGGTTAATCTCAATCATGTGAATAAAAGAAGAATAAGACATACCAACAGGAATGACGCGACCTGCTTTAATGTCCTCACGATACACGGGGCATGTGAGCCTCCAATTCCCAGTCTTGTGGCAATGGTGGCATTCCATGCTAGTATCTTTACTCTTTGTCTTGCCCTGTGAGTTGCTTGACTCACCTGGCCCACTCTTAGCGAATCCTGACTTCTTGAACATGGGCTTTCCTACCGCTAGGTCGCCCTGAGCTTTAGCTTTTCCCTTACCCTTTCCCTTACTGGAGATCATGAGAACATCCTGCTTCACGCTCCCACTTAATTTTAGATCCTTCTCGGTCTATACGATAAGGGAGTGGAGCTCATGAGGAGTCTTCTTCATGTCGTTCATGTAATAGTTGGCCCTAAAGAGGGCGAACCCATCATGAAGCGAATGAAGTATTCGATCAGGGATTATGTTCTCACTGATCTTGCAGTTTAGGGCCTCCAGTTTCTCGATATTCTCAATCATGTTGAGAATATGTGGGCTAACAGCTTGGCCCTTCTTGAGTTTCGCCTCAAAGAAGCGACAGGTATGCTCATAAGAAACGATTCTCGGAGCTTTCGAGAATTCGTTAGTGAGCGTGGTGAAAATCTTGTTTGCACCATGGGTTATGAAGCGTCTTTGCAAATTGGATTCCATTGCATAGATGAGTACGTTCTTTATCGCACCCGCTTCCATGACGAAGACGCTATGAGCGCGAACGTCGTTAGCTCTAGCTCCAGTTCCTGGGTGTGCCGGAATGGGCTCAGTTAAGTACTTAAACTTTCCTTCAGCAATGGCAGCATTCCGTAGTGCTGCCTCCCTGTCAGAGAAGTTTGACCCATCATTCCTCAGTTTAGTAGATTGATTCATGGAGTCCATGAAGGCTTTTAGCCAGGATTCACGTGCTAGCTTGGCACTTGGCATTGGGTCTTCACCGGCCATTAGTTATAGAGAAGTTTAATTGAACGTCTTCTACACTGAAAAGAAGATAAAACAAAACCGTATAAGCAACTCATTGTTGTGATTTAAGTCTATATTAAATTGTATTTAAACTTGTAATACTACGTTTTTTTTATCGTTTTTATTGTGTTTTAATTATTTAATTATTTAAATACATTTATGGTGTTTTATTGTGTTTTTTTTAGTTTAATTATTTAAACGATTAATAAGTATTATAAGTTTATCAAGTCTACAAGTAAATAGTAAAACCGTCTTAGCTTTGTAACTTGGGCCTTGAAAGCCGTGCAAACCCTAAGCCCATGCACGAAATTACAATCAGCGTACTACCTCACAAACACCTCCCTCCAAGCCGTCACTTATAACCCTTCCCCAACCCTAGTTTGTTTGACCTATCACCACACAAACACTCACAACCTTGCTGCCGCCACTTTGAAGTTCACGAAGGAGGGTTTGAACGGTGGGTTAAGGATCTTAGGGGGGGTCGTTTTACACCAGGAAGAAGGTAAACACACCACTGAATCGTTTTGTACAGTTTTGCACCTCTGTTTTGAGTCACGGATTTTGGTTGTATAAACTGTCGTAGTTATGATTTCTTTGCATATTCTTAATCTATGACGTTAGTAGTTGGTTTGTGGACCATAGTCATGTCGTCGATGACCGCCTGTGACCGTCGTTAGGGGTGGTTTAGTCGTGGTGTCAGAATGTGTTATAACCGGTTTCAGATTGCTGTTCTAAGTATGTATATTCGAGTCGAATTCGAAGCCTTACTTGTCTGTGTTTGTTGTGGGTTTTTGGGGCGTTTGAATGAGGGCGGTCAGGGGAATGTAGGGTGGTTGTCGCGGTGGCTCGTGGGGGTTGTTAACGACTCTAGGATAGGTTTCGTTGTGGGTGTCAATTTGAGTAACACAGAGCAGGTCGTGGGACTGCTGGGTTTCGTACGGTGGTTTGGCTTTGTGGATGGTGTTTGACGGTCACTGCCTGCACCAATGGAACCACCACGGATCAGTGGCGAGCCTGGTGGTGCCACTGGTGGGGTCAGGGGTTGAGATGGGTGTTGGGAATAGCGTTTGACAGGGCAGTATGTCGTAGGGTGGTGGTTTTGGTTCGTTTAAACGTATGTCGGGGGGGGGGGGGGGTCTGTTTGTTGCGTGATTTCTGATTTCAGTTTGCTTGTTTTTTTCTTTTCCTTCTTTTGTCTTATTGTAGTGTTTATGATTATTATAAGTTAGATATATTAGGAGCATTAGTATTATTAGTATTATTACTAATTATCGTATTGTTAATTGTGGTCACGTTTTGATATCGTATTTGTATGGTAACATTATTAAAATTTACTACTACTTTATGTTAGTATTTTCTATGGGTTGTCAATATTAGTATTACTAATAATATGTTATGTGTAGTATTATGAGTATATACCATGATTATAATTAATTGTGTTACTATTATGTATGATCAATATTAATGTTGGTGATAGCGTTAAGTATGTAATAAATTAGTAATGGTCGATTAGTGGTCGTATACTAAATTTAGTAAGTCTATTTTTAGTAAGTCTATTTTTAGTAAGTACTATATTTAGTAAGTGCTATTTTTTTGAGTAAGTTTATGTTTAGATAATCGTACTTGGTTGCATGTTTAGAAATTGATGTAAGTAACGTTTATAGGAACGGAATTTGAGGAGGAACATTATTAGACGGTGATTGCTTGTCCAGATTTGCTATTTCAGGTAGGTTACCCTGGTGCTTGTTCTATGTTAAATTCTGTGTAAAAGTGCATTGTTAGTTATGAATGCAAGTATGAGTTCAGAACATGATAGTTATGGTTATTGATTTTGGTGTTGCATTCATACTCATGGCATATGCATTTGGTTATTGAGAAAGGTATTGAATCAGATAGTGTTCTGATATAAAGCCCAGGGTGGTTCTGCAGACCAGGCCTGGTGTCTTATCAGCTTTTGTGCTGGTGTTCGGCGACGGCCGATTATAGTCTGCCGGGAGGTTCGGTATGGCTGGGTGTTTCGGGTTTGAGATTGAGATTGTGTTTGAGCTCGAGCATGACATAAGCATTTGCATATCATTGTTTTGTTGCATTATTTATTGTGTTATCCTACTCAAACGCGAGGTTGACAGTGTATTCGTGTTCACCTACAATGATCCGGAATGGAATGGGGAGTAGATCTTGTGGGGAATAAAGCATGTATTCGCCCCAAACTTGCAGGATTATAATGAAACATACAATTGTGATTATAGTCATAAGTTAATTAAAAGCATGAAAAAGAAATCAACCTTTGGTCCTTTGTGCTTATGGCCTAAGAACAGGAATTAAAGTAAATTCCCTCCTATAACTTGCACCCAAGACTTGATTGAGATGATGCCGCGTGTGCTAGAAAATACTCTCCAATCGCCTTGCAATATGGGGAGAGCCTTTTGAGGTTTTAGATGTGAGATCTGAGTTTTGGGAAAAGAATGTTCTCAAAACCCTAATTGTGAGAATAATAAATCACCAGTGTCTGACATAAGGAGAAAGACTCTCCTTATGTAGCCATAGGGTCGGCCGAATGGTCTTTTGGTAAGGGTGGGCTTTTTCCACTCTTACCTTATTCCTTTGCGTGATTCGACCCATTTAGCTATATGTTATTCGCGGGATTTTTATTATAAATCGTATACGTGTTATCAGATATTAATGCAGTCGATGTATTAATAATGGTCTGATAAAATTACGATATTGTATAATTACCCAAATTAATATAACTGTTTATATTAATACGCGAATACAATATTTAATTAAATATAACTGCTTATATTTAATTTTACGAATTAAACATGTAATCCGTATTAGCTAAATTATTTAATCCGTATTAAATAATAATCTCAACATCTCATTGACTAATTTAATAGTCAATACCTCTGACTAACTGTTTAGTCGTATCCGGCATAAATGTGACTGTATTTTCATACCTTCACATCTCTCAAACGTGTCCTATAGGTGTGACGTATAGGGACCAGTTGATCACCGCCATCCGTATGACAATAACGTCAAACTTATCTAGCAAGCCAACCGTTATTGATAAACGTGGATCAACTGATAATAATACAAAAGTATGCCCTTGTGATCCTTTAAGAGATTTAGTAAGTCATTGTACTAACTGTCAAGGACACCAGCCCCAACAATCTCCCACTTGTCCGTACAAGGGTATGTGCAATGACGTTATCACACTACATGTGGAGGACACAAGTCTCCAACAAACTCCCACTTGTCCGTACAAGTGTAGGTGCGATAACCGAATCTCATATCCTTTTAAAATTTCTCCCACTCAATGTAAGACAATTTGCAAATCCGCATTCGCAAAGGTCGTATCTCACAAGCGATCTGTATCAAGAGTGGTTTCCCCGACTAGAGAGTAACTTAACTGATAAAACGAATCTGTATTCGAGCATGGCCATGCATTTCAGTTACTACTCCTCGAGTGGCCCTGAGAAATGATAAAATCCTGATAAGGGTTTGGATATTTCCCTCAACTCGAATCCTGCCGATATCACCCAGCATGAAATAACCCAGAAAAAATCCTCTTGGCCCCTGTTACGGTGACCGTGGGATAGAAACCAAAGTTACCCAAAATCTGTCTTAATCTCAAGAGACAGTTGACGGTCAAAAGACTCGACTCTAAGGAACACTATGGAGGTCCTATCCACGACCAGGCACCCAATGTTATAAAACATTTAGGACTCCATAACATTGTCACGGGGTGTCCTACGAGATATCCGTATAACTCGCCTTTGTGATTGGTCAGTCATCCACGTGACTTATGGCTCGTTGAACCCACCATCAACCAACGTCACAAAATGATTACCTGAGTTATCAGCTCAAGTGGGTAATCAAGGACTAAAACGATGTAATGTTATTCAGTTCACTTTGTGGTGTTCAAAATTGGCGTACAATTCCACATGAAAAACAAAACATTATATATCATAACAATGAGGTTGAATAGAGTACACGAGAAAATGAATTATTACATGAATTCATAAAAGAGTACTACAACTTAGGAACACATCTAATTCCCATGGAATGAATGTGCCCTTCATGCTTATCACGTGGTAATGCTTTAGTGAGAGGATCAGCTATGTTGTCATCCGTAGCGATCTTATCAATGAATATCTTCTTTTACGCGGACTCAGTCGTAGAATCTGCTGTAACATTTTGTTTAGAACTTTTCCAGCTGACAGCAGCGCCATTAAGAGTAAAAACGAATCCAGACTGAGGTTTCGAGTCATCTCGATCCGTTTGGAAGCTAGCATCTGCGTAACCCGTGGCGCAGAGCGTTGAGTCGCCTCCATAAGTGAATTCCCAATCTTTAGTCCTCCGTAGGTACTTAAGAATGTTTTTCACGGCCATCCAGTGTTGTTCACCTGGATGAGCTTGGAATCGACTAGTCATACTCAATGCATATGCAACGTCTGGACGTGTGCATATCATGGCATACATGATCGATCCTATTGCCGAAGCATAAGAAATCCGACTCATGCGCTCTTTCTCTTCCAATGACTTAGCTTCTTGAGTCTTGCTCAAGTGAAGCCCAGGAGTCATAGGAAGGAACCCCTTCTTGGAGTTCGTCATGCTGAATCTCTCTAGAATCTTATCTATATAAGACTCCTGACTGAGAGACAACATCCATCGTGATCTATCCCTGTAGATACGGATGCCCAAAATTCTTTGTGCCTCTCCCAGATCTTTCATCTGGAAATGGTTTTTCAACCATGCTTTAACCAAAGATAAGAGAGGTATGTCATTCCCAATCAAGAGTATGTCTTCGACATACAGTACTAGGAATACAATCTTGCTCCCACTCGACTTGATATATAGACATGGTTCCTCGACTGATCGAACGAATCCATTCTCTTTTATCACTTGGTCGAAGCGACGATTCCAACTCCGCGATGCTTGCTTAAGTCCATAGATGGAACGCTTAAGCTTGCAAACCTTCTTAGGATGTTCTGGATCAATAAAACCCTCGGGTTGAACCATGTACAACTCTTCCTCCAAATAACCGTTTAAGAAGGCGGTTTTAACGTCCATTTGCCATATTTCATAGTCATGAAATGCGGCTATCGCTAAGATAATCCGAATGGAACGTAGCATGACTACGGGTGCAAAGATCTCATCGTAATGCAAGCCTGGCACTTGAGTGAAACCTTTAGCAACTAGTCTAGCCTTGTAGATATCTTGTTGTCCTTCCACGGCATGCTTTATCTTGTAAAGCCATTTGCATTGAAGGGGACGTACCTTTGCAGGTAGGTCCACAAGATCCCACACGTTGTTCTCATACATGGAGTCCATCTCGGATTGCATGGCTTCTAGCCATAGCTTTGAGTCAGAACTAGTCATGGCACTTTTATAGGTTGTGGGTTCATTACCCTCTAGGAGTAAGACGTCATCTGTATCATGTTCCTCGACCATACCAATGTATCTGTCCGGTGGAATAGAGACTCTTCCCGACCTCCTAGGTTCCTCAGGAAGATCTACCGCAGCCTCGGTTGAAGGAACTGTTTCCTCCAATGGTTGCTCGGCAGTTGGTTCTTGAACCTCCGATAACTCGAAGGTTCCATAACTCGACTTGTTCTCGAGAAATTGTTTCTCTAAGAACGTCGCACTAGCCGCAACAAAAACACGTTGTTCTGTTGGCGAGTAGAAGTAATGACCAAAAGTTCCCTTTGGATAGCCTATAAAGTATGTTTTGACCGATCGCGGGCCGAGCTTATCCTCGTGTCTCCACTTGACATAAGCCTCGCAGCCCCAAACCCGTATAAAGGACAAGTTAGGGACCGTTCCCTTCCATAATTCGTATGGAGTCTTGTCAACAGCTTTAGACGGACTTCGGTTAAGTATTAGAGCGGCCGACAAAAGAGCATAGCCCCACAATGAATCAGGCACGACGGTGTGACTCATCATGGATCGAACCATATCGAGTAGAGTTCGATTTCTCCGTTCGGACACACCATTTAATTGTGGTGTTCCAGGTGGAGTTAACTGTAGCACGATGCCACAGTCTTTAAGGTGTTGATCAAACTCGTGTGAAAGATACTCACCACCACGATCAGAACGTAGTGCTTTAATCTTTCTACCCAGCTGGTTCTGTACCCGATTCTGGTATTCTTTGAACTTGGCAAAGGATTCACTTTTGTGCTTCATTAAGTAGACATAGCCATATCTACTCAAATCATCCGTGAAAGTGATGAAATACCTATAGCCTTCTCGTGCGTTGATCGACATAGGGCCACATACGTCAGTATGTATGAGTCCTAATAGGTCGGCAGCGGGCATTCCAACACCTTTGTAGGAAATACGAGTCATCTTACCGATGAGACATGATTCACACGTACCATATGATTCGAAATCAAAGGGCGAGATAGCTCCATTCTGTATGAGCTGTTTCACGCGTTTCTCATTTATGTGTCCCATACGACAATGCCATAGGTAAGTTTGATCTTTGTCACCTACCTTTAATTTCTTATTATGCACATGTAATATTTCGGTGGTTTGATCTAAAACATAAATTCCATTCATGGAAACTGCCTTGCCATAAATCATATTGTGTAAGGAGAAAATACAGCTATTATTCTCTATTACAAATGAAAAACCGAGTTTGTCAAGCGCAGAAACTGAAATAATATTTTTGGACAAACAAGGAACATAATAACAGTTATATAAAGATAACTCGAATCCACTTGGAAGATGGATCACGTATGTTCCCCTCGAGATTGCAGCAACACGTGCTCCATTCCCGACACGCAGGTCAACCTCACCCTTGATTAGGGGTTCTTGGTTTCGGAGGCCCTGCACATGATTACATAGATGAGAACCACAACCAGTATCTAGTACCCAAGTTCCGTAACTTGCATGGTTAATCTCAATCATGTGAATAAAAGAAGAAGAAGACATACCAACAGGAGTAACGCGGCCTGCTTTAATGTCCTCCCGATACACGGGGCAGGAGCGCCTCCAATGCCTAGTCTTGTGGCAATGGTGACATTCCATGCTAGTATCCTTGCTCTTTATCTTGCCCTGTGAGTTGCTCGACTCACCTGGCCCACTCTTAGTAAATCCTGGTTTCTTGAACCTGGGCTTACCTACTGCTAGGTCGCCCTGAGCTTTAGCCTTACCCTTACCCTTACCCTTACTGGAGATCATGAGAACATCTTGCTTCACGCTCCCACTTAATTTCAGATCCTTCTCGGTCTGTACGAGAAGGGAGTGGAGCTCATGAGGAGTCTTCTTCATGTCGTTCATGTAGTAGTTGGCCTTTAAGAGGGCGAACCCATCATGAAGCGAATGAAGCATTCGATCAACGATTATGTTCTCACTGATCTTGCAGTTTAGGGCCTCCAGTTTCTCGATATTCTCAATCATGTGAAAAATATGTGGGCTAACAGCTTGGCCCTTCTGGAGTTTCGCCTCAAAGAAGCGACAGGTATGCTCATAATAAACGATTCTCGGAGCCTTTGAGAATTCGTTAGTGAGCGTGGTGAAAATCTTGTTTGCACCATGGGTTATGAAGCGTCTTTGCAAATTGGATTCCATTGCATAGATGAGTACGTTCTTTATCGTACCCGCTTCCATGACGAAGTCGCTATGAGCGCGAACTTCGTTAGCTCTTGCTCCAGTTCCTGGGTGTGGCGGAATGGGCTCAGTTAAGTACTTGAGCTTTCCGTCAGCAATGGCAGCATTTCGTAGTGCTGCCTCCCAGTCAGAGAAGTTTGACCCATCATTCCTCAGTCTAGTTGACTGATTCATGGAGTCCATGAAGGCTTTTAGCCAGGATTCACGTGCTAGCTTGGCACTTGGCATTGGGTCTTCACCAGCCATTTAGTTATACAGCAGTTTAATTGAACGTGTTCTAGACTGAAAAGAAGATAAAACAAAACCATATAAGCAACTCATTGTTGTGATTTAAGTCTATATTAAATTGAATTTAAACTCGTAGACTCATGCATTTATATAATTGATCTCCCTCAAGAATTATATAAACGATCCCAAGACTCAATTTCCGTATATTGATAAGCCCACAGTTTGGCTAATTCCAATCGTTGGAACTCTTGGTCGATAGATTTCCGTAAATCCTATCTATTAGTCCATCTCAGTCACTAGATAGTATCGAGTGACCATGATGTTGAGATAAAATAAATCATCTGTTCCCACTTACCCGACGTAGAAGGGGTCATATTATGCCTACCGACGAAGAAGGGATTCATGGGAGGCTGATTTATAAAGACTAGTCTCAATTTTTTGGTTATACGAGGAAGACCCCATCAACTTTTGTTTATTCATATTAAGTGAACTAATATCTAGCAAATGCGTGAATGAATTAAATAAAGTGATGGCTTTGCAATTAACATGTGACATCTGTATTGTCACAGAAAACTAACGCGTAACCTCTACATGAGTCAGTTTTCAGGCATGATATAGTTGGTTTGGTTTTAGGCGGAATATGATGCAAGCTATTATCGATGAAAGCATAAAATGAAAGCAATAAACGTAAATAAAAAGTCCTAGTGTGGCCTATCCTACCAAAATAAACATAAAACAACTTGGAATCCACCGTTGGACCCTAGAAGCTTGTCTTGATGTTCCATCTTGGTCCTTGCAGCGGGAGTGAGCATCCGGTCTCCGTCTTGTCTTTGGTCTTCACAAAGTTACTAATTTAAATTACAAAAGTAGTCCTAGATACATTCTAATTTAAATACAAAAGTAATTACATGGCAAAAACCCAAAACGGAGATTCAAGATCTCAAGATTACAAGCAAGACTGTGTCCCATCATTACGGTGACACAATCTTCTAAGGCCACACTAAGTTACAACCGTTTGCAAAATTAAATACGTTATTGAAAGCATTCATTAGACATTCAACAAGACGATAAATAAAATGCATCAACTAAATTAAAATTCATACATGACATAATACTGTTATTATGATTAACAAATTTTTACCAAACCACCTTTTAGGATTAAAATTATGTGATTATACCGTTTTAACCACTTTAATTTTAATAAGTTTATAATCCTATTATTTTAAACCGTTTTAATATAATATCTATCAAACGAGGGTGAACCGTTTCACAAAATTAATAATATACTATTTCCGTATATAGTATATTACTAAAGGCCATGTGAAAATAAAACATGTTATTTTCGGAAAATAAAAAAAAACGAGTCTGTTACAGGGGTGGTCTACCGACCGGAAAAACAGGTCTACCGACCAACTGACGAAAAAGAAATTATTATTATTATTTTTTTTTTTTTTTTAAGCAGAATGGTCGACCGACCCGAAAAACAGGTCGACCGACCACAAAACACGAAACCGAGTTTCTGAACACGATTTCTCGCAAAAGATAAACTGTCGAAACAGAAAAACACGCAGGAGGTGGTCGACCGACCGCAACGGGGGGTCGATCGACCGACTTGGCGGCAGAAGACGATTTTTCAGGTTTTAAAACTTACGAAAAACACAAAGGTAAAATTTTCATGGCCTGGCTCTGATACCACTTGTGGGGAATAAAGCATGTATTCGCCCCAAACTTGCAGGATTATAATGAAACATACAATTGTGATTATAGTCATAAGTTAATTAAACGCATGAAAAAGAAATCAACCTTTGGTCCTTTGTGCTTATG
Source organism: Silene conica (assembly GCA_029255685.2). Lineage (NCBI taxonomy): Eukaryota > Viridiplantae > Streptophyta > Magnoliopsida > Caryophyllales > Caryophyllaceae > Silene > Silene conica. Next base: position 28,034,053 of record CM055314.2, on the reverse strand, counting down.
GCCTAAGAACAGGAATTAAAGTAAATTCCCTCCTATAACTTGCACCCAAGACTTGATTGAGATGATGCCGCGTGTGCTAGAAAATACTCTCCAATTGCCTTGCAATATGGGGAGAGCCTTTTGAGGTTTTAGATGTGAGATCTGAGTTTTGGGAAAAGAATGTTCTCAAAACCCTAATTGTGAGAATAATAAATCACCAGTGTCTGACATAAGGAGAAAGACTCTCCTTATGTAGCCATAGGGTCGGCCGAATGGTCTTTTGGTAAGGGTGGGCTTTTTCCACTCTTACCTTATTTCTTTGCGTGATTCGACCCATTTAGCTATAAGTTATTCGCGGGATTTTTATTATAAATCGTATACGTGTTATCAGATATTAATGCAGTCGATGTATTAATAATGGTCTGATAAAATTACGATATTGTATAATTACCCAAATTAATATAACTGTTAATATTAATACGCGAATACAATATTTAATTAAATATAACTGCTTATATTTAATTTTACGAATTAAACACGTAATCCGTATTAGCTAAATTATTTAATCCGTATTAAATAATAATCTCAACATCTCATTAACTAATTTAATAGTCAATACCTCTGACTAACTGTTTAGTCGTATCCGGCATAAATGTGACTGTATTTTCATACCTTCACATCTCTCAAACGTGTCCTATAGGTGTGACGTATAGGGACCAGTTGATCACCGTCATCCGTATGACAATAACGTCAAACTTATCTAGCAAGCCAACCGTTATTGATAAACGTGGATCAACTGATAATAATACAAAAGTATGCCCTTGTGATCCTTTAAGAGATTTAGTAAGTCATTGTACTAACTGTCAAGGACACCAGCCCCAACAGATCTTTCAGGTCAGAGGCAGGTGGACTAGGACTGGGCATGGAAGAGAGACATGGACTAGACCTACCTAGCTACTAGATCACTTAGTTTTTTTATAGTTGAACACTATTTTATTTCAGTTGTTTTGGAAGTCTTTGGACTATGCTTTGTAATAGTTATCAGTTTAACCATTTATAATTAAAGTACTGTGTTTCTTTCACTGTGAATATCTACTACCCTGGTTTACCCAGGATGGTAACGGTCCTATTTACTCTGGAAGTCCTAGTTCAGGCTTCTAGGTAAATGGGGGTGTTACAAACCTCGTAGACTCATGCATTTATATAATTGATCTCCCTCAAGAATTATATAAACGATCCTAAGACTCAATTTCCGTATATTGATAAGCCCACAGCTTGGCTAATTCCACCGTTGGAACTCTTGGTCGATAAATTTCTTTAAATCCTATCTATTAGTCCATCACAGTCGCTAGATAGTATCGAGTGACCACGATGTTGAGATAAAATAAAGCATCTGTTCCCACTTACCCGACGTAGAAGGGGTCATATTATGCCTACCGCGAAGAAGGGATTCATGGGAGTCTGATTTACAAAGACTAGTCTCAATTTTTGGTTATACGAGGAAGACCCCATCAACTTATATTTATCCATTTTAAGTGAACTAATATCTAGCATATACGTGAATGAATGAAATAAAGTGATGGCTTTGCATTTGACATGTGACATTTGTATTGTCACAGAAAACAAACGCGTGACCTCTACATGAGTCAGTTTTCAGGCATATTATAGGTGGTTTGGTTTTAGGCGGAATATGATGCAAGCTATTATCGATGAAAGCATAAAATAAATGCAATAAACGTAAATAAAAGTCCTAGTGTGGCCTATCCTACAAAAATAAACATAAAACAACTTTGGAATCCACCGTTGGACCATAGAAGCTTGTCTTGACGTTCCATCTTGGTCTTTGCAGCGGGTGTGAGCATCCGGTCTCCGTCTTTGGTCTTCACAAAATTACTAATTTAAATTACAAATATAACCCTATTTATATTCTAATTTAAATACAAAAGTAATTACATGGCAAAACCCCAAAACGGAGATGCAAGATCTCAAAATTATAAACAAGACTGTGTTCCATCATTACGGTAACACAATCTTCTAAGGCCACACTAAGTTACAACCGTTTGCAAAAATTAAATACGTTATAGAAAGCATTCAAGGCATTCACAAGACGATAAATAAAATGCATCAACTAAAATTAAAATTCATTCATGACATAATACTGTTATTATGATTAACAAATTTTACCAAACCACCTTACGGGATTAAAATTATGTGATTATACCGTTTTAATCACCCAATTTTAATAAATTTATAATCCATTATTTTAAACCGTTTTAAAATAACATGTATCATACGAGAGTGAACCGATACACAAAGTTAATATACTATTTCCGTATATAGCATATTACTTTTGGCCAAGGGAAAATAAAAACAAATTATTTTCGGGAAAAATAAAACGTCTGTTACAGGGACGAGGTCGACCGACCTCAACATGGGGTCGACCGACCATCTGCCAGTCACAAAAACTTCCTGTAACAGCACAATAGGTCGACCGATCTATCAACCAGGTCGACCGACCTCCAAACAGGAAAAACGAGTTTCTGATAACGCAAATCGATGCACTTTTAAAATCAAAACAAGTTTTTACCTTTTTATCTTTGATTTAAAACGTGTAAATCAAAATTAAACAACAACAAAATTCACATATTGCTAAAAATATCGATTAATTAACAATATGTAAACAGGAATCGAAAACAAGATCGATTACTCACAAAAGATAAACTGCCGAAACAGAAAACCTACGCGGAAGGCGGTCGACCGACCGCAATAAGAGGTCGATCGACCCACACGGCGACAGAAAACGATTTTCAAACTTTTTTAAACAAAACTTATGAAAAACACAAAAGTAAAATTTCGTGGTCTTGTCTCTGATACCACTTGAGGGGAATAAAGCATGTATTCGCCCTAAACATGAAGGATTATAACGAAATTTACAGTTGCGAATATAGTCCTAAGATAAATAAAAACATGAAAAGGAATACAACCTTGGGTCCTTGCTTGAATAGGCCTAAGAACAGGAATTAAAGGAAATTCCCTCCTATAACTTGCACCCAAGACTTGGTTTGAGATGATGCCGCGTGTGCTAGAAATACTCTCCAATTGCCTTGCAATATGGGGAGAGCTTTTGTGAGTTTTGATGTGAGATCTGATTTTTTGGGAGAAGAATGCTCTCAAAACCCTAATTATGAGAATTATGATTTTTAACAGTAGTTCACAAAAGGAGAACAACTCTCCTTTTGTATACACTCGGTCGGCCGAACGGAATTAGGGTAAGGGTGGGCTTTTTCCACTCTTACCTTATTCCCTTGCGTGATTCGACCCGTTTTGCTAAATATTATTCGCGGGTATTTATTATAAATCGTATGCATGTTATCAGATATTAATTCATTTGATAACATCAATAATGGTCTGACAAAATACGATATTGTATAATTGGCCAAATTAGTATAACTGTTTATATTAATACGCAAATTCAATATTTAATTAAATATAACCGTTTATATTTAATTTTACGAATTAATCATGTAATCCGTATTAGCTAAAATTATTTAATCCGTCTTAAATAATATTCTCAACATCTTATTGACTAATTTAATAGTCAATACCTCTGAATAACTGTTTAGTCTTATCTGGCATAAATGTGACTGTATTTTCATACCTTCACATCTCTCAAACGTGTCCTATAGGTGTGACGTATAGGGACCAGTTGATCACCGCCATCCGTATGACAATAACGTCAAACTTATCTTGCAAGCCAACCGTTATTGATAAACGTGGATCAACTGATAATAATACTGAAGTATGCCCTTGTGATCCTTTAAGAGATTTAGTAAGTCATTGTACTAACTGTCAAGGACACCAGCCCCAACAGAAGCAACGCTAGAAACCGGGATACATAGGATATCTCTTGCTATCTCGTAAAGTATCGGAAATGTTGTACATTAGTTCTCCACCAAACAAGGATGTTGAAGTCGTCTGACACACTCAGTGGCACATTTGGACTTTCGAGATACTTTTCTAACTCAGATTTATCTCCAACTTGAGTCTCTTCCACTTCCAAATACTTAGCAAATCCACTCAATTGTCCATTTCCACCAAGTGTACTAGATGGCGGAGGCATCTGATTGTTATCAAACTCTTTCTCCTTATTCTCTCCATAAGTAAGCGAATACTCACTCACCAAACTCTGTAAAACATCTTTCACCCTCATTACCTCAATCTTTGCATCATAATCCTCGTAAAATTTCTTGTAATAGTTACTAATTAGTGGCAACTTATATCTAGGATCTAAAACCGCTGCCACAGCTAGGAGAATATAAACACCACTCCAATATTTATTATATTTTTCCAACATTGTCTTAGCCATATTCTTTATCAAAGGATCTAAAGATGTCGCCCATATATTCAACTGACATTTGATTTCACAAATATTAGTAAAATAAATATTAGCGGTAGGGTACTTTGTAGCTGAAAATTCATGTGTTACGTCACTAAATAACGCTAACTTCTCACAAATCTTTTCCGGCTTTTCCTAGTCTTCCTTAAGTGGTGCACTTTTGTAAACATCAGACTCTCAACCACTTAGAACATCAAAAACATTCTTATACTCAATTGCAACCTTAAGCATCTCATAAATTGAATTCCAACGAGTTTTGCAATCAATTACAAGCTTCTTTGAACAATTTTTAGCATGAATCCTAGCCGTACTTTCAAATTTCGTCTTCCTTAGAACAGAAGTTGTCCAGAAAATCACACTATCCCTAACCCTGTCAAGGCGCTCACCAATTACCTTTAGACCATCTTGTACATTCAAATTTAAGATATGCGCACAACAACGCATATGTATGAACTTTCCACTCAAAATGAGAGAATTTTTAGGAAGCTTTGAACGCAATATTTCCATCACAACATCATTAGTTGTGCAGTTATCAAGAGTTATAGAAGAGATGCAACAATCTAAATTCCAATCTTATATGCAATTACATAGAGCTTCAGCTAACACTTCATTCTTTTGTATGGGGTGCTTCCACGTATACATATCTAGGTAAGACATATATATGCACATAATAAAGATATGACTTAGGATAAAATAAGAGAAAAAGCATACAATCTTATAGAATATAAAAACCATAAAACATTAGTTATTAACCTGAGTATACAACTTTGTAGCTTCCATGTGTTATCGATGAAATGTCCAGTAACCGCCATGTACCATTTCCTTTGATTACTTGCAGTCCACATGTCTGTTGTAAGAGCAATCCTACTCTTCGTCTTTGTTAGCAGTTTCATCATATTACCCTTCTCATTAGAGTATATTTTCATTATATCATTCTATTGTGTTCCAACTTGGCACTTTAAAACTCGGTTGCAAAGTCTTACATACTTTTCTAAAGCCATAATGTTCAACCATGCTTATCGCGTATTCATGGAGAATAATCATTTCAGCAACATCGTGTCTTCCTTCTTCTTGACAAAATTCATAAGGCGTCAATCTCAGTGTGTCGCTTTTACTGTTGAGATCAGATTGTGAGCCAAACAATATAGTTTGTCTAAGATCTCTGCATACTCTATTGGGACATATTTTAGTATGATCTTTTAAATGAGTGGTACCAGCACTTCGACCTTCAACAAAATGTCTTTCACAATATTTGCATTCTGCTTTGATTTCTGCTCCAACTCGTCTCCTAACGTAATCCTTCCAAACAGGTGATATATGCCTATTGGTAAGAGGCACAATTGAAGCATCTGGTAGAGTTTCATTTTGGCTCTCAAAATCAAACGGAGTTGCGGTAGAAGAACCTTCAGCACCACTTTCCATTTCAGCAAAACTACGATTATTATACAATCAAAAGTTATTATACAGACAAAAAAATCAAAACAACATAAGGGAAAAAACCATCCTCATCAATATTACCATACCAAACACCAACATTAAGAGAAAGTTACGATTATTATACACACTCCGAGTTTACCCATGCATTCCCTTACTACAGTATTATTATACACACTCCGAGTTTATCTATATATGTTATACGATACTTATATAGACAAAAAGGGATTTAAAAACGTCAAATTAGCCAAAACCATGATTAAATCGATCTATTAATTACAAAAATGAGAAATCTATCAAACAGGAATTTAATAGAAATAATTGAATAACTTAAAAAGAACTGAATAGAAAAAAAAAGCATTAAAAGAATTGAAATACCTGATTGACGGTAAGAAACTTGAAGAAACAGAATGAAAGTATGACTAGTTTGAGCAAATTGAACGACGAAATTAGAGGTTAAGGGCGTGGTTTAGGGCTAGGGTTTGGGAAATTGGGGATTTGGGGGACGTGGTAGTCTGGGTAGTTGTCTAGTTGATAGATTAGTGGGTTTTTTTATTTAGTTCTTTGGGCCTGGCAAGTGGGTAGGAATGATAGGATAGATTTAATTTCTTAAATTTTTATTATTATTTAAGTTATGTTTTTTATCTTATTATTTTTTTATCTTATTATTAAATATTATTATTTATTAGGTGGGTATTAAGTGGGGCGGGGACATGTGAGGCGGGGCGAGCGGGGTGGGTGTGGGGCGGGGTTGGTATGGGGCGGGTCTCATGTGATACCCGCTCCCACCCCGCCACCCGCGACGAATGTTGTTTTTGAAACCCATCCCTGCCCCACGACCCGCCAAATTATTACCCACACCCGCCCCACGCACGTGGGGCGGCTGCGGGGCGAGACCCGCCAAGACCCTCCCCATTGACATCCCTAGGTAAGGTTGAACGGAATCCAAATGCTAGAACGAGAAACTAAATGTTGAGAAATGTAAGAACTAAAATTAAAAGTGCTTTGATCCGAAAGTGATAAAGAAAAATGCTAAAAGGTAAAAGTGAATGACTGAGTATGAATGAATGAAAATTGAAAATTGAATAGTGATTAATTTGCTAACCTAATCCTTAAATAGGGATTAGGTTAACTGCTTAATCACTGAACCTAAAACGAGAAAATGCATATCCGGTACAGTAAGTGAGTTGCTCGATCGAGTGACTGAACTACTCGATCGAGTAGTTGTTCTTCATATTGTACTCGATCGAGTAACTTCGAATAGGCATCTGCTCGATCGAGTGACATTGAGATCCTCGAGGACTTGGTTTCTCCTGCAGACTCCTCGATCGAGTATCCAGTACTTCGATCGACTCTTTCTCCTTCTGCATCCACTCGATGGAGCTCTGGTGTCTGCTCGATCGAGTACCTGACAGACAACTTGCTTCTTTTTCGATTCTTTTGCTTTTATCCTTCATCCTTGCCTTGGTTACCGTTCCTTTAAGCTCGGTACTGCACATTGGGGGTTATGCGACTCCTTGACTTGTTCCATCTTCTAAAGGGGCCTACTTTGGACGAGAAAAGTTTGGTTTCTTCAACTTTTGCATAATTCCTGCAAAACAACAGAAAATACACCAAGGGAAGAAAAAGGGGCAAAACAGCACGTAACGTACGTGAAAATGCATAGAAATGCATGCTAAATGATGCCAAAAAGTATATAAAATAAGCACGCATCAAATATTCTCAAACCAAACCTTTGCTTGTCCTCAAGCAAACTAATGCAACTAAAAGAGGGAAAACAACTAACTAACTACCTAATGGAATGGAATCGCCTCAGAACCGACTATGGATCATGTTGTTGACGATGTAAATGCATAAATTAACCACCATGAAGTTCAAAACCAAAAGCAACGAATTCATACATGCAATAAAAACAACTTGGACAACTGACCTCGAATGACTTGTGTACTTTGGACTCTCCCGGATCGCTCTTCTCTCAATCAAAGGGTAAACATATATGGTAAGAGAGAAGGATAAGAAAATGAAGACACTCTCCTAACTGTGACCAACATATCATGCAATGCAACTAGTATGACAAGTGATTCTAATTACCGTACACACGCATAACAACCTGTCAAAGTCTATCACATGCCGAATACTTGCAAAAGATGGTTATGTGAGGTAAAATGGGTAAACAGGAGGCAAAACAAATTGTATGGATAAGAGAGGGTAACGGCTCGAGCTAGCTACCATGGCTCAACCAAAAGTAAAACCTTCCAAAATACTAAAAAACAATGCCATGCTCGGCATATAACACAATTAACCCCGGACCTTGAATCGGTCAAAACACATGCTTAGCAAACATTTTTTTTCTTTTCTTGCTTTTCTTTTTCTATTCCCCAAGGATATAAATAAAGCACGGGAAATCCTTTTTATTTCTCTTTTCTTTTTCTATTTTTTTTTTTTTCTTTTCTTTTCTTTTGCTAAGTTCATGACAAAAACATACAATCCCAAATTCAAGTTCCAACTTCTCAAATACCAACTCCGAAATAAAGTCCAAACCAAAACTGATATGATGAACGTATACCACAAAACAACACTACGGCTAGCTCGACACAAGGTAGGCTAAATCTGGGTGTAGTTTATAGGTTCACTGGCAGTTTTTGGCTAAATGTGGAGTTATATGGGTAAAATGAGAAAAAGGGAAATGCAAGTATTCTCCTAACATGCGATACCAACCACAAAACCATGCGTGCAGGAAAAAAGCAATCAAATGTCATACATGTGAAATGCGATGATATGAAGGGAGTACTACTCTCAATCCTAGATAAACTGGTTATGAATGTCACCAGTTATGGCTCTAAAAACTCAGAAAGTATGTTTGGTTTGCCAAATACAAGTCAAGTCAAGTCCAGAAAGTCCAAGTATAATTTTCAAAGCAGAATTCGAGACATGTTAAATGGTCTTTTACAAAATGATTGTGAATAACTGCAAATAACAATCAACTCAAAGATCCTAGAAGGCAATATTATCGCAGAAAACTCCATTCCGACTCGACTATATGCAAAAGTAAACGTGCATTTTTTTGTATTTTTGAAAAATAAATACAAAAAGTAAAAACGAAATGTAAAAAGCATAAAGGAAACGTGAATGCATGCAAGAAAAAAGAAAATACAGACGCAAAAGGATGCAACTCCTCCCCAAACCAAACTAGACAATGTCCTCATTGGCTACAGAACAGGGGAACGGGGGTGCACAACCTAATACATGTTCCTACGTGGTGAAATATATACAAAACTATAAAGCATAAAATAAAAGAAAAACTAAGATGGAAACAAGGTAAGGAATACATAACCTCCCCAAATCGGTTGTAGCTGTCACTCCACATCCTCCTCCAAACTCTCCTCGTCACCGCTACCACTCTCCTCACTACCACTACCATTCTCATCCTCCTCACCTGAGCTCTCCTCTACATCGGCTCCTCCAATGGCACTGGCATGCTGAGCGGCCTCCTCCCCATGTCGCCTCACCTCCCTCTGTACCGCTGTCTCCACAGGTGCCCCGGGTGAGGTCTGTGGGTACCCGCCAACTGGGTATCGGTAGAAAGAGGGGTGAGGACCACTGAGAGGTCGGAATGTGCTAGTGCGCATCCTCGCATCGTAATCTGGAAAGCTGACCAAGGCAAGGTCCCTCTGAAGAACGGACTGGGCCCTGAGAAGCTCAAAAAGAAGAGGATCACGGTACCCCCGGTCTGACGCCGGTGGTACCTCAAAAAGTGGAGGTAAAATGAAATATGCAGGATAACCTGGGGTGGACGATGATGATGAAGAAGGGGTAGTGAAAAGCGAAGGTGTAGGTGTAGGAATGATGGTGGCGTGTGTAGTGGTGTGAGAGGTAGTCGGCTGAGAGGATGATGATGGGCGTGATGACAGTGAAGGTCGGGAACCTGAAGTGGCTCCGACCTCTCTCTCAGGTGAGGTGCGCTTCCTCTTTGAAGAGGAAGGTGTGAAAGAGATGCGGTAGGTAGGTGGCTCTGTTCTAGGTCCCTCAACAGTGGTGAGAGGGGTGAGTGCAGGTAAAGAATCAGAAGGGAGGGCTACTGCGGGTGACCCAGCAATCCTCCAAGTCCGGCAACCAACATGGGCGAACCAGGTCAACTGGACCATGGCGCCTGTAGAAAGGTAGATGTCGCGGGAAACGGGCTCACCACCAGGCAAAGTCTCAAAGATGTATCGGTAAATCCTGGTGACGAACCCGCCGCCTACCAAAGCGCCAGTGACTCTGCGACCTATGTCGCCTAGATGGGTAGCCACAAGGGTAGGCTAGGTTAAGGACAAAAGGGGTACCACTATCAATGTTAAGGTACCCCACGACTATGGCCAACTCAGTGTTACGAATGTTGTTTGGCTCAGGTCGCGCAAAGATGGTCTCTCCTAGCAAGCGGAGGAAAATACGGACTACGGGACTATGGACAAGGGCGACCCGTCGGCTAGCGAAAGGTACGTGTGAAAGGGCCTCCCACATCTGCGGAACTAAGTTCCTAGGTGGTCTCAAGTATCCGTCACTAACCAGCCCCAGAACCTCCCCAAACCTAGCTAGGGTCCAGGCGTATGACTTATTTCTGAGTCGAAAATGAAAGCAGGGCTCGGTCGAGTGGGCAAGAAATGTGTCAGCAGAAAACGAATAGGAGCTAAAGAACTCCAAGGTGGGTACTCGGTATGTCGAATCGACCATGGTCGCTAACCCAGCCATCCCCGTCCCAGTCAATAGGCCAACTAGGGGCCTAAGCAAGCCTAATCTATCTAAGTCTGGACGAAGCAAGAACCTACGACCACGAATGTAATTATCAACTAAAACCTCCATCTGATCTCTCTGATGGGTGTTAGTGAAAATTACCTTAGGGATTTCCTCGACTGAGGGAATCGCAGGTGGAGCTGGTAGGCGAGGAGCGCGACGAGGTGGCATACCAAGGACTGATTTCCGACCTTTCTGCCCTAGAACTTGAACCTTCTCCTTCCCCTTATGAGCTGAGGAAGAGGCCACTGGTGCCATGGTTGTGACGGATGTGGCGTAGTACATTGTGGTGTTTGGTGGCGTGGTATGTACAGGAGTAGGGACTCGGGGGCCGGCAACCACCATAGTAGATGTAGTTGCCACGGCAGTGGTGGACGGAGTTCGGGTGACCGCTGCGGCTACCGCCGTGGTGCTGGTGGTGGCCGTGGTGGTCTGTTTTGCTTCCATTTCTGCAAATCAACATCACAATTAAGCTCAACAACTCAAAATCAACAGTAAATCGCAAAAAATTTCGGCCAAATCCCATATTATAACCCTAAATTCGAAATTTGGGGTAAAAAAAAATAATATTGAATTTGAACAAAAAGAATGAATTACTTGATGAAGAAGAGGTCGAAAGGAACAAGAAATCACAAAGCTCAACCGAAAGTTGCTTACTTCGAACGAGCAAACCCTAGGTTTCGAAAATCCCAAATTACTCGAATTTGAGGTTGAATTTGATAGGGCTTTCACTCGATTAGGTTACTTAGGGTTGATTAAGGTGAGATTATGTGAATTGATTAAGGAAAAACAAAGATTTAGAGAGGAATCGAGGAGAAAAGGGGTTCGAAAATACTGAAATCGAGTAAAATGAGCAGAGCATCGAGTACTTCCCTTTATATAGGCTGAGAATTGCTCGATCGAGTAGTTAAAACTGCTCGATCAAGTGATTTAGTTAAGGGGGATTTACTCGATCGAGTACTGAAGTCCACTCGATCGAGTGATTGTCAGCACTGTAGTCTCCTCGACTGATTTCTCCTCGATCGAGCTTTCCCGAACTCAATCGAGCATTTCTTCTCTTGTGTCCACTCGATCGAGCAAATTGCAGAGCTCGATTGAGGCTTTTCTACGGTGAAGCTCGTTACTTCCTCTTTCCTTCTGTTTTAATCTCTTTTTCTTCCTTTTTTGCCTAGTCCATTCCTGCATAAGAATACCAAACAACTACAATCATACAAAAAAAACATTAATTGTCTCGGATTCATGCATAGTCTTTTTTCTACCTACGGATTCCTACTAAAAAGTCTAACATTTTACGCAAAAGATAGTCTAAGTCTAATAAAAACATTAAATTATCTACTACAAGGTGCACGGGGTTGCAAACCCGGCTCAAAAGTTCAGTAACAGAATGTTTATTTCCCACGACTGGGCTCTTGGCTTGCGGAATTCCCTTCCGCGGTTGTGACAACTTCGTCTTCCAAACTCCAAACAACAAAGCTATCAACTGGATTGTACGTCATGACATATTGTTGCCGCTTCTCCTGTGGCTTTCGTCCTTGAGGATTCTTCTTCCTGTTCTGCAGAGCTAACCAACCCCACCCATCTAGGTTGTAATCCGGCTCAGTATCTTCATCGGAAATGTTAAAAAAATCGTTCTCTAACTTGCTCTCAAACGGAGGCAGAGGAGTTAGCTCTAACAATTCTAAATCTGCAGATATATCATCGGACATAGAATAGCACGGAACAACAGACATAGGTGACCGTGACATGCTTAACTGCCTAAACACTAGGTCCTCGCCACCAACCTGGTAGCTCAGTGTCTTTGTACCTACATCAATCACTACTTTCGCAGTGTGCAGAAAAGGTCTACCCAATATAATCGGTGTATAAGAATCCTCGGGTATATCAATAACCACAAAGTCGACAGGTATAAAAAAAACTCTCCTATCTGAACAGGAATGTCCTCTAAGATGCCTAAGGGTCTTGACACACTGCGGGTCAACTATCTGGACCGTCATGTTTGTACACTTAAACTTAGAAAAACCCAATTTACAAGCTAATGATAGGGGTAACACACTAACACTGACCCCTAGGTCACATAAGGCGTTATCAATAACATGGGCTCCTATCTGACAGGAAATATAGAAACTACCTGGGTCGGCTAGTTTAGGTGGACTCTTATTTTGGAGGAATGCATAACATTCCTCCGTTAAGGAAACTGTCTCAGTAACGTCCACAGTTCGGTTACGCATTAATATCTCACGCATAAATTTCAGATAAGAAGGTATCTTGAGTATCAATTCAAGGAAGGGAACATCTACCTTCAAATCCCGTAGCGTGTCCGCGAACTTAGCAAACTCTTTCTCCACTAGCCTAGACGGGTACGGAATGTCCCTCATGTCAACCCGACGTCCCGTACTCTGTTTCTCGTACTCGGCCTGTTTCAGCTCTAGTTTCTCTTTTCTTCTTTGTATAACAATCGATCGAGTGCTTTTTGCCAATGGATCACTCGATCGAGTGATCCTCTCTTCTGCATTACTCGATCGAGCAAGTGGTACTGCTCGATCGAGGACTTCTCTGTTAACCTCACTCGATCGAGCTCTAACAACTCCTCGATCAAGTAATCTTCTTGAATTTCAGTCGATCGAGCTCTGTGTTCTGCTCGATCGACCCCAGCTTCGGTAACAACCTCTTCGGTACTGTTCTTCTCTCCTCACTGATAAGAAACTTCCATCCTTGGCCCCTCGTACTCGCGCCCACTCCTCAATCTCACCATGTTAATGGTCTCATTACGTTACTCGGTTTGTGAGGGTAGTTGCCCTTGGGGTCGCGACGATTGCTTGACTGCCAATTGAGCGATCTGCGACTCCAACAACTTTATGGACGCATTCCGCGCTTGCATTTGGGATGCCAAGGGCTGAACTAAAGTCTTCAACTCACCAACTTCTGGATTTCCTCCAGATGAGGAAGCTCCGGATTGTGATGGTTGGAATTGAGGTGGTTTTTGGAAGTTGTTTTGGTTGCGGTGAGGTGGGATGTAGTTTTGTTGTGGTGGTGGCGTTGGGTTGAGCATATTTTGACTAGTCCACCTTATATTAGGGTGAGCTTGGTTTTGATTAGAGAAGTTTCCTCCCTGACGGAATTGTTGGAAGGAAAATTTCGACTCCTTTTCAGCTAGGCATTCAATAGCGGAATGCCCAGCTCCTCCACAACGCTCACACATCATAGGTTCACCCTTTTGCAATAGGTGCGTGAACCGTCTGTTGACTACCCTCCTGCTGTTTATCCCAAAGGTCAAACTTCGCAGCCAATTTATCCAGCTTAGCCTCCATACCCTCAGTATTTATCCCGGACCTTGGGTTCCCATACTCAGCATAATGATTAACCATCTATTCGATGATCCCGCAGCCCTTATCATCATCGATCTCCTTTTGGAACCGTCCCTTCGCAGCAGCATCCAGGATGGCTCGGTGGTCATCAAACAACCCATTGTAAAACTGGTTGCTGATGAACCATGGTTGGAAACCATGATGAGGACATGCCCTCACTGTCTTCTTGAACCTAGTCCAAGCTTCATGCAAGTTTTCCGTCCCAAATTGTTTGAAGTTAGTAATTTGGGAACGGAGGGCATTTGTCTTCTGAGGCGGGTAGTACTTCTCGTAGAAAGCTAGAGCCAAAGATTTCCAATCAGTTATTTCAGCAACCTCCCGATCTAGATCACGGTACCACTCCCTAGCCCCATCGGATAAGGAAAAAGGAAAAAGGACTTCCTTGATCCTATCCCGAGTCACCGTCGCAGACGTCGGGATCGTTGAGCAGTAGTCAGTGAATATCTCCATATTGCTTCCTCGGGTCCTCTCCAGTTCCTTTCGACCAAGTTGATATAAGAAGGTCGAATGTCAAATGTGTTGCCAGCTTCATCGGCTAGAAGAGTGAACCCCTTCGGAATAGAGTCAGCCTTAGGCTCGGAATGGCTTGCGATATTCGGCATTTTAGTGATTTGGTTGACTGGTTCAGCAGTGGTTAGGTCAGGAGAACTCAAGACTTCTTCCTGACTCGTTCTCCTTCTTTCTTTTCTGCGGCGCAGGAAAGCGCTTTCGGGCTCCGGATTAGCAGAAACTAATTCGAACCTGGAAGACCTGGGCATACACAACACTGAGAAAAAGAATAAGAACGGTCTTAAGGAATTAAAAGAAATTCCTTAAGACAAACAAATAATAAACTAACACAAAAACTTTAAACCTATTGCCTCCCCGGCAACGGCGCCAAAATTTGATATCGTCGTTTAGTATCAAGGATAAACCGAGGTCTACTAACTAGAAGCTAGTGGAAGTAGGGTCGAATTCCACAGGGAGGCACGATAAGGTCAGTCTATAAGTCACGATTTGGGGAGTTTTTGTTGTTGAGATTGTAACTAAAACAGATGAAAAAGAAAATAAAACAAGTAGAACAAAGATGAATTCAATCAATAAAAAAGGTAATATGTCAGGATTCAGGTTGTCGCGGTAATGTATGTCATATAACAAAACTGGGTCAGTCGAATTATAAACGAAGTGGGAACGATTAATATCCTTTCGGTCTGAAATCACCCTAGACTCCCCTATTAATCTTTCGATCTAGATATGTTACATAGATCATCCTAAACAAGCCTACCTACCAATCTTTCGATCCAGATATGGTTGTACCAGGTAAATTGGTCTCCTGCGTGCACTAATTTGACTAGTTTCATAATTAAGTTATTTATGGGTGAACTTCGTCGGAAAGACGACTAACATGCAAATCTTACGACATTACTACCGCAAGTCCGTTAATCCTAACATATTATGGAAATTAGCTACGCATGGATATAGTATCTATACTAACAATAACAATAACAACGAAATTCAACATGATTGATAAGGAAAAAATACTAGAAATCATAAAACGAATAAAACAAATACAAACAAGAGTAGGGAAAGAAATTACAATGATTGCGGTAAGGTTGAACAGAATCCAAATGCTAGAACTGTTGGGGCTGGTGTCCTTGACAATTAAGTACAGTGACTTATTAAATCTCTTTAAGGATCACAAGGGCATACTTCAGTATTATTACCAGTTGATCCACGTTTATCAATAACGGTTCGCTTGCTAGATAAGTTTGACGTTATTGTCATACGGATGGCGGTGATCAACTGGTCCCTATACGTCATACCTATATGTAGGACACGTTTGAGAGATGTGAAGGTATGAAAATACAGTCACATTTATGCCGAATACGACTAAACAGTTAGTCAGAGGTATTGACTATTAAATTAGTCAATAAGATGTTGAGATTAATATTTAATACGGATTAAATAATTTTAGCTAACACGGATTACATGATTAATTCGTAAATTAAATATAAACGGTTATATTTAATTAAATATTGTATTCGCGTATTAATATAAACAGATATATTAATTTGGGTAATTATACAATATCGTAATTTTATCAGACCATTATTAATACATCGACTGCATTAATATCTGATAACACGTGTACGATTTATAAATAAAACCCGCGAATAATATTTAGCTAATCGGGTCGAATCACGCAAAGGTATAAGGTAAGAGTGGGAAAAGCCCACTCTCACCTCAACCCGTTCGGCCGACCCAATCACTACATAAGCAGAGTCTTTCTCCTTTTGTCAGGTGACTGCTTCTTTGATTGTTTTACTGATAAATCACATCTCAGGGAAATTAGGGTTTTGAGAACTGCCTTTTCCCAAAACCCAGATCTCACATCTAAAACCTCACAAAACTCTCCCCATATTGCAAGGCAATTGGAGAGCCTTTCTAGCACACGCGGCATCATCTTAAACAAAGTCTTGGGTGCAAGTTATAGGAGGGAATTTACTTTAATTCCTGTTCTTAGGCCTATTCAAGCAAGGACCCAAGGTTGTATTCTTTTCATGTTTTTATTTAACTTATGACAATAATCTCAACTGTAAAATTCGTTATAATCCTTCATGTTTAGGGCGAATACATGCTATATTCCACACAAGTGGTATCAGAGCCAAGGCCACGAGATTTTACTTTTGTGTTTTTCATAAGTTTTGGTTAAAATTTTGAAAATCGATTTCTGCCGGCGTGTGGGTCGGTCGACCCATTATTGTGGTCGGTCGACCAACACCCGCGTAGGGTTTCTGTTTTTTCGGCAGTTTCTCTTTTACGTTTTCAGAAACTCGGTTTCTTGTTTTGTGGTCGGTCGACCTGGTTAATAGGTCGGTCGACCATTCTGCTGTTACAAAAAAAAAAAAAAAAAAAAAAAATTCGTCAGGAGGTCGGTCGACCTGTTTAATGGGTCGGTAGACCTCTCTGCTGATACAGGAAATTTTTTTTGACAGTAGGTCGGTCGACCCCATGTTGAGGTCGGTCGACCACTTCCCTGTAACAGTCGTGTTTTATTTTTCCGAAAATAACTTGTTTTATTTTCCCTTGGCCAAAAGTAATATGCTGTATACGGAAATAGTATATTATTTTTGTGAAACGGTTCACTCTCGCATGATACATATTATTTTAAAACGGTTTAAGATAATTGATTATTAACTTGTTAAAATTAAAGTGGTTAAAACGGTATAATCACATAATTTTAATCCCGTAAAGGTGGTTTGGTAAAATTTGTTAATCATAATAACAGTATTATGTCATGTATGAATTTTATTTTTAGTTGATGCATTTTATTTATCGTCTTGTTGAATGCCTTTTGAATGCTTTCAATAACGTATTTATTTTTGCAAACGGTTGTAACTTAGTGTGGCCTTAGAAGATTGTGTTACCGTAATGATGGAACACAGTCTTGCTTGTAATTTTGAGATCTTGAATCTCCGTTTCGGGTTTTTGCCATGTAATTACTTTTGTATTTAAATTAGAATATAAATAGGGTTATATTTGTAATTTAAATTAGTAATTTTGTGAAGACCAAAGACGGAGACCGGATGCTCACTCCCGCTGCAAGGACCAAGATGGAACATCAAGACAAGCTTCTAGGGTCCAACGGTGGATTCCAAAGTTGTTTTTATGTTTATTTTGGTAGGATAGGCCACACTAGGACTTTTATTTACGTTTATTGCATTTATTTTATGCTTTCATCGATAATAGCTTGCATCATATTCCGCCTAAAACCAAACCACCTATAACATGCCTGAAAACTGACTCATGTAGAGGTTACGCGTTAGTTTTCTGTGACAATACAGATGTCACATGTCACTTGTAAAGCCATCACTTTATTTCATTCATTCATGCAAATGCTAGATATTAGTTCACTTAAAATGGATAAATATAAGTTGATGGGGTCTTCCTCGTATAACCAAAAATTGAGAATAGTCTTTATAAATCAGACTCCCATGAATCCCTTCTTCGTCGGTAGGCATAATATGACCCCTTCTACGTCGGGTAAGTGGGAACAGATGATTTATTTTATCTCAACATCATGATCACTCGATACTGTCTAGCGACTGAGATGGACTAATAGATAGGATTTACGGAAATCTATCGGCCAAGAGTTCCAACGGTGGAATTAGCCAAGCTGTGGGCTTATCAATATACGGAAATTGAGTCTTGGGATCATTTATATAATTCTTGAGGGAGATCAATTATATAAATGCATAAGTCTACGAGTTTAAATACAATTTAATATAGACTTAAATCACAACAATGAGTTGTTTATATGGTTTTGTTTTAACTCCTTTTCAGTGTAGAACACGTTCAATTAAACTGCTGTATAACTAATGGCTGGTGAAGACCCAATGCCAAGTGCCAAGCTAGCACGTGAATCCTGGCTAAAAGCCTTCATGGACTCCATGAATCAGTCTACTAGACTGAGGAATGATGGGTCAAACTTCTCTGACTGGGAGGCAGCACTACGGAATGCTGCCATTGCTGACGGAAAGCTCAAGTACTTAACTGAGCCCATTCCGGCACACCCAGGAACTGGAGCTAGAGCTAACGAAGTTCGCGCTCATAGCGACTTCGTCATAAAAGCGGGTGCGATAAAGAACGTACTCATCTATGCAATGGAATCAAATTTGCAAAGACGCTTCATAACCCATGGTGCAACCAAGATTTTCACCACGCTCACTAACGAATTCTCAAAAGCTCCGATAATCGTTTCTTATGAGCATACCTGTCGCTTCTTTGAGGCGAAACTCCAGAAGGGCCAAGCGGTTAGCCCACATATTCTTCACATGATTGAGAATATCGAAAAACTGGAGGCCCTAAACTGCAAGATCAGTGAGAACATAATCGTTGATCGAATGCTTCATTCGCTTCATGATGGGTTCGCCCTCTTTAGGGCCAACTATTACATGAACGACATGAAGAAGACTCCTCATGAGCTCCACTCCCTTCTCGTACAGACTGAGAAGGATCTGAAATTAAGTGGGAGCGTGAAGCAGGATGTTCTCATGATCTCCAGCAAGGGTAAGAGTAAGGGAAAAGCTAAAGCTCAGGGCGACCTAACAGTAGGCAAGCCCAAGTTTAAGAAGTCAGGATTTACCAAGAGTGGGCCAGGTGAGTCAAGCAACTCACAGGGCAAAACAAAGAGCAAGGATACAAGCATGGAATGCCACCATTGCCACAAGACTGGGCATTGGAGGCGCTCATGCCCCGTGTATCGTGAGGACATTAAGGCAGGCCGCGTTACTCCTGTTGGTATGTCTTCTTCTTCTTTTATTCACATGATTGAGATTAACCATGCAAGTTACGGAACTTGGGTACTAGATACTGGTTGTGGTTCTCATCTATGTAATCATGTGCAGGGCCTCCGAAACTAAGAACCCCTCATCGAGGGTGAGGTTGACCTGCGTGTCGGGAATGGAGCACGTGTTGCTGCAGTCTCGAGGGGAACATATGTGATCCAGCTTCCAAGTGGATTCGAGTTATCTTTATATAAATGTTATTATGTAACACCCCCATTTATTTAAGGGCCTGGACTAGGACTCCTTAGATAAATAAAGGTGTTACCATCTCGGTTTCCCGAGGCAGTAGATACAAAGGAAGATAAACAGTACTTTATATAAGATTTAAACTCAAACATGTTCTTACATAACCAAAAGATAAAACTGTTCGGATCAAAAAGAAAGTACAACTCATAGACTATTCTCAAGTGATCTATGCTCTAAACAGGTCCGGGTCCAAGCTTCTCACTTCCCTAAGCTCCCATAGTCTTTAACCTGTCAATCTGCTCCCCAATAGTTGGTTCATCACAGGTGATCACGAATACACAGGGTCAACCACGAGGTTGAGTAGGGAAAACCATAAATAGAAAACATTACTATAAATAGAAAGCTGAATATCTCCACTCCGAATCACAGACCCTTTTCCTCCGCACCAAACACAGACCCTTTATCTCCGCGCCACACAGACCCTTTTATCTCCGCACCAAACACAGACCCTTTTTCTCCACGCCACACAGACCCTTTTATCTCCGCAGCTCATATCGTATCACAGAATATATATAAACAAATATCATAATATACCAACCAAGTATTAGTATGAATTATTCATGGTAATCATTATTAACAACTGAGTAATCATTATGATATGCATCGTATTTCCCCTACCTGAAATAGCAGTAAATGCAGATACGTCCAAGCGCGTTAAAAGTATTCCACACGAAACTTGCCACCTAAAATATATATTACTTAATTAATAAACTTCCTATTCACGTAACACGTAAACACATTCCATTTATAGTAACTTCCTATAAATAGCAACTGCCAAAAATAGTAACTTGGTTTGAAATTCAAAATTTAAATCTTTCCCATAAATAAAATGCCATACCTTTAAAAACCAATTATACTTTGTCATAAATAAAAATATTACACCATAAATACTAGTTATATTAACCATAAATAAAAGATATCAAAATAAAAATAACATACATATTAACAACAATAATAATAATAGTAAAAATAATAACAATAATGATAAGAATACTAATAATAAACCATAGTAAGGAATTCGAAATCCAACAGCCCCCAACCCGGTTTCAGTCCCCTTTACCACCGCCTACCGCCACTTCGACCACCAACCAACACCAGAACCCAACACCCACGACCACCATCTGACACCCCGACACCATCACACCAGTCGCCACTCCCTGTCGACTCCGACCAGCGCCTCCAAAACCCCTACTGTACACGCCTGACTCTGAAATTCCCAGAACAGACCCCAACGACAACCCCTGCAACCACCACGCGCCTGACTGACGACAACCCCACGACCCATAACCACCATCACAGACATCTGACCCTTACAACCACCATGGTACCACCGCATAGACCTCCCCCTAGTCGGCGGTGGCACCATTCCAACAACCCCTCGACACCCAGCAGTCACAACAACTCTCTGACACCCTTCCAGACCCACCAACGAACCTCCCTATAAACACCGTACCCAGACCTTACCAACTCCGTGACCGACACCATACGAATCACCATACCACCCACCATCTAATAACGCAAAGACCCAGAGTAAACGTTAAATGGATCAACTTCGAAAACCCACGCAAAAACCCCTGTTCCCGACTCTACTCTGAAATGCTAAGAAAAGGGTTTGACACTGACAACAAAACCACCACGACTGGTGGTTTAGGGTGGTCAAGGGTGACCTTACAACAACCAAAACGTGACTACTAACATCAGAGAATTAAATTATAAAACAAATCAGAAGAAGTAAGCATTAAGACATGATTAAAAGAAACGAACAACAAGGGAGGCAGAAAGCGAGTCTATGGAACAGTGGTGAGCATACCCGGTTCTTGACCAATTCGAGGTACCCTAGGGCCGTCTATGACCAGTGTGAACAGGCTATCCTTCCTCTCTGCAGTGACGGCTAAAGTTTTGAGTAAGGGTTTTAGCGTTTTGGTTAGGTTTAGGGTATGAAACCCTTGGCTAAATAAGGCGGCAGAGAATTGGAGTGTTGGCTGTTTCAGAAATCACGCATGGGCTCTCCTATTGACACACATATCGAGGCCCATGTAAGGTACTCTAACAGCCCCAAGTTCGAGCCCCCTAAACAGCACACTACAACACTCCAATCCGACACCATAGATCCCCAAAACGAACCCCACCAAGGTCTAACAACGCTTATAAACATACTAGGTTCACGAGCTTATTAACGAAGAAAATCACTTCGCATATTACTATTATTATGTACGAGTTCACACAAATACGGGTTATTACAGTCTTCCCCCCTTAAAATGAACTTCGTCCCGAAGTTCAACAATGCTCAGATGAGAAAACAAACAACACAAACGTACCTAAGGCATAAAACATCACAAAGATTCATCCAAATCGCAGAACGTTACATTCCACCCCCCTTAAAGAAAAGTTACGTCCGCGTAACTTACCTCAATCGAACAAATGCGGATAACGCTCTCTCATGGATGCCTCAGGCTCCCATGTAGCCTCCTCCTGATTATGATTGGTCCACAGGACCTTTACCAAGATCGTCTCTCCATTGCGAGTTTTCCGCACCTTCCTGTCTAGGATTTCTTTTTGAGTCTCAATGTATGACAACTGCTCATCTACCTCAATCACCTCGTGCTGGAGTACATGCGATGGGTCACTCACATATTTCCTCAACTGGGACACATGGAACACATTGTGGACTTTGGATAGAGCTGGAGGTAAAGCTAATCGGTAGGCCACCTCCCCAACTCTGTCCAAAATCTCAAATGGTCCAATAAATTTCTGACTCAGTTTACGACGCTTGCCGAACCTCATCACACCTTTCATTGGAGAGACTTTCAGTAGTACTTTCTCTCCGGCCTCAAATGAAATATCGCTCCTCTTCAGATCGTCATAACTCTTCTGTCTATCCTGAGCGGCCCTCATTCTCTGTCAAATAATCTGAACCTGCTCCACCATCTCCTGGATCATATCTGGCCCCAATGTCACAACATCGGCTCGATCATCCCAACACACAGGGCTCCTACACTTCCTCCCGTACAGAGCCTCGAAAGGGGCCATGCCTATGCTCGCATGATAACTGTTATTATAGGAAAACTCGATCAACCCTAGTCGATCCTCCCAAGATCCTCCGAACTCAAGTACACAAGCTCTCAACATATCCTCAAGAGTCTGAATCGTCCTCTCAGTCTGACCATCAGTAGCTGGATGGAAAGCTGTACTCATCTTCAATTGGGTACCCAAAGCGGTCTGCAACTCCTGCCAAAACCTAGATATGAACCTCGAGTCTCGATCGGAAACAATGTCCTTGGGTACGCCATGAAGTTTGACCACATTCTGAACATATGACTTAGCCAACTCGGCTTTACTCCAGGTATCTTTCATTGGAATAAAGTGAGCCGACTTAGTCAAACGATCCACGATCACCCAAATCATGTTGTTGCCCCTCTGAGTCCGAGGCAACCCTACTATAAAGTCCATCGAAATACTTTCCCACTTCCACTCCGGCACATCCAACGGTTGAACTTTCCCTTGAGGTCTCTTATGCTCCCCTTTCACTCGCTGACAAGTCAAACACCTCGACACAAACTCTGCGACTTCCTTCTTCATATTAGGCCACCAAAACGTCTTCTTAAGATCCTTATACAACTTATCACCCCCTGGGTGAACAGAATAAGGAGTACCATGAGCTTCAGTCAGGATCTTCTTCTTTAGCTCCTCAACATTCGGTACACACCAACGCCCACTGAACCTCAAACTACCATCGGTATGAACACTGAACTTGGATGCCTCATCACTATTTCCATTCTCTACCATCAAACGCCACTTCTGGATTCTCTCATCGTTCTGCTGTAACTCCCGAATCTCCCCATACAATTCAGGCTCCACTGTCAAGTCACCAAGAGTGTCCCCTTTCCGGATCATGAATATTCCCATCTCCTTTAGTTCACCATACAACCTCCCTCTCGATCTGGCACACTCCAAAGCATGTATTGACTTCCTACTGAGAGCGTCAGCTACCACATTTGCCTTGCCTTCGTTGTAGACAATCTGCATATCATAATCCCCGATCAACTCTATCCACCTCCTCTGCCTCATGTTCAACTCCTTCTGGGTGTAGATATATTTCAGGCTCTTATGGTCAGAAAACACCTTAAAAGTGGCTCCATAAAGGTAATGACGCCACATTTTCAGTGCAAAGACCACAGCGCCCAATTCCAAATCATGAGTCGGATAATTTTCTTCATAGGTCTTCAACTGGCGAGAAGCATACGCGATCACTCTCCCATTCTGCATTAGCACACAACCCAACCCATGTTTGGAAGCGTCGGTGTATACTTCAAAATTATCACTTCCAACTGGCAAGGCCAGGATGGGAGCTGTTGTCAGGCGTTCCTTAAGAGTCAGGAATGCCTTCTCACAACCCTCATCCCAGACAAAACGGTTCTCCTTCCTCATTAATGATGTCAACGGCTTTGCTATCTTCGAAAAATCTCTGACGAATCTCCGGTAATAACCTGCTAACCCCAGAAAACTTCGGATCTCACTCACATTCTTCGGACTTTGCCACTTAGTCACAGCTTCAATTTTACTAGGGTCAACAGATACCCCCTCTTTGGAAATGACGTGTCCCAAGAACGCCACTTTCTCTAACCAGAATTCACACTTACTCAACTTAGCATTGAGTTTATGTTCTTCCAAAGTCTGAAGTACCTTCCTCAAATGATCTTCGTGCTCCTCCGCATTCTTGGAATATACCGGGATATCATCGATAAATACCACCACGAACTTGTCGAGATACGGGCTGAAGACTCGATTCATCAAGTCCATGAACACAGCTGGAGCATTAGTCAATCCAAAGGGCATAACCACAAATTCATAGTGGCCATACCTCGTCCGGAAAGCGGTCTTCGGAATATCTTCATCCTTTATCCTCAACTGATGATACCCGGATCTTAAATCAATCTTGGAGAAAACCCCGGCTCCACTCAACTGATCGAACAAGTCGTCAATTCTCGGCAACGGATAACGATTCTTGATGGTCACATTGTTCAGCTCTCGATAATCAACACACAACCTCAAACTCCCATCCTTCTTCTTCACAAATAACACGGGTGCTCCCCAGGGCGACACACTGGGTCGGATGAACCCTTTCTCAGCTAGCTCATCCAATTGCTTCTTCAACTCCTCCATTTCTTTTGGTCCCATACGGTACGGTGATTTAGAGATCGGTCCCGCTCCTGGTTTGAGGTCAATGGAAAATTTCACTTCCCTCCTCGGCGGTAACCCTGGAACGTCGTCTCGAAAGACTCCCTCAAACTCCCGTACCACAGGTATCTCACTAGTCTTGGGGGTCTCAGCCTCACAATCCCACATTTGGCACAAAATTAGACTTTCTCCTTTCCGCAAGCTAGACTTCAGGGTATTGACAGATATAAATTTGATCTTTGGTTTGACTCTATACCCCTTGTAGGATACCCTCACTCCCTTGGGTCCCTTCAAGGAAATTTTCTTTTGATGACAGTCGATAAAAGCCCTATACTTCCCCAGCCAATCCATCCCTAGGATCACCTCAAAACCTCCCAGCGGAAATTCTATGAGATCACAATAGAACATTGCTTCCCCGATTCTGATGGGTACACTTCCATAGACTCTATTACAAGCTATTGACTCTCCTGAAGGTATGGTCACTGAGTCCGCGACCCAGTCGAACCTCTCAAGCCCCAAAACTCTAACATGGTCTCTAGACACAAAAGAATGGGTGGCACCGGAGTCGAAAAGTACGAAAGTAGGTTTAGAGTTCACAAGAAAAGTACCAGTAACCACATGAGCGTCCTCTTGAGCGGCCTGCTTTCCCATGGCAAAGAGGTTGCCACTGGACTTGACCCCACTCTGGCTGGCACCAGATGTCCCAGCCTGCTGATTTCCTGCCGTCCCCGTCTTGTTGTTGTTCCCACCTCCATTGTACTGATTCTGATATGAACGGTTCTGATTGTTGTTGTTGTAGTTCCTCTGGTAGTTGCTGCTGCCTCCTGACTTCGCACCCCCACCATAGTTTGTCATGGGTGTGCGATAGCCACTGCTGCCATAGGACTGTGTGCGAGATCCCTGATATCCGGGTGTAGGTGTGCGATAACCCCCGGACTGATTCCCTCCAGAAGAACGACATACTGCCTGTTTGTGCCCAATCTTCCCGCAGCCGAAACAGACCACTCCCACTGAACCACTACCGGAACCTCCACCCCTGAAGTTGCTCCCACTCTGGTTCCTCCCACCACCAGAGGCACTACTCCCGAAATACCCACTGAACTTGTTATTACTTGGCTTTTTCGATCCTGAACCGTCAGCTACTGGTTCAGCCTTCCTCTTTTCTGACCTGGACTTCTTGTCCGCCTTAATCATATCCGAAAGCCTCTCCGCCGCCCCAGCCCTTAAATAGATGTCACGGACTGTGGTGGGCGGAGCTGCAATCAGTCTCTTCTTAACGGCGATTGATAACCCCCTCTCAAACTTCATGGCTAGCATAGCATCGTCCAATCCCATATCCCTCACATAGTGTACCAGCTGGATGAATTTCCTGTAGTAAACCTCTACGGTCATGTCCTCCGACATCGTGAATGAGTCGAACTCCTCCCTCAGCTTGCTCTTTTGGAATTCTGGTAGAAACGCCTCGTTCAGAACCCCCTGGAATGCGTCCCACGGAACAAACGCGGATCCACCCTCTGTAGCTGATTCCCGGAGCTCTCCCTTATTCGCGGTCCACCAATCTCCAGCCATACCCCTCAGATAGTGGGCAGCCTGGTCTACCTTCAATTCTTCAGGGCAATCCAGCAACTCGAACAAGTTATCGAATTCCCGGCACCAAGCTCCTAACAGATGAGGTTCCCCCTCCCCAGTGAATTGGGTAGGGTGGTGTCTTGCGATGATTGTGCTCATTTTCGCGGAGTCCATTCGTTTGGCCTTTAGGGCCTCATTTTCAGCTATCAAACGGTCCACCTCCTCTTGGGTGATGTTAACGACATTCTCTCTTCGCGGAGGCATACTATAAAACAAGAAAAGAATGAGTCCCGACGTACATGGGTACCCAATTGGTTTAGGGCTATGCTCCCTAAGCATTCAAAATCTATAAACACTTATCATATAGAGTAGTTTTTCTTATATAACATGGCTCAGGGTCCACATAACCGCATATCACTAGACATGATGAAAGAAGAATTACTAGCATGTTTCATATCACTTAACATACCACAACAAGATATACCTTTTATTCAAACAAATAAAGGTTCATTCATGCTCATGCCCCTTCCGGCTTTTCCAAAAGTTTCTTATGCTCAGAATTCTCATAACATACTTTTCACAGTATGCTATCACTTTCACCTCCTCCTATTCTACCCTTTTCTCTCGTATATGCGCTCTGGGTTCCCGGGTAAGACTGATAGGGCCTATGGTTCGGTGTGAGGGGGCCCCAGACTCATACTTCCCCTTTAGTGTGCTCCTAACAGTCCTATCCCGGGGATTCATTTTATTTAGACTCTCCTACATTCATTGGGTTCATTTAGGTTAGGCCTGAGGATCGTTCGCTCTGATACCACTTTGTAACACCCCCATTTATTTAAGGGCCTGGACTAGGACTCCTCAGATAAATAAAGGTGTTACCATCTCGGTTTCCCGAGGCAGTAGATACAAAGGAAGATAAACAGTACTTTATATAAGATTTAAACTCAAACATGTTCTTACATAACCAAAAGATAAAACTGTTCGGATCAAAAAGAAAGTACAACTCATAGACTATTCTCAAGTGATCTATGCTCTAAACAGGTCCGGGTCCAAGCTTCTCACTTCCCTAAGCTCCCATAGTCTTTAACCTGTCAATCTGCTCCCCAATAGTTGGTTCATCACAGGTGATCACGAATACACAGGGTCAACCACGAGGTTGAGTAGGGAAAACCATAAATAGAAAACATTACTATAAATAGAAAGCTGAATATCTCCACTCCGAATCACAGACCCTTTTCCTCCGCACCAAACACAGACCCTTTATCTCCGCGCCACACAGACCCTTTTATCTCCGCACCAAACACAGACCCTTTTTCTCCACGCCACACAGACCCTTTTATCTCCGCAGCTCATATCGTATCACAGAATATATATAAACAAATATCATAATATACCAACCAAGTATTAGTATGAATTATTCATGGTAATCATTATTAACAACTGAGTAATCATTATGATATGCATCGTATTTCCCCTACCTGAAATAGCAGTAAATGCAGATACGTCCAAGCGCGTTAAAAGTGTTCCACACGAAACTTGCCACCTAAAATATATATTACTTAATTAATAAACTTCCTACTCACGTAACACGTACACACATTCCATTTATAGTAACTTCCTATAAATAGCAACTGCCAAAAATAGTAACTTGGTTTGAAATTCAAAATTTAAATCTTTCCCATAAATAAAATGCCATACCTTTAAAAACCAATTATACTTTGTCATAAATAAAAATATTACACCATAAATACTAGTTATATTAACCATAAATAAAAGATATCAAAATAAAAATAACATACATATTAACAACAATAATAATAATAGTAAAAATAATAACAATAATGATAAGAATACTAATAATAAACCATAGTAAGGAATTCGAAATCCAACAGCCCCCAACCCGGTTTCAGTCCCCTTTACCACCGCCTACCGCCACTTCGACCACCAACCAACACCAGAACCCAACACCCACGACCACCATCTGACACCCCGACACCATCACACCAGTCGCCACTCCCTGTCGACTCCGACCAGCGCCTCCAAAACCCCTACTGTACACGCCTGACTCTGAAATTCCCAGAACAGACCCCAACGACAACCCCTGCAACCACCACGCGCCTGACTGACGACAACCCCACGACCCATAACCACCATCACAAACATCTGACCCTTACAACCACCATGGTACCACCGCATAGACCTCCCCCTAGTCGGCGGTGGCACCATTCCAACAACCCCTCGACACCCAGCAGTCACAACAACTCTCTGACACCCTTCCAGACCCACCAACGAACCTCCCTATAAACACCGTACCCAGACCTTACCAACTCCGTGACCGACACCATACGAATCACCATACCACCCACCATCTAATAACGCAAAGACCCAGAGTAAACGTTAAATGGATCAACTTCGAAAACCCACGCAAAAACCCCTGTTCCCGACTCTACTCTGAAATGCTAAGAAAAGGGTTTGACACTGACAACAAAACCACCACGACTGGTGGTTTAGGGTGGTCAAGGGTGACCTTACAACAACCAAAACGTGACTACTAACATCATAGAATTAAATTATAAAACAAATCAGAAGAAGTAAGCATTAAGACATGATTAAAAGAAACGAACAACAAGGGAGGCAGAAAGCGAGTCTATGGAACAGTGGTGAGCATACCCGGTTCTTGACCAATTCGAGGTACCCTAGGGCCGTCTATGACCAGTGTGAACAGGCTAACCTTCTTCTCTGCAGTGACGGCTAAAGTTTTGAGTAAGGGTTTTAGCGTTTTGGTTAGGTTTAGGGTATGAAACCCTTGGCTAAATAAGGCGGCAGAGAATTGGAGTGTTGGCTGTTTCAGAAATCACGCATGGGCTCTCCTATTGACACACATATCGAGGCCCATGTAAGGTACTCTAGCAGCCCCAAGTTCGAGCCCCCTAAACAGCACACTACAACACTCCAATCCGACACCATAGATCCCCAAAACGAACCCCACCAAGGTCTAACAACGCTTATAAACATACTAGGTTCACGAGCTTATTAACGAAGAAAATCACTTCGCATATTACTATTATTATGTACGAGTTCACACAAATACGGGTTATTACATATTATGTTCCTTGTTTGTCCAAAAACATTATTTCAGTTTCTGCGCTTCACAAACTTGGTTTTTCATTTGTAATAGAAAATAACAGTTGTATTTTCTCATTACACAATATGATTTATGGCAAGGCAGTTTCCATGAATGGAATTTATGTTTTAGATCAAACCACTGAAATATTACATGTGAATAATAAGAGATTAAAGGTAGGTGACAAAGATCAAACTTACCTATGGCATTGTCGTATGGGACACATAAATGAGAAACGCGTAAAACAGCTCATACAGAATGGAGCTATATCGGCCTTTGATTTCGAATCATATGGCACGTGTGAATCATGTCTCATCGTCAAGATGACTCGTATTTCCTTCAAAGGTGTTGGAATGCGCGCTGCCGACCTATTAGGACTCATACATACGGACGACTATGGCCCTATGTCGATCAACGCACGAGAAGGCTATAGGTATTTCATCACTTTCACGGATGATTTGAGTAGATATGGCTATGTCTACTTAATGAAGCATAAAAGTGAATCCTTTGACAAGTTCAAAGAATACCAGAATCGGGTACAGAACCAGCTGGGAAGAAAGATTAAAGCACTACGTTCTGATCGTGGTGGTGAGTATCTTTCACACGAGTTTGATCAACACCTTAAAGACTGTGGCATCGTGCTACAGTTGACTCCACCTGGAACACCACAATTAAATGGTGTATCCGAACGGAGAAATCGAACTCTACTTGATATGGTTCGATCCATGATGAGTCACACCGTTGTGCCTGATTCATTGTGGGGCTATGCTCTCTTGTCGGCCGCTCTAATACTTAACCGAAGTCCGTCTAAAGCTGTTGACAAGACTCCATATGAACTATGGAAGGGAACGGTCCCTAACTTGTCCTTTATTCGGGTTTGGGGCTGCGAGGCTTATGTCAAGTGGAGACACGAGGATAAGCTCGGCCCGCGATCGGTCAAGACATACTTTATAGGCTATCCAAAGGGAACTTTTGGTCATTACTTCTACTCGCCAACCGAACAACGTGTTTTTGTTGCGGCTAGTGCGACGTTCTTAAATTAGAGAAAGAATTTCTCGAGAACAAGTCGAGTAATAGAACCTTCGATTTATCGGAGATTCAAGAACCAACTAACGAGCAACCATTGGAGGAAACAGTTCCTTCAACCGAGGCTGCGGTAAATATTCCTGAGAAACCTAGGAGGTCGGGAAGAGTCTCTATTCCTCCGGACAGATACATTGGTATGGTCGAGGAACATGATATAGATGACGTCTTACTCCTAGAGGGTAATGAACCCACAACCTATAAAGGTGCCATGACTAGTTCTGACTCAAAGCTATGGCTAGAAGCCATGCAATCCGAGATGGACTCCATGTATGAGAACAACGTGTGGGATCTTGTGGACCTACTGCAAAGGTACGTCCTCTTCAATGCAAATGGCTTTACAAAATAAAGCATGCCGTGGAAGGTAAACAAGATATCCATAAGGCAAGACTAGTCACCAAAGGTTTCACCCAAGTGCCAGGCTTGCAGTACGATGGATCTTTGCACCCGTAGTCATGCTACGTTCCATTCGGATTATCTTACCGATCGCCGCATTTCACGATTATGAAATATGGCAAATGGACGTTAAAACCGCCTTCTTAAACGGTTATTTGGAGGAAGAGTTGTACATGGTACAACCCGAGGGTTTTATTGATCCAGAAAATCCTAAGAAGGTTTGCAAGCTTAAGCGTTCCATCTATGGACTTAAGCAAGCATCACGGAGTTGGAATCATCGCTTCGACCAGGGGATAAAAGAGAATGGGTTTATTCGATCAGTCGAGGAACCATGTCTCTATATCAAGTCGAGTGGGAGCAAGATTGTCTTCCTAGTACTGTATGTCGACGACATACTCTTGATTGGGAATGACATACCTCTCTTATCTTCGGTTAAAGCATGGTTGAAAAACCATTTCCAGATGAAAGATCTGGGAGAGGCACAAAGAATTTTGGGCATCCGTATCTACAGGGATAGATCACGACGGATGTTGTCTCTCAGTCAGGAGTCTTACATAGATAAGATCCTAGATAGATTCAGCATGACGAACTCCAAGAAAGGGTTCCTTCCTATGACTACTGGGCTTCACTTGAGCAAGACTCAAGAAGCTAAGACATTGGAAGAGAAGGAGCGCATGAGTCGGATTCCTTATGCTTCGGCTATAGGATCGATCATGTATGCCATGATATGCACACGTCCAGACGTTGCATATGCATTGAGTATGACCAGTCGATTCCAAACTCATCCAGGTGAACAACACTGGATGGCCGTGAAAAACATTCTTAAGTACCTACGGAGGTCTAAAGATTGGGGATTGACTTACGGAGGCGACTCGACGCTCTGCGCCACGGGTTACGCAGATGCTAGCCTCCAAACGGATCGAGACGACTCGAAATCTCAGTCTGGATTCGTTTTTACTCTTAATGGCGCTGCTGTCAGCTGAAAAAAATTCTAAATAAAGTGTTATAGCAGATTCTACAACTGAGTCCGCGTAAAAGGAGATATTTATTGATAAGATAGCTACGGATGACAACATAGCTGATCCTCTCACTAAAGCATTACCACGTGATAAGCAATTAAGCATGAAGGGCACATTCATTCCATGGGAATTAGATGTGTTCCTAAGTTGTAGTACTCTTTTATGAATTCTTGTAATAATTCATTTTCTCGTGTACTCTATTCAACCTCATTGTTATGATATATAATGTTTTGTTTTTCATGTGGAATTGTACGCCAATTTTGAACACCACAAAGTGAACTGAATAACATTACATCGTTTTAGTCCTTGATTACCCACTTGAGCTGATAACTCAGGTAATCATTTTGTGACGTTGGTTGATGGTGGGTTCAACGAGCCATAAGTCAAACGGATGACTGACCAATCACAAAGGCGAGTTATACGGATATCTCGTAGGACACCCCGTGACAACGTTATGGAGTCCTTAATGTTTTATAACATTGGGTGCCAGGTCGTGGATAGGACTTCCATAGTGTTCCTTAGAGTCGATTCTTTTGACTTTCAACTGTCTCTTGAGATTAAGGCAGATTTTGGGTAACTTTAGTTTCTTTCCCACGGTCATCGTAACAGGGGCCAAGAGGATTTTTTCTGGGTTATTTCATGCTGCGCGATATCGGCAGGATTCGAGTTGAGGGAAATATCCAAACCCTTATCAGGATTTTATCATTTCTCAGGGCCACTCGAGGAGTAGTAACTGAAATGCATGGCCATGCTCGAATACAGATTCGTTTCATCAGTTAAGTTACTCTCTAGTCGGGGAAACCACTCTTGATACAGATCGCTTGTGAGATACGACCTTTGCGAATACGGATTTGCAAATTGTCTTACATTGAGTAGGAGAAATTTTAAAAGGATATGAGAATCGGTTATCGCACCTACACTTGTACGGACAAGTGGGAGTTTGTTGGAGCTTGTGTCCTCCACATGTAGTGTGATAACGTCATTGCATATACCCTTGTACGGACAAGTGGGAGATTGTTGGGGCTTGTGTCCTTGACAATTAAGTACAATGACTTATTAAATCTCTTTAAGGATCACAAGGGCATACTTCAGTATTATTATCAGTTGATCCACGTTTATCAATAACGGTTGGCTTGCTAGATAAGTTTGACGTTATTGTCATACGGATGGCAGTGATCAAATGGTCCCTATACGTCACACCTATACGACACGTTTGAGAGATGTGAAGGTATGAAAATACAGTCACATTTATGCCGAATACGACTAAACAGTTAGTCAGAGGTATTGACTATTAAATTAGTCAATAAGATGTTGAGATTATTATTAAATACGAATTAAATAATTTTAGCTAACACGCATTACATGTTTAATTCGTAAATTAAATATAAACGGTTATATTTAATTAAATATTGTATTCGCGTATTAATATAAACAGTTATATTAATTTGGGTAATTATACAATATCGTAATTTTATCAGACCATTATTAATACATCGACTGCATTAATATCTGATAACACGTGTACGATTTATAAATAAAACCCGCGAATAATATTTAGCGAATCGGGTCGAATCACGCAAAGGTATAAGGTAAGAGTGGGAAAAGCCCACTCTCACCTCAACCCGTTCGGCCGACCCAATCACTACATAAGCAGAGTCTTTCTCCTTTTGTCAGGTTACTGCTTCTATGATTGTTTTACTGATAAAACACATCTCAAGGAAATTAGGGTTTTGAGAACTGCCTTTTCCCAAAACCCAGATCTCACATCTAAAACCTCACAAAACTCTCCCCATATTGCAAGGCAATTGGAGAGCCTTTCTAGCACACGCGACATCATCTTAAACAAAGTCTTGGGTGCAAGTTATAGGAGGGAATTTACTTTAATTCCTGTTCTTAGGCCTATTCAAGCAAGGACCCAAGGTTGTATTCTTTTCATGTTTTTATTTAACTTATGACAATAATCTCAACTGTAAAATTCGTTATAATCCTTCATGTTTAGGGCGAATACATGCTATATTCCCCACAAGAACTAGAAACTAAATGTTGAGAAATGTAAGAACTAAAATGAAAAGTGCTTAGATCTGAAAGTGGTAAAGAAAAATGCTAAAAGGTAAAAGTGTATGACAGAGTATGAATGAAAGAAAATTGAAAATTGAATAGTGATTAATTTGCTAACCTAATCCTTAAATAGGGATTAGGTTAACTGCTTAATCACTAAACCTAAAACGAGAAAATGCATATCCGGTACAGTAAGTGAGTTGCTCGATCGAGTGACTGAACTACTCGATCGAGTAGTTGTTCTTCACATTTTACTCGATCGAGTAACTTCGAACTGGCATCTGCTCGATCGAGTGACTTTGAGATCCTCGAGGACTTCGTTCCTCCTACAGACTCCTCGATCGAGTATCCAGTACTTCGATCGAGTCTTTCTCCTCCTGCATCCACTTGATCGGGCTCTGGTGTTTGCTCGATCGAGTAGCTGACAGCCAACTTGCTTCTTTTTCGATTCTTTTGCTTTTGTCCTTCCTCCTTGCCTTGGTTACCGTTCTTCTAAGCTCGGTACTGCACATTTGGGGTTATGGGGCTCCTTGACTTGTTCCATCTTCTAAAGGGGCCTACTTTGGACGAGAAAAGCTTGGTTTCTTCAACTTTTGCATAATTCTTGCTAAACAATAGAAAATACACCAAAAGAAAAAAAAAGGAGCAAAACAGCACGTAAAGTGCGTGAAAATGCATAGAAATGCGTGCTAAATGATGCCAAAAAGTATATAAAATAAGCACGCATCACTCCTCATGTAGTTTCGTATAAGAACTTCTTCTTATAATCACTCTTGCGCGACGCATTCCTCGAGGACATTCTTCTTGTCTCTTCACTTAGTTTCTTATAAGAATAGTCACTCATGCATGTCAAATTCCTCGAGAACCACTCGTAAAAGTTGTTCCTTCTTTCCGAATATAGATCCCATCTATTTGAAAAACAATAATTATTTCACATAGATCTTATCTATATGGTAAACTAATCGATAAACTTTTTATCATAAAACTTGTGGCTTTAAAATTCTCCCACTCTAACTTTCAAATAAACACTCTAGTTATTTGCAAAGATAGCCACTAGCCACTAGAGATTATTGAAAATGAGGATGATAATTTATGAAGAACTATATATGAAAAATTTTAAATTTTAAACTTGGTGGGTTTATAATAGATTGCATCTATAAATGTTGGTTTTAACGTCCCCTAATCTTGAGTTCTTGACTCAAAATTTATGATTGATGAAACAAAGCTCCTAGCTTTAATGAATATTCAACGATCTTACATTGATATGTCCTCTAATCAATTCAAATGATTTCATGCATGTTTCTAAAATGCAAGGATGTGTGAAGGTTAATTTAGAATGAAATACTATAAAAGGAGTGAGCTTGGGTTAAAAACCACGTCACTAAATCCAAAATACAACCTTTTGCATTATGGAAACAATTTCCAAGTCTTACTAGGAAATAAAAGTTCTAAAATCAACACACGACTTAAAATAAAAACAAAATAAAACGAGATCAAGCTTACATAGGTAATCTCCCTAGGGTAGCTATTTCTAGCATCTCATGGATGACAAGCTTGTTTCTCTTTACTTTTATTCTTGCTATGATAGCCTATTTACCCTAAAAGGAGCATCCATCACATCTTGTATCATATATCAAATGTGATTATGAAACATAAAAAATGGGGTAGTTAAATACCTACTGGAAGTATCTTTCCAAATTTTATGTCGGCAAGGTACTTGAAACAATTTCCTTTACAATGCCCAAAGACATTACTATAATGGCACTTGTCCTCAATAGAGGTTGCCTCTTTGGTCTTTAAGGTGCTAGCCTCCAAAACCATCTTTTTGCTCTTAACGCGAGCATGCTTCTTTAAGCCCCCTTTGACCCTTCTTAAAGGTCCTCTTACTCATAGTGTTGACATTTAAGACATTTCTCGTGGTGCTAACTTTTAGCCCTATGTCCTTTTCGGCTTGCACAAACATGTTGTGCAATTCATCAAAAGATATGTCCAAGTTTTGCATGTTGTAATTCACCCTGAATTAAACATTTGTTTTTACTTGCTACAAGGAATGAAGAAATCAGTCAATAACGAGTTCTTTCGGGATGTCAACTTAGTGCAATCTAAGAGTCTCAACATGCTCCACTAATTGAGCACATGAGGCCTAATCGTTTGCCCTTCTTTAAAGTCGAGATCAAAGAAAGCGGCTGCCGCTTCAATTTGGACAATTCTCAAATCCTTTGAAAAAATAATTGTCACGAAAATTTGTGTAAATCTTATACGCCGTGCCAATCGTTATGGCATTCCATTTGAGCTCGAGCCTGAGCTCTATGGAGAAAAAATCAAAACATTTTTTATTGACGCCGACTTCTTATGGTGGGCCTCATAGGTCCTCCTAGTGGCAGATGAAGCGGTGTGAGCGGTGGGTGAAGCCTCGGATAGGTAATGAATATTTATCATCATCTTGAGCGACCAATCTTTATTGGGCGTCCCGAATTGGCAACACTTCCGTTGAGCCCAACCCAAATTTCGATGTAATAACACTTATTACCCACGCACCTAACTTAACAAAGTTTCTACCCCTGTGAGCCGAGCCTACTCCCTTATGAAATTGGGATCTATGGTTCTAATCTTTGGTACAGCCAATTGCTCAATTATTTAATAACGTTGAGGTCTTGACAATTTATTATCTATCACGTTTTAAGTGAACTAAAGCGGTGACTATAATAATTAATTGCCACGGTCGATTTAAACTCGATTAATTTATTAATATGCATGTTAGTTATGACGATTTGGCAATGCATGCAAACATATAAAAAAAAATGCAAAGCAAGAAATAAAACCTTAGTATGACCTTCCTAAAAATAGAAAATCTAATTAACTATTACAAATTCGGAAGCCAACTCCTTTGGTCCCTTGAACTTCAATGCGCGCCTCCCAAGAAAACACCGTCTTGACGGAACTCCTTTCCGAATGGCGCCATCTCTTGGAATCGCCGGGATTACAATAAAATAAATACAAACTATTCTATTGTAAATAAAATTTAAAACTAATAAATTACAAGACGGTGATACAAGATCACATTAAATTACAACCAAATCGGTATTCCCTTACATAACGGGTCATACCTATTAAAACTTAAGGTCATACTAAGAAATTACATAAATTAAAATTACGTAAATAAATAAAATAAAATATGACGATCATATTAAATAAAATGCAACATTAAAATATGTATGCAAATGCCAAATTTCAAGCCAAATCGCCTTGGGAGAAAATATCGTATATTTAATTACGGTTTTTACGAATTTGCGTGATAATAACTTTTATAGTCACTAAAAAATTACATAAATCTTATTTATGTCCAAGTTAACCACCCTAACACTTTTACGTATCACAATTTGGTCCCACCAAATTTTAATCATGATTCAACTCGATTTATTAATATATTGTTTGGTAATTAGTCGTTTTTACGGGGAAAATAAAAAAAATGCCAAAAGAGTAATAAAAATTTCGAAAAAAAATCAAAATTCAAATTTTGAATATTCTGGAATTTCCTTAAATTTCCAGAACCATAAAAAATATTAGTATTATTAGCATAATTAATTTATTCCACAAATAAATCGTAAAACACGCATTTTTAAGTCGAAAATTCAAAATTTACCTTTTAAAAATGCAATAAAATACTAATAAATTTTTTATGATTTCTAAAACTCTTTTAGAATATTATATGGTCAGGAAAACGCTGCCCCAACTCTGAAAGTTGCTTTATGACTCTTAAAATTCCATTATTCTACTTTATCTCATAAAATCAATAATTAAAAATGAAGACACTTTCAGCTCCCAAGAAAATTATTCTGATGAAAATATCTCATATGACATCTATGGGTGAATGTTTAGGCCATAATAATAACATTTACTATTTTTAACAAGTTATGTCACATTTTACCCGATTTTAACTATTAAAATCGTTTCTCATGCAATATTCGATAATAAAATCTCAAAAATTACATGCATTCTGGAAATATGATATATGACATTGTGTTAAAGTTTTATGGCCAAATTCCAACTCAAACTATTTAAGTCGAAATAAGTAACTATTAATTCGATTTTTACACTAAAAATCATTAATCCTGCAATTTTGTCATAATAAAATCTAAAAAATTACATGAATACCGTAAATATTGTATGTGACATCTCAAAAAAAATTTGTAGTCAAATTGACAATGTAAATATTTTTACCCATTTATTCTCATATTATGACATTTTCACTATTAAAATTCATAGTCCATGAAAAAATACTCCATATATTACGAAAATTTATATTCACAATATAAAATATGCATGTGAGAACATACTAAAAAATCTCGGCCATAAAGTTAATTTAACTAATTTTTCCTTAATACACATTTTAGTCGTATAAAATGCATTAAAATAACGAATAATTAAATAAATGAACAATATAATCCATAAAAATTATTTTATGTCCTAGAAACATTTTAGGACCAGAAACTTTAACATGCAAAATTATTTTTGTGATTTATCTCATAAAACACGATTTTACCATTTTTATTCGTAAATCTAATTTACTCGGAAAAATAAACCGATTGGTTTTAGCGTTGAGTTGATGTAAGGTTTGTTATTGGAGACGTCTAATAACTCGTATTACACTCGTCAGCGCCTGATTTGATTTAGCTTTTGGTCTTATCCTTTGTTTGGAATATCGGGTTCTTGAATACGTAACGAGAACCCTAACGCTCCAATGATAAGGACTGGTGCCTTTGGAAATTCTTTTCAAATTCTTTGAAAGAGATGTATGTTTTGAAATATCAAATTTTGGGTAAAACACTTGGGTTGTTTACCTTGTCTTTACAACATACCGTTTTTCTACTTTCAAGTTTCGAGGATGAAACTTTTTAAAAGGTGGGGTGATTGTAACACCCCGTAATTTCCAAGTCATTATATATTATTAAAATCTTATTTTAGTAATAATAATGTTCCACAATAAATAAAATTCCATTTAAAAACTATCGTTTTTGACAATGATATTAATATGTCCGTCTTAAAGTTATACTTCTTAAACCTGTGAAACGATATTCTGTCCTTGTTGCTAATTGTAATATATTTTAGAGCCATATTTAGCTCTTTATTATAAAACAAAAGTTGTAGCTCTTTTTCTTAGCCTTCCAACGCCACCGAAAACACATCAATACAAGTTCTATAGAGGAAATTATGCCGAAAATACGAAAGGCTGTCATGGACCATCCGCAAACGAGACACTCGCTCGTTGCTTACTCTTTACTCTTTTCCACATGTCCTTCGGGACACTTGGATAAGTATAGAACTTTGCCTTGCTGCTCAAGGTCATTCCTTCTACTTCCTTCCTTCTTCTTCATTCCTTTATTCTTTTTTTTCAGCTAGAACACCCAAACACAAACACCATTGTTACACTCTTTACCTTCAACCTTAAGACGATCGTAAAATCTTCGTTTCTTATCGGTTTTCGACGATTTTCGCGCCTATCTCTTCCTATCCCCGCCCTCCATATTTCTAGGTAATAAAAGTATCAAAATTCTTTCTTAATATACTCTGGTCGTGGCTTTTAAGGCACAGTTCTCTTAGCTAACCTCGTTTATTTATGTGTAGCTAGTTCGGTTGTCCAAACCGGAGTGGCTTTGAGTCAAAATCATGCCTATTGAAGAGCTATAAGGTAATGGTGATGGGTTAATCGACTTATCGTCTATGTTTGCATGTGTTCTATATGCTAGTAATGTTTAGTATACTAGAATTGTGTTTGGTTAAATAGTGACATGGTTAAGTTCATAAATCATATGTTTGGATGAATTCCATTTTGCATGGTTGTGTTGGATGATATTCTAGTTGGAAATTCATTAAGAATTGTATTTTTAAATGAGGTTGTGATCTTTGAGGATGATTAGTTTGTTAATCTTTCAAGTTCATAATGCTTGATTTACTTTGGTTATTTGATAAGTTTCAGCACCTTGACAAATCTGTCCATTGTCTTGTACAATTTATTTCGACATCTTAGATTATCCGTCTTTGAAAATGTTGAAAAGAGACGCTTGTTTATTTTAAGTGTAGAATCTACCTCTAAATGTTAGTAATTTTCTTGCATGTCGTTTGTTCACAATAAATTATTTATGAACATTGCGCTGAAATACTCGCAGAACGGACAGTAGCTCAAAGATTATTTCAAAAACCACTTTTATACTTTGAAACTATTCTGTTACTTTTCAATAATTAAACTTTGAGGAGTTTAGATGATGTTAGGAGTTTACTTTACCCCAAAATGATTTGTTAAACCCGTTTTATGAAGCAATACTTTTAATGCGATGATTTCTGACATACTGTAAAGATCAGATTATAAACCCCTGTTAAGTTCGTCTTTTGAAAATGGTTATCTGATAAACATTGTAGCTAAAAGTCTTATGAATCCGACCCAACTGGCCTTGTATCATTTCGATTTTATTTGAATTAATTATGAATTTTACGGCAGAGGTCAGCTGTAATGTGAAATGCGTTTAGAACTTTTATTTCATTATTCAACCCCGTGTGTTCTCTTTCTGTAAAACCCCTCGCGAAAGCGGAAATAAAAAAACATACAAAGTACTAAAAATGCAGCGGAATTTAAACTTTTTAAACATAAACCTCATGCGAGGTGAATTAAAACTGAAACTGGAAACTGAAACTGATATAAACAAAATAGATAAGTATAACAGTTTTAAGTACGGAAAACCAAACATATACAAAGCCTGGGATAGAACATCCCTACAGGCACCAAAAGATAAAAGTATCAAACTAGAGTCTAGCTAATCGAAAGTGTAAGTCGTATGATGACAAGTGGATCATCACTCGCTAGCTCTCATCCAACCCTGTCCAACCTGCATGTACCTACATACATGAAAACATGTACGCCACAATCAGTGGAGAGTGACTAGAGTTCTCCTAGCCACCTTTTGTAACGACACGTAACAAACAATACAAACAGAACACTCCAACATATATAAAGATGTGAGGTATAACAATATCTCAATAACTGATCACCAACTATCATGCCATCACTAATGCACGGCTCTCAACCAACTTCGGAAACTATTTGGAAGGAGAGTCGGTTTCCCTACCGGTTGCCCGGTCGGGGGGTCTTTCAGTCCAAACCATTTACGAAACTGACTAAAGAGTCATCCAATGCCTTGGATGAACAATAACAAAGTCAAGACAGCCATATCATCAATATCAACGTCTATGTCATCGATATCAATATCTATATCTGACACCGTACCAACTCAAGGCAAGCAGATAAAACTCAGCAAGTATAAGGTTCAGCGGTCAACTTAAGACATAACCTAAATACCAATTATTCAGCAAGTGTAAAAGTTCAGCGGTCAGCTTAAGACATAACCTATACCAAAACATTCAGCAAGCAAGGACTCAGATGTAACACCCCGTAATTTCCAATTATTTATATATTATTAAAATCTTATTGTAGTAATAATAATGTTCCACAATAAATAAAATTCCATTTACAATATATCGTTTTTGACAATGATATTAATATGTCCGTCTTAAAGTTATACTTCTTAAACTTGTAAAACGTTACTATGTCCTTGTTGCTAATTTTAAGATATTTTACATGCATATTTAGCTCTTGCTATAAAATAAAAGTTTTAGATATTTTTCTTAGCTTTCCAACGCCACCAAAAACACGTCAATCGGAGTTCTGTGGAGGAAATTATGCCGAAAATACGAAAGGCTGTCACGGACCATTCGCTAACGAGACCCACGCTCGTTGCTTACTCTATACTATTTTCCACATGTCCTTTGGGACGCATGGCTGAGTACTAAACCTTGCCTTGCTGCCCAAGGTCATCCTCTACCTTCCTTCTTCTTCAAATCCTTCATTATTTTTCAGAAAAACACAAAACAAGGACACCATTGTTGTTGTGCACCTCAACCGTAAAACGGTCGTAAAATTTTCGTTTCTTCTCAGTTTTCAACGATTTTCGCGCCTATATCTTCCTCTCCTCGCCCTACACCTTCCTAGGTAATAAAAGTATCAAAATTATTCCTTAATATACTCTGGTCGTGGCCTTTAAGGCACGGTTCTCTTAGCTAACCTCGTTTATTTGTGTGTAGCTAGTTCGGTTGTCCAAACCGGGGTGGCTTTAAGTCAAAATCATCCTTATTGAAGAGCTATAAGGTAACGGTGATGGGTTACTCGACTTATCGTCTTTGTTTGCATGACCATATGCTTGTAATGTTTAGTATACTAGAATTGTGTTTGATTAAGTAGTGGCATGATTAGGTTAATAAATCATATGTTTGGATGAATTTTGTCATGCATGGTTGTGTTGGATGAGATTTTAATTGTGGAGATCATTAAAGGGTTGTTTTGTGAAATGAGGTTATGATCATTGAGAATGTTTAGTTTGATGGTCTTTCAAGTTCATAGTGTTTTGCTTACAATAGTTAATTCATGATGTTTCAGCACCTTGACAAATCTGTCCATTGTCTTGTACAATTTATTTCGACATCTTAGAGTATCCGCCTTTGAAAATGTTGAAAAGAGACCCCTACTTATTTTAAGTGTAGAATCTACTTCTAAAATATCGTAATTTTCTTGCATGTCGTTTGTTCACAATAAATTATTTACGAACGTTGCACGGAAATACTCGCAGAATGGATAGTAGCTCAAAGATGGTTTCGAAAATCATTTTTATACTTTGAAACCATTCTGGTCCTTTTCAATAATTACACTTTGAAGATTTTAGATGATGATAGGAGTTTTTTTGCCCCAAAATGATTTGTTAAACCCGTTTTATGAAGCAATACATTTTGTGTGACGGTTTCTGACGCACTGTAAAGATCAGTCAATAACCCCCTGTTAAGTTCGTCTTTTGGAAATGTTTATTTGACAAATATTGTAGATAAAAGTCTTATTAAACCGACCCAATTGGCCTTGTATCATTTCGATTTTATTTGAATTAATTATGAATTTTACGGCAGAGGACAACTGTAATGTGAAATGCGTTTAGAACTTTTGTTTCATTATTCAATCCTGTGTGTTCTCTTTCCGCATGAAATGGATATAAGTGTTGTCTTATTTATTAATGGTTAGCTCAAGCGTTGTTAATGAGTTGGTTAACGGTTACGTTATCCTAAGTTTGTGTAGGTGATGGTTATGTCATCCTAAGTTGTGTTGGTGACGGTTATGTTACCTTGTTTGTGAATAGATAGCGGTGGTATGATTTGTGTACCATTGTAATGAAAAAATGCCACCCATGGAATGGGATTTTAGCTATGTTCGGGATTGATCGGAGGTCGTGCTATATGCGCTCCGGTTCCCGTGTGTCGTTCGGTGTAGGTTATTACATCGAGAGGTCTGGCCAGGTCTTAGGCATATAGGTAGTGGTAATACGCTATACATAGTTACGGAGGTCGTGCCTAAGCGCCCTTGTTGTAGGAGGTCGTGCCTAAGTGCTCCCGTCGTTGGAGGTCGTGCCTAAGCGCTCCCATTGTAGGAGGTCGTGCCTAAGCGCTCCGGTAGTTGGAGGTCGTGCCTAAGCGCTCATGTCGTTGGAGGTCGTGCCTAAGCGCTCCATTAGTCAGAGGTCGTGCATATGCGCTCTGATGGCGTTCATTCTATTCTTGGTTTGTTGTATGCGTGATTGGACATGCCACCTAGTTGTTGGCCTCCGAGTCGATCACTTGGATGTTTACCTGATCATGATGATTGGACATGCTGTAAAACCCCTCGCGAAAGCGGAAATATAAACATACAAAAGTACTAAAAATGCAGCGGAATTAAAACTTTTTAAAGAAACAACATGCGAGAAGTCTTAAATTGAAAACTGGAAACAAAACTGTTATAAACAACAATAGATAAGTAGCAGTTCTAAGTATCAAACCAAAACATAAATACAAGCCTGGGATGGAACATCCCTACAGGCACCCAAAGCAAATGTATCAAAAGTCTAACAGTCTAGCTAACGATAGGGTATAAGTCATATGATGAAGGATCATCACTCGCTAGCTCTCCTGTGATCCCATCTCCAACCAGCATGTACCTACATACATGAAAACATGTACCCCACAATCAGTGGGGAGTGACTAGAGTTCTCCTAGCCACTTTTTGTGACAACACGTAACACATAATACAATACAGAATACTCCAACATATAACAACATGTGAAGCATAAACATCTCATCATCTGATCTCTTACTATCATGCGATTACAATGCACGGCTCTCAACCAACTTCATAAACCGTTAGGAAGGAGAGCTGGTTTCCCTACTGGTTACCCAGTCGGGGGTCTTTCAATCCAACTATTTATGAAACCGAACTAAGAGTCATCCAATGCCTTGGATGATTTAACCACAAATCAAATAAACATCAGTAACT
Source organism: Silene conica (assembly GCA_029255685.2). Classification (NCBI taxonomy): domain Eukaryota; kingdom Viridiplantae; phylum Streptophyta; class Magnoliopsida; order Caryophyllales; family Caryophyllaceae; genus Silene; species Silene conica. The sequence continues at coordinate 27,989,707 of CM055314.2, read as the reverse complement.
CATCATGCATATCTGACACTGTACCATCATCTAGGCAAGCAGATAAAACATCCATAACACTAGCAACGGGTCCAGAGGTGAACTTAACACATATCCCATTACTACCCTATGTCGGGTCCAGAGGTGAACTTAACACATATCCCAACATCCAATCAAGTAAAGGGTCCAGAGGTGAACTTAACACATATCCCTAAACTTACAATTCAAGTAAAGGGTCCAGAGGTGAACTTAACACATATCCCTAAACTTACAATCATGAAAAGGGTCCAGAGGTGAACTTAACACATATCCCTAAACTTACAATCATGAAAAGGGTCCAGAGGTGAACTCAACACATATCCCTAATCATCCAAAAGCAAAGGGTCCAGAGGTGAGCTTAACACATATCCCAATGCTACAAACATGTATTGGGTCCAGAGGTGAGCTTAACACATATCCCGTGTACGACAACCGATCACGTGTCAGGTCCAGAGGTGAGCTTAACACATATCCTGACACGCCCAAGCAAAACACGTAACGGGTCCAGAGGTGAGCTTAACACATATCCCGTCACGCGACATATAAACACGTAGTGGGTCCAGAGGTGAGCTTAACACATATCCCACCACGCGACAACCATTGTAACCACTAACATCCAAAGGTAGAAACTAACCTATAGTTCTAACTTCTTAAACCTCTAATCAACACTTAATTGATCCCGAGAACTAAGACGAGGGAGAGCCGGTTTCCCTTCCGGTTACCCGACCGGGGGGTCTCTATCCTCACTCCATTCCCGAACCCAATACAGTGTCGCCCGTCCTCCGGGGACCTCAAATACATATCACGGGTATACAAAACGAGTTTCAAATAAAACTGATTAACCGTTTGAAATTTACACGCGAAAACAACACAAAACAGCCTTTAGGGACTCCCAGCCGGTCGGCAAGCAGCCGGTCGGCCGGCTGTCAATCCCCTCAGCCTATGCCTTTCTCAAAACCAAGGAACATCACAAAGGACTCCCAGCCGGTCGGCAGGCAGCCGGTCGGCCGGCTGGGACTCCATTCCCTAGCCTTCTCTATTTCGCAAACCACCCCATATGCACTCCCAGCCGGCTGGCAGGCGGCCGGTCTGCCGGCTGGGCTCCCATCCTACTTATGTTCTCGCAAAACATACCTAACACAAACTGACTACCAGCCGGTCGGCAGCCGGCCGGTCGGCCGGCTGGCAGTCCAAGGCCATTTTTCTCAAAAGCTATGAAAACCACACAAATGCTCTCCCAGCCGGTCGACCGGCGGCCGGTCGGTCGACCGGCTCAGAGAGCCTGTAACGGGATTTCGCAAAATCGCAACATATCGAAAACTTCATAAATCGACCTACAAACTTCAAAATTGCTACACATGATGTTTACCCAACATTACTAATCCTCAATTACATCCTATCTAGCAGCAAACAAGTCCCATAACAATCCTCAAACGAATTTAGCAAGTATCCGTCGCAATTTATGAAAAACTGAAAATGAACTTAAGAACACAAAACAACATCTTAGAACATGAATTCTCCACATATTAAACATCCTAAACATGTTACTATGTCCTTTGAACAATGAACATCAATAAAATCAGAAGCTAACACAAAAATCACAACAGGAGTGCTAATATACACACAAAGGCCGAGTTATCTCATTATCGTCACCTTTCAAGCTTTTCCGGCTAAAGATCCTCCTCAACCAAGTAGCTATCGACCTCTGGATTGTCTAAGCCCACTCCTACAAACAAAGAAACGGATTTTAGGACTCAAAAACGGAATTAAGAGAAAACAGCCCAATTTTCGAGTGAAAGGATTTACAAAAAGAAAGTGATAGATGGCTTGGAAATCGAATGAGGATTCCGAAAATGTCGTTGTTACCTCGATTCGAGTATCGGATGAAGGAGAAAAGCTCAAAAGAAATCCTTAGAAATGAGGTTTTAGGAGGTTTTTGTTTTACAGTGAAATGAAGTCTTCAGGAAGGAGTTATGTCGACATTGAGGTTTTTAAGGGTACAAGTGAGCTGTCCTTTCCGTATTAAAAGAAAGGGTTGGATATTAAAACGGATATTTGAGTCGGGAATTTAACCTTGCCAAGTTCGTATTCGTCTTAAGGACTTGAGGTTCTTAAGACGGATCTAACTTATTAAATTAAAATCTTTGAAATAAATTATTAAAGTATTATTTTATTACATAAAATAATTTAAAATGCTTAAATTAGATTTTACGAAAATACGGGATGTTACAATCACCCCAACTTCAAAAAGTTTCGTCCTCGAAACTCGAACGGATATAAATCTATATACAATACCTCAATCGAATAAGAAGGGATGCGCAGCACGCATCGATGCCTCGGTCTCCCATGTCTGCTCCTCGACCTCACCGCAACGCCATAGGATCTTCACCAAGGGCACCACCTTGCTCCTAAGCTTCCTCTCCTGTCGGTCAAGGATCTTCACTAGACGCTCCTCGAAAGCAAGACTCGGCTCCAGGTTCTCGATCTCTCTAGGTAGAACATGACTTGGGTCACTAATATATCTGCGGAGCTGGGAAACGTGAAAAACGTTATGAACCTTGCCCAAACTAGGAGGCAAGTCCAAACGATAAGCTACGGCGCCAATCTTCTTCGCGATCACAAAAGGTCCAATGTACTTAGGGCTTAGCTTGCCCTTAACGCCAAACCTTTTGACGCCCTTCATCGGGGACACCCTCAAAAAGACACTGTCACCCTCCTCGAACTCTAAGGGTCTACGACGGACATCAGCATAGGACTTCTGCCGTCCTGAGCGGCCTTCATCCTATTCCTAATGAGCTGTACACGGTCAATGGTCTCAGCTAGCTGATCAGGTCCAAGGTCACGAACGTCACTAGCCTAATCCCAACAAATCGGACTACGACACCTCCTACCATAAAGAGCCTCGTAGGGAGCCATACCAATGGAAGCATGATAACTGTTGTTGTAAGAAAACTCTACCAACGGCAAACACTGCTCCCAAGAACTCTGAAAATCGAGGGCACAAGAGCGGAGCAAATCCTCTAGTGTCTGTATGGTCCTCTCGGATTGCCCATCGGTCGCGGCATGAAAAGCAGTACTCATCAACAAACGGCTACCCATAGCCTCCTGCAAGGCCTTCCAGAACCTAGAACAAAAACGAGGATTACGATCTGAAACGATCTCTCTCGGCACACCATGATAGCGGACTACCTCAGCAATATAAGCCCTGGCTAAACGATCCATGTCCCACGTCTCTCTGATCGGCACGAATCTGGCACACTTAGTTAGACGATCAACAATAACCCAAATCGCATCTTTGCCTCCCACAGTCTTAGGCAAAGCTGTCACAAAGTCCATAGATATGCACTCCCACTTCCACTGAGGAACGGGAAGCGGCTGTAGCAAACCACCAGGCCTCATATCCTCTATCTTGACTTGTTGACAAGTCAAGCATCTACTAACGTAATCCAAGATCTCTTTCTTCATACCAGGCCACCAAAACATAAGCTTCAAATCCTTGTCCATTTTCTCTCCTCCTGGATGAACGGAATACGGTGACAAGTGAGCCTCATCAAGAACCCTCTTCCTCAAATCTGGCACATCAGGAACACACATTCTACCACGGAACCTAAGGAAACCATCAGCATCAATCACCAAGTCAGGTGCAACACCTCTCGAAATCTTAGCCTCGAACTTCTTGAAATCGGCATCTGAAGGTAAACTCTGGCCAATCTCCCAATATAAAGATGGCTCGGCAGTCATAGCAGCTAACCAAAACCACTACTCACCATCTCTAACCTCAGCTTCCGGAACTCGGAACACAACTCATCGGGCAATACTCTCATGGCACTCATCGAGTGAGAAGTCTTGCGGCTAAGCGCATCTGCAACCACATTGGCTTTTCCCTCATGATATAACAACTCGATGTCGTAATCTTTCACCAACTCTAGCCAACGTCTCTGTCTCATGTTAAGGTCTTTCTGGGTAAAAATGTACTTAAGACTCTTGTGATCTGTGAAAATACGGCAATGGGATCCAATCAGGTAATGTCGCCACATTTTCAAAGCATGAACGACTGCAGCTAACTCCAGGTCATGAGTCGGATAGTTCACCTAATGAACTCTCAACTGTCTAGATGAATAGGCTATCACCTTACCACTCTGCATCAGTACGCATCCAAGTCCTAACATCGAAGCATCACAATACACATCGAAGTCCACTCCGATCTCTGGCAAAGCTAACACGGGGGCGGAAGTCAATCTGGTCTTCAACTCCTGGAAAGAGCTCTCGCACTTGTCGGTCCAAACAAACTTAGCTTCCTTCTTCAGTAACTGAGTCATCGGGCGAGCTAATCTGGAGAAATCCTCAACAAATCTACGATAATAACCAGCCAATCCAAGGAAACTACGGATCTCTCCAACATCTTTGGGACTCTCCCAGTCAACTACGGCCTCAATCTTCGCGGGATCAACCATAACTCCCTCACTAGATATCACATGGCCAAGAAATGCAACCTTAGAAAGCCAAAACTCACACTTAGAGAATTTTGCGAACCACTTATGTCGACGCAATATCCCAAGAATCAATCGAAGATGCTCAGCATGTTCCTCATCGGTCTTCGAATAAATGAGAATGTCATCGATAAACACCACAACACAAGTGTCAAGATACTCACTGAAGGTACGGTTCATCTGATCCATGAAAATAGCAGGTGCATTAGTCAACCCAATGGCATAACCACGAACTCAAAATGCCCATATCTGGTACGAAAAGCAGTCTTCGCAATATCAGCCTCTCTCACTGGAATCGGATGATAACCCGATCGAAGATCAATCTTAGAAAACCTAGAAGCACCTCTCAACTGATCAAACAAGTCTTCTATCCTAGGCAAAGGATATCTGTTCTTCACGGTCACTCGGTTCAGCTCTCTATAGTCAATGCATAGTCTCATGGAACCATCTTTCTTCTTAACGAACAAAACGGGAGCACCCCACGGAGAAGCACTAGGTCTAATGAAACCTTTCTCGATCATCTCTTCTAATTGTTGCTTCAACTTTTTCAACTCTGGCGGAGCCATACGGTAAGGAGCTTTGGAAATCGGTCCCGCACCTGGAACAAGCTCAATAGTAAACTCCACATCTCTCTCTGGCGGTATCCCTGGCAAGTCATCTGGGAACACATCTGGATACTCACAAACAATGGCTACATCCTCAAGCTTCGGTAGCGATGGTTTAGTAGCTGTAACAACACACAGGAAGGCTTGGCAACCCTTCCTAAGAAGATGAGAAGCTTTCATCGAAGAAATCACTCGGACACCCTTTTGAGGGCGAGTTCCCCTATAGGAAACACGAACTCCTGAAGAACTCCTCAAGCAGATTTCTGGTCGCGACACTCGAAGCGAGCATGGTATCGCGATAACCAATCAATACCGAGGATAATGTCAAACTCCTCGAGAGGAAATCTTAGTAAGTCCGCTGGAAATGTGGCTTGACCAATAATAATAGGAACATCCCTATGGGACGAAGAGCATGAAAACACGTCTCCAGAAGGTAAGGAAATAGAAGTCTCCTCGACTAATGAAGACTCAAGAGCTAGACGGTCGGCGAACTGAGTCGATATAAATGATAAAGAAGCTCCAGTATCGAATAAAATAAGGCACTCAGCGCCAAGAACAGAAAAGATACCGGCAACAATGTCTGGATGAGCCTCTGCCTCAGCCCTAGTCATCACAAAAATCTTCCCTTTCGGCTTTCCTCCCTTAGTCGCTGCAGCAGCAGTGGCAGCCTTGCCAAGTGCGGTGTTCCTCTCAGGACACTCATACGATCGATGCCCATAACCATTACAAGTGAAACACTTATAAGCATTCTTGAAACAGTCAAAACCCGGATGAGATGGTTTACCACAACGGTGGCAAACACTAGCAGCTGTGTCGGTGTGAACAATGGTCTTAGCAACCGGAGCAGAGAACCTCTCAAAACGCTTCTTCTGAGAAGAAGGCGAAGAAGTAGAAGGAACAAATGGTCTCTTCCCCTAGTACACTGATCTCTGGTGAGGAGTCACACTAGAAGTAGTAGCACGGGTCTCAGCATCTATGGCACGAATAGAACTCTCGGCCCAAATAGCATCATCATACACCTCCACAAAAGAAGTCGAATCTCGGCGAACCATACTCTCGAGGCGCGGTCCTAGCTTGCCACGGTAAAAGTAGACTCTCTCAGCCTCATCTCTGACAAATCTCGATGCGAAGTGAGCAAGTTGATTGAAACGGTCTGTGAACTCCTGAACTGACATCTTGCCTTGCTTTAAATCCATGAATTCTTTGAGTCGCTGTGATCTGAGCTCTTTAGGATAGAACCTCGTCTCGAGCTTATCCTTAAAAGCATCCCAATCGAACAATGGATCAAGAGTGAAAGTAGGTCCTGTCAACGCCCACCACCTATCGGCCTCAAGGGTAAGAAAGTGAGTGGCTAACCGCACTCTATCCTCTCTACCCACCGAATACATAGCAAAGCTCCTCTCCATCTCCCTGAACCACTCGGTAAGAGCTACCGGATCAACCTCGCCGCCATATGTCTTCACGTGGCTACGGGACATTTGCGAAGCTATCCATGAGAAGCTACCAGGACGATTAGCCTCGTTGCCTGGCGGTGGAGGAGGTGGAACATTCTTTGCTTGCTGTCTCTGAGTCTCAAGCAAATGCTGAATTGCTTGCAGCACAATGTTATCAGCAGCCCTAGGTCTCACCATCCTTCAAAAGAGAAAACAAGTATTAGCTTAGCAATTAGCAATCACAAATAGACTACAAAATAAGTCCTTAGATCTACCCATCTCTCATTCATTATTTGTTTATTTGGTCAAGTTAAGGTTGGGGGTCACATGAGTGCGTCGGGAGCAATAATGCTCTGATACCAACTGTAAAACCCCTCGCGAAAGCGGAAATATAAACATACAAAAGTACTAAAAATGCAGTGGAATTAAAACTTTTTAAAGAAACAACATGCGAGAAGTCTTAAACTGAAAACTGGAAACAAAACTGTTATAAACAACAATAGATAAGCAGCAGTTCTAAGTATCAAACCAAAACATAAATACAAGCCTGGGATGGAACATCCCTACAGGCACCCAAAGCAAATGTATCAAAAGTCTAACAGTCTAGCTAACGATAGGGTATAAGTCATATGAGGAAGGATCATCACTCGCTAGCCCTCCTGTGATCCTATCTCCAACCAGCATGTACCTACATACATGAAAACATGTACGCCACAATCAGTGGGGAGTGACTAGAGTTCTCCTAGCCACCTTTTGTGACAACACGTAACACATAATACAATACAGAATACTCCAACATATAACAACATGTGAAACATAAACATCTCATCATCTGATCTCTTACTATCATGTGATTACAATGCACGGCTCTCAACCAACTTCATAAACCATTAGGAAGGAGAGTCGGTTTCCCTACTGGTTACCCAGTCGGGGGGTCTTTCAATCCAACTATTTATGAAACCGAACTAAGAGTCATCCAATGCCTTGGATGATTTAACCACAAATCAAATAAACATCAATAACTCATCATGCATATCTGACACTGTACCATCATCTAGGCAAGCAGATAAAACATCCATAACACTAGCAACGGGTCCAGAGGTGAACTTAACACATATCCCATTACTACCCTATGTCGGGTCCAGAGGTGAACTTAACACATATCCCAACATCCAATCAAGTAAAGGGTCCAGAGGTGAACTTAACACATATCCCTAAACTTACAATTCAAGTAAAGGGTCCAGAGGTGAACGTAACACATATCCCTAAACTTACAATCATGAAAAGGGTCCAGAGGTGAACTTAACACATATCCCTAAACTTACAATCATGAAAAGGGTCCAGAGGTGAACTCAACACATATCCCTAATCATCCAAAAGCAAAGGGTCCAGAGGTGAGCTTAACACATATCCCAATGCTACAAACATGTATTGGGTCCAGAGGTGAGCTTAACACATATCCCGTGTACGACAACCGATCACGTGTCAGGTCCAGAGGTGAGCTTAACACATATCCTGACACGCCCAAGCAAAACACGTAACGGGTCCAGAGGTGAGCTTAACACATATCCCGTCACGCGACATATACACACGTAGTGGGTCCAGAGGTGAGCTTAACACATATCCCACCACGCGACAACCATTGTAACCACTAACATCCAAAGGTAGAAACTAACCTATAGTTCTAACTTCTTAAACCTCTAATCAACACTTAATTGATCCCGGGAACTAAGACGAGGGAGAGCCGGTTTCCCTTTCGGTTACCCGACCGGGGGGTCTCTATCCTCACTCCATTCCCGAACTCAATACAGTGTCGCCCGTCCTCCGGGGACCTCAAATACATATCACGGGTATACAAAACGAGTTTCAAATAAAACTGATTAACCATTTGAAAGTTACACGCGAAAACAACACAAAACAGCCTTTAGGGACTCCCAGCCGGTCGGCAGGCAGCCGGTCGGCAGGCAGCCGGTCGGCCGGATGGCAATCCCCTCAGCCTATGCCTTTCTCAAAACCAAGGAACATCACAAAGGACTCCCAGCCGGTCGGCAGGCAGCCGGTCGGCCGGCTGGGACTCCATTCCCTAGCCTTCTCTATTTCGCAAACCACCCCATATGCACTCCCAGCCGGCTGGCAGGCGGCCGGTCTGCCGGCTGGGCTCCCATCCTACTTATGTTCTCGCAAAACATACCTAACACAAAATAACTACCAGCCGGTCGGCAGGCAGCCGGTCGGCCGGATGGCAGTCCAAGGCCATTTTTCTCAAAAGCTATGAAAACCACACAAATGCTCTCCCAGCCGGTCGACCGGCGGCCGGTCGGTCGACCGGCTCAGAGAGCCTGTAACGGGATTTCGCAAAATCGCAACATATCGAAAACTTCATAAATCGACCTACAAACTTCAAAATTGCTACACATGATGTTTACCCAACATTACTAATCCTCAATTACATCCTATCTAGCAGCAAACAAGTCCCATAACAATCCTCAAACGAATTTAGCAAGTATCCGTCGCAATTTATGAAAAACTGAAAATGAACTTAAGAACACAAAACAACATCTTAGAACATGAATTCTCCACATATTAAACATCCTAAACATGTTACTATGTCCTTTGAACAATGAACATCAATAAAATCAGAAGCTAACACAAAAATCACAACAAGAGTGCTAATATACACACAAAGGCCGAGTTATCTCATTATCGTCACCTTTCAAGCTTTTCCGGCTAAAGATCCTCCTCAACCAAGTAGCTATCGACCTCCGGATCGTCTAAGCCCACTCCTACAAACAAAGAAACGGATTTTAGGACTCAAAAACGGAATTAAGAGAAAACAGCCCAATTTTCGAGTGAAAGGATTTACAAAAAGAAAGTGATAGATGGCTTGGAAATCGAATGAGGATTCCGAAAATGTCGTTGTTACCTTGATTCGAGTATCGGATGAAGGAGAAAAGCTCAAAAGAAATCCTTAGAAATGGAGGTTTTAGGAGGTTTTTGTTTTACAGTGAAATGAAGTCTTGAGGAAGGAGTTATGTCGACATTGAGGTTTTTAAGGGTACAAGTGAGCTGTCCTTTCCGTATTAAAAGAACGGGTTGGATATTAAAACGGATATTTGAGTCGGGAATTTAACCTTGCCAAGTTCGTATTCGTCTTAAGGACTTGAGGTTCTTAAGACGGATCTAACTTATTAAATTAAAATCTTTGAAATAAATTATTAAAGTATTATTTTATTACATAAAATAATTTAAAATGCTTAAATTAGATTTTACGAAAATACGGGATGTTACACATGCCACCTAGCTGTTGGCCTCTGAGTCGATCATTTGGATGTTTCCTTGATTTTGATACTATCTCATATGCTGGCTTTAATTCTGTTATACATGTTGATTCATGCTGTTTTCACATGTTTTTGACTTATCGGCCACACATTGATCATGTTGTTCATATTTGGTAATATATATGATTGGTTATGAAATTATATACATGTTCATATGTATAAGATGTTTAGTATTACCGTTTACATGTTTTCTGACGTAAAGTGGCTGGGAGAACCCTGAGTTACTGCCCACTGACTGTGGCGTTCATGTTTCATGAATGTAGGTTGGTGCTGTTTGGGGAAGACGTGTGGCTAGCGAGCATTGTTGATAATTCGACAATTACCCTTACGCTTAGTTTAGATTTAATTCATGTTGTTATCGTGGGATACCTTATCCCTCGTCTATTTAAGTTATTTTGTATAATTTATATTTACTCATTAGTTTTTAGTCTTCCGCATGTTGTTTTGATATTCCGCGAAAAAGTTTTAATAAATATGTCGAAAAGTCTTTAAGAGTATCGTAATTCCGCTGCAAATTACTTGTTTATTTTTATGTTATATCGCGGGGTGTCACATCAGAGGCCAACTTAAGGCATAGACCCGCCAATCAGCAAGACACTAGACTTAGAGGCGACAACTCAACGTATGGACTAGCATCCAAAAGTAAAGGACTCAGAGGCCAGCTTAAGGCATGTCCCTTCACTACATCACAAGATACTAGACTCAGAGGCCAGCTTAAGGCATGTCCTAGCATCAAACATCTGCACTCCGGGCAAGTTGTCAGTTCCTTAGCTATCCCGTTGTGCAGCTGCTCTACTCGTCAGACTCAGAGGCCAACTTAAGGCATGTTCCAACGCGATTACAATCAAACATGTCTGGACTCAGAGGCCAGCTTAAGGCATGTACCAGACAGGACAAACATACACATAAAGGGCTCAGAGGCCAACTTAAGGCATATCCCCATATATGACAAACAACTCACGTATTAAGTTCAGAGGCCAGCTTAAGGCATAACTTAATACGCATCAATACAATATCATCCAAAGTCTATGAACTAATCTATAGTTCTACATTCTTAATTTCTAATCAACACTTAATTGATCCCGGGAACTAAGTTGAGGGAGAGCCGGCTTCCCTTTCGGTTACCCGACCGGGGGGTCTCTATCCTCTCTCCATTCCCGAACCAAATATAGTGTCGCCCATCCTCCGGGGACCTCAAACACACATCAAAGGTACAAGGAACGAGTTTCAATCAAAACCGAGTAAGCTTTTGAAAGTTACAAAGAAAACAATGGGAACAGGGGCTCTCAGCCGGTCCCAGACCGTCTGCTGGTCCACCGGCTGGGAGTCCCTTCCCATGCCAAAGCAACCGTCTGAAAAACAAGAGAAGAGGCTCTCAGCCGGTGGACCGTCCGCCGGCCAGCCGGCTGGGAGTCCCTTCCCCCTTAGCCAACTTCAAAACTTAACACGAAGAGTGACTCTCAGCCGGTGTACCGGCTGCCGGCTTGCCGGCTGGGAGTCACTTCCCATGCCATTTTCAAAACTTGAAAAACCCAATAAGGATCCTGAGCCGGTCGACCGGCGGCCAACTGACCGACTCAGAAACCTTTCTCAATTTATGAACAATCAAAAATTCAACACAACGACTCTGAGCCGGCCGACCGGCTGCCGGCTCAGAGGCCGCTGTACGCAAAATCGATATTTCTCAAAAACAATCAAAACTTCACAAACTGATTCAAGACTTCTAAATTAGCAACAACAAGTGTTTACCCATCACCCAAAATCATCATATACACTAACTACCAGCAATTAAACCCACAAACAATCCTCAATAAGCAATTGATTTGTATCCGTCTTGAGCACTAATTTCTGAAATTTGAACCATGAACATATGAAACATCATATAAACATGTAATCATCAAGTAAGAACATTCCTATCATGTTACTAAGTTCAAACAACAACAATAACAATAAAAATCAGAAGCTTAAACCAATTCAAACAAGAAAAGTGCTAATATATACAATAAGGCCGAGTTTCTCATTATCGTCACCTTAAATGCAATCCCGCTCAAAGCTCCTCCTCTACAATGAAGCTATCCACGTCCGGGTCTTCTAAGCCTACACCTACATCACGAAAAACGAGTTTTAGGGATCAAAAGACGGATTTCTCCAAAACAGCCCAATTTTCGAGATGAAGGAAATGAAAAACGGAAGTGATAGATGGCTTGCAAATTCGATGAGGATTCCGAAAATGTAATTATTACCTTGATTCGGTGAACGGATGATGAAGAAAAATGGATTAAGAGATGAGGATTTATGGAGGTTTTGTGAAAATGAGTTACAGTGTTCTTATTTCTTGTGATGAGCAATATGTCGACACATTCAATGGGTTTAGGGGTTTATGAGTAGTCCTTTCCCGTTTCAAGGAAAACGGGTTTGGGTGAACGGGTTTTAGGATATGAAGTCAAGTTGCCAAGTTTGTATTCGTCTTAAGGACTTAAGGTTCTTAAGACGGATCTTACTATTTATAAAAATACTTTCCAATAAATTATTAAAATATTATTTTATTACTTTAAAATAATTAAAACCCTTAAATATATTTTATAAAAATACTGGATGTTACAATCACCCCAACTTCAAAAATTTTCGTCCTCGAAACTCGAACGAAGATAAATTCTAACTAACTATACCTCAATCGAAAAGAGAAGGATGCGCAGCAAGCATCGATGCCTCGGTCTCCGACGTCTTCTCCTCATCACCGCAACGCCAAAGGATCTTCACTAGGGGCACCACCTTGCTCCTAAGCTTCCTATCCTGTCGGTCAAGGATCTTCACGGGACGCTCCTCGAAAGCAAGACTCGGCTCTAAGTTCTCGATCTCTCTAGGAAGACCATGACTCGGGTCACTAACATACTTACGGAGCTGAGAAACATGAAAGACACTATGAACCTTGCCCAAACTAGGAGGCAAGTCCAAACGGTAAGTGTTTTGGTAAAATTTCTACCGTGTCGTGATATTGTGATGCGGGTCAAAGTGTCAACCAATATAAGGATTTACGTAAAGAATGAATACGAAAATTAAAGAGATAAAACAATGACGCAAGAGATTTTTGGTGACGCGGAAAAACCCGTTGAGGGAAACAACCGCGGGGGGAACGGAATCCCACCAATATTTTTACTATGATCGAAGGTTTTCACTGTTGGGGACGGATTACAAGTATTTTGTGAAGGTAATAGGGTTTTACAACGTACGAATTGAATGAATAAAAAATGCCCTAGCCTTTCCTTTTATAGCTGCGGATTTAAGCTCAACCAATTTCTGCTCTGGCCCTGGAATGTAGGAGTGAATATAGGGGAATATTCCTTTAGGGTTTTGACCCATTCTCCTACTCCAACAGCTCTTTTTCTGCGTCTGATTTGCCTCTGATCTGCCTCTGGCGTTGGGCTGCTTAATTATCTTTTGGGCCCAGTAGCGAGATGTAGATTTTTGGGCTAAACAATTTCCCCCAAATTTCAGCTTAACTTGGCTTCAATTGGGCTGGAATTTTACTCTTCTTCCAAGGCGTGCTTCTGGAATTCATACGGGTAGTTGAAGGTTGCTGACGGTGCTTACGTGGGCTACCCACTAGGTGATTTTCTCAACCACCCATTTATGGTACGTCCCCTCAACCATTTCCCACTTGCATTTACTTTTAACTTTTGAATTCAAACTTACCCTTTGTTTTTAACCGTTCATTTTTTGCTATAAATTGTCTTTCCATCCGGCCTTTTCACTTTTACCATCTTCTCAATTTACTTCTTTCACCTACTTTCTCCTCTTCTCTTACTTTCTTTTTCACAGTAAAATTTATTTACCTCAACCTTCAAAGTTTTATAATGTCTGCCCCTAGTTCGTCTGCTGTTACTCCTGCTGGATGCTCTTCTGGTTCCTCACCTGCGCTGCGGGTCTACTCTGGTCCCTTTCCATCACAGAAACTGTTGGCCCCTAGACATCTCTGTGATTCAGCCTTTGATGAGTCCCACACGGCTCTAATCAAGGTCAGGTTCGGCTTCCCGGACGGGGTTGTCTACCACTTCCCCCTCGCCGGTGAGAAGGCGGACTTCGCGAGGGAAGGGTGGACCTGTTTTTATGAATACCCCTTCCGCTTGGGTCTGAGATTCCCGTTTCCTGATCTTATTGTTGATTTCCTGAAATTGACCAAGTTAGCCATGAGTCAGGTTGCTCCTCACGCATGGCGTATTCTGCTTAGCATATGTGCTTTGAACCGAGAGCGTGGTTTGAACATTGGGCTGGCGGATCTTGGCCAGTGGTTTAACCCGCGCTCTTTGGGTCATTTCCAGTGTACAATTCGTGGTCATGATAACACGCCTTCTGCTGTTGTCTTTCCTACTACTCCGGATGACAGTAAATGGTTCACCCGTTTCATCTTTGTCAAAATTGATACGTTGCCTTCCTCTCCTGATTATATTTTCTCTGCATGGCAGCCGATTGAAGGTATAGTTTCTATTCCGGGTTTATTTCTTGCTTTTTGCCTTTGATGTTTTGTTCTTGTTTTGACAGCTGGCGTGTTTTTCCAGGGCATAGCCTGGCAAAACTTCCTGAGTCTGCGGATCCTGCTACTTCGAAGGCCAAGCTCCTGGACCTCCCTGCGGAGGAGAGGTCTTTCCCTAGGCTGGTCCAGGATTTTGCTGCTCCGGCGGCGAAGAAGGAGGGTATGGTGTCTTTTCTGTTTTAGTTATCTTCTTGAGCAGGGTTACACTTAACCTGTTCTGATTTTGCGTTTGTTTGATTTTCCAGGCAAGGCCAGGGTTGATGTGAGCAGAGTTATGCAACTGCACAGAAAAAGATTTACTCCTGGGGACGCGGGGTCCTCAAAGAAAAAGAAGGTTGAGATTGCTGAGGGGAGCCCTGCTGGAGCTGGGTCCCAGGCTGCCCCGATTGAGGTTGATACTCTTGATCCAGTCCAGGAGTCGGTTCCTGAGACTTCTTTTGTTGATCCGTCCCCTCTTGAGATCCCTCCCACCATTCCTACTCCTGGCTTTAAGCCTGTACTAGAGCAGCTGCCTCGGACATTTTCTAGAGAGTCCTCCTCTCCTCCACTGCAGCTAGAGATTCCTGGAGGTTTTGGAGGACTTAAGACCAAGCTCTGGCCTACGCTGAACTCTTTGCTATTTCCTGCCTCTGCCTCCATTTTGAAGAAGCGTCCTTTTCAGGACTTGACTAGACATGCTGCAGAGGTTTCTTTTGAGGTAGGCTCTTTCTTTGGTTTTTTCTCTCTCTCTCTTTTTTTTTTTTTTTTTATCTGATCTGGTTTGGTGTACTCAGGCTTTGGAGCTGGCATTGTGCACCAATCAACAGAGTGAGGCATTGCTGGCGGATTTTCAGCGTATGAAGGCGGCTCATGATGATGCTGTGGAGAGGATGCAGGAGATGGAGGTGAAGCTGAAGTCGGAGGAGATCTTGAGGGCGAATCTAAGGCAGGCTGTTGAGCGCTTTTGTCGGGAGATAAGTATGGGCCAGGAAAAGCTTAAGGCTCAGGAGGAAGCCTCTCAGAATCAGTTGGCCGCAGCTCAGTCTAAACTGGAGCGGGCCTTAGCCTCAAAGGCTAATCTGGTTCTGAAGGTAGAGGCCCTGGAGCACAAAAAGGCTGGTCTGCAGAAAGCTTTGATCGAAGCTATTTCCTATACTGCTGCTGAGACCCGGATTAATTGTGTTAAGGAGTTCCAGGAGGGTAGTCATACTACCTGGGACCTGTCTGCTCTGGAGGAGGCCTTTGCCGCAGATTTCCCTGATGGCCTGAACATGGATCTGCTTTCGGACGATGAAGAAGAGGGTATGGTGGGGTCCCAAGATGCTGGAGAGGAGGTGTCCTCTGGCCCCACCAGTGCTGATGCTGCTGCTGCTGGACCTGCTCCTGATAAGTAGGCTTTTAAAATTTGTCTGCTGGGCCCTGTTATGGGCGTAAATATTTTGTTTTGTGAACTTTCGGTGCCCCTGTGTGGGCTTAACTTTGTAACTTTTTGCTGCTGGTCCGGGTGGACCAGTAAAAACAATTCTGCTGCTGGTCCGGGTGGACCAGTGGAAACAATTCTGTTTTGAGCTGCTTTGAGCAGCTTTTAATCGTATGTCCCCGTTATGTGGGGTTTTCTTATCTTGTTGCTTTCTGCCGTTTTTTCTGGCGTTTTTTCCTTCGTACATGCATGTTTCGTTTGTATTTTGGCCATCGCTGTTTTGGTGTGCTGGCCTGGTGTTTTATATACCCATCCCTATACTGGGGTGCCAGGCTTGACTTAGGTTCTCCTGCGATCATTGCAGATTTCCTCTTTAGGTCAGTCCACTAGGATAAGTAAATTCTGGTCCAGAAAATAAGTAATGAAATTCTTCCTTTTAAAAGACTTTAAAAATTGAAAAAATGCACCAAGGTTTGAAATTACAAGACCTAGATTACTAAACTTAGGTTAAAAATATAAAGGCAGGATATCATTCTAAACTTAGGTTTATAAAGAATATAAAGGTAAGACAAAATTTTAAGCTGAACCAGAGTAAACTTTATACAGAGTAGAACCTGAGTCTAAGGGAGCTGCTCTGGTCTGGTGGAGGCACCTTTAGATGATATACTTTTTTAAGTGAAGTATATTCCATGATCTGGGTATCATTTCCCCTTCCATTGTCATTAGCCTGTAGGCCCCATTACCAACTATGCTTTCAACCTGGTATGGGCCCTCCCAGTTGTAAGCAAATTTTCCAGCTTGTGTGTTCTTGGTGTTCTGGAACACCTTTCTCAGGACCAGATCACCTACTTGCAGGGTTCTGATCCTGACATTTTTGTTGTAGCTCCGAGCCACCATCTGCTTGTATGAGGCCATTCTGACGTATGCGCTGGTCCTGAGTTCATCAACAGTGTCTAGGCTTCTTGTCATTTCTACTTGGTTCTGGTCCTCAGTTATACTCCCGTATCTGTGGGTTGGGACTTTGACCTCAGAAGGAATTACTGCTTCTGCTCCGAATACAAGGCTGAAGGGGGTCTGACCTGTTGCTACTTTCGGAGTAGTTCAGTCAGCCCACAGGACCAGAGGAAGTTCCTCTGCGCATTTCCCTCCCATTTCTTGTAGTTTCTTTTTCATATTCTCAATGATGATCTTATTACTAGATTCAGCCTGTCCATTGGACTGGGGGTTCCTGGGGGTAGATTTCTGGAGTGACACATTCCACCCAGCACAGAAAGCCTCAGTTTTCTTCCCAATGAATTGGGAACCATTATCACATATTATTTCTGAGGGTATGCCAAATCTAGTGAATATATTGCGCTTAATAAAAGAGATGACCTGTGCTTCGGTGGTCTGGGTGAATGATTCTACTTCAATCCATTTAGAAAAGTAATCTGTCATGGCCAGCATGTATAGCTTGTTTCCTGGTGCTCTGGGGAGAGGTCCCACAATATTCATCCCCCACTTCATAAAAGGCCATGGGGATATGATCGGGTGCAGAGGCTCTGCTGGTTGGTGATTGACAGATGCGTGCCTTTGACAGGCGTCACATTTCCTCGCATACTCCTTCGCATCCTTGCGCATTGTGGGCCAGAAGTATCCCATTCTGAAGGCTCTATTGGACAGGCTTCTTCCCCCTGCATGATTTCCACAGTCTCCGCTGTGGAGGTCATGCAAGACTGTCTGCGCCTCAGCCTGGTCCAGGCATCGCAGATATGGCCCTGCTAATGATTTCCGGAACAGGATTCCATCAATCAGTAGGAATCTGGAGGCCTTCATTCTGAAACTGCGTGCTTCTTTCTTACTGCTGGGCTGGATATCATGCTGCAACCAGTCCAGGTATGGCTTTCGCCAGTCTTGTTCTGACTCCTGGTCTGGGTTGCTGCTGCAGATAGGTAGCTCCTCCTGGTCCGAATCTGGTCGAGGAATGGCTGGTTTGAGGACATGGGTGATTGGAATACTGGCTACGTCGGCTGGTTTGAAGGTTGAGCCTAGAGTTGCCAGTGCATCTGCCTCTGCGTTCTGCTCTCTGGGTACTTGCTGGATGCAGAATTCCACGAATCTGCTGATTAACTCCTTTGCCACACACAAGTAGGCCACCATTGTGGGGTCTCTTTCTTCGTATGCTCCATTGACATGATTCACAATTAGTTGTGAATCACTATATACATTAACATGGTTGATTCCCATGTCCAGGGCTAGTTGCAGTCCCAGGACTAGGGCTTCATACTCAGCCACATTATTTGTGGTCTTGAACTCACATCGGACTGCTTGGGTGATTAGATCCCCTTCTGGTGATCGGAGGATCAACCCAACTCCGGACCCTCTGGCGTTTGAAGCTCCATCTACTCGTAACTCCCAGGTGCCTGGTTTGGCACCCTGGTGTAGGTGCAGGATTTCCTGCTCTGCTTGGGTCTGGAGTGCTGGGCTGAAATCGGAGACGAAGTCTGCGAGGGCTTGTGACTTTATGGCTGTGCGTGGTTCAAACTGGAGGTCATATCCACTGAGGTGCACCGACCACTTAGCCATTCGTCCTGATAATTCTGGCTTTCTCATAACCGTCTTGAGTGGGTGATTGGTAACCACTGAGATGGTATGAGATTCGAAGTATGGACGCAGCTTATAGGATGCTGTGACCAATGCCAATACTAGTTTCTCCAGTGAGGTATACCTTGCTTCTGCTGGCAGTAATGACTTGCTGACGTAGTACACCGGGTGCTGAGCTCCTTCGTGCTGTCGGACCAGAACTGCACTTACTGCTGCTTCGGTTACTGAGAGGTACAGGAGCAGGACCTCCCCCTGCTCTGGCTTGGATAGCAGGGGTGGGCTGCTCAGGTACTGCTTTAGTTCTTGGAATGCTTTTTCCTGCTCTGGTTTCCAATCAAACTTCTGGCTTTTTCTAAGAATATCATAGAATAATCTGCACCGGTCTGAGGATCTGGAGATAAACCTGCTCAGGGCTGCTACTCTTCCCGTCAGACGCTGCACATCTTTTGGCTTATGGGGTGATTCCAGCTGCAGAACTGCTTTGATCTGTTCTGTGCTGGCTTCTATCCCCCTCTGTGTTACCATATACCCCAGGAATTTCCCGCTGGAAACTCCGAAGGTACACTTAGCTGGATTTAACTTCATTTTGTACTTCCGGAGGGTGTTGAATGTTTCCTCCAGGTGCTGGGTGTGGTCTGCTGATTGCTTGGATTTGACCACCATATCATCTATGTAGACTTCCATATTACGTCCTATCTGGTCTTTGAACATCATATTGACGAGCCACTGGTACGTGGAACCAGCATTCTTAAGGCCGAAGGGCATTACGTTGTAGCAGTAGATGCCCCTTTCGGACCTGAATGCTGTCTTTTCCTGGTCTGCCGGGTCCATTTTGATCTCGTTGTACCCGCTCCAGGCATCTAGGAAAGTTAACATTTCGTGGCCTGCAGTGGCGTCGACCATAGCATCTATGTGTGGCAAGGGGAATGGGTCTTTGGGGCAGGCCTTATTCAGGTCTGTGAAATCCACGCAGACCCTCCACTTGCCATTCTTTTTTGGTACCACCACTATATTAGATAGCCACTCGGGGTACCTGACTTCCCTAATCTTTCCTGCCTCCAGAAGGTTATCCACCTCCTGGTTTATGATTTGATGTCTTTCTGCTGCGAATTTCCTGCGCCTCTGCTGCACTGGTCTGAATCCTGGATCTATGCTGAGCTTGTGTGTTATGATTTCTGGGTCTATGCCAATCATGTCCTTGTGGGACCAGGCAAAGCAGTCCACGTTCTTTCGGAGCAGCTGGAGGAGCTGCCGGCGTAGATTTCCAGAGCACTCTGAGCCTACGAACACGGTCCTTTCTGGGTGCTGCTCATCCAGGTGGACCTCATCGATTTCTGCCTGCTGGGGCTCGATGTACTCCCCCTGGATGTGCAGTTGCTGTAATTGCTATGCTCTGGCAGCTGGTGGTCTGGTGGTCCTTTTAAGAGCTACTTTGTAACAATCCTTAGCCTCCTCCGGGTCTCCCCGTATCTCCTGAACTCCCCACGGCGTAGGAAACTTCAGGCACTGGTGATACGTTGACGGGATTGCTCGCATTTCATGGATCCAGGGCCTGCCAAGAATAACATTGTAAGTAGATGGACCATCAATAACTAAGTACCTTACCTGTTTGTTCAGCCCTCCGGCGTAGGTGGGGATGGTGATCTCCCCCTGGGTATGCGCCGTTTCTCCACTGAATCCGACCAGGGGAATAGCTTTCTTTGTCAGGTCCTTCTCGTCAAATCCCATGCTCTTTAGTGCTTCCAGCATTAGTAGGTTGACGGAGCTGCCTGTGTCTACCATGACCTTCCTGACCTCACAATTGCCGATATTTAATGTGATAATCAGGGCATCATGGTGCTGCTCTGGTACAGCTTCTGCGTCTGTTTCGTCAAAGGTCACTGCTGGGAGGTCCTGCCTTGCTATTCTGCATGATGATTCTGGCTTGTCTCCCTTTGCTGCAGTCACACGTCTTTTGGCTGCTGAGTAGGTGAGCCCACACAGCTCTAATCCTCCAGTAATGACATTGACAATTCTATTGCAGGGAGGAGCTGGTGAAGGCTGCACCTGGCTGGCTGCGTTGACTCTGGTGGACTTCTCTGGGAGCAGATGGTCCAAGTTGCCTCGGTCATACTGGAATCGGACCTCCTTTCTGAGGGTGTAACATTCGTCCGTGGTATGACCTATGTCATCATGAAATTCACATTTTTTGCTAGCATCACGGCGGTCATTGAGCCGCTCCTCTCTCTTCTTTGGCCATCTGACTCCTTTGAGCTCTTTCAAGGCCTTTAGCAAGCCTGCCATTCCGGTGGTAAAACCATACTCACTGACCTTCGAAGGTGGATCTGCATCGTTTTTCCCACCGGTGCTCTCGGATACTTTGCTCACTGGCTTGCTGTAGGGCTTTAATCTTTCATTCCTTTTTTCTACTGGTGCTTTCCTAGACACAGGTTCTATGTCATAGGTACTTCTTCTGGAGGCAGCGTCTTCTTCCAGCCTCATGGCTGCAACTGCCTGGGCCTGTACATCAGCAAAGGCAGTGCACGGATGCATTGTCAATTGCTTGTACAGGTCTGAATCGTGATCTAACCCCCTGCGGAAGGCTTCGATGGCAGTGGGTACATCACAATGCGGAATGGCAACCTTCTCTTTGTTGAATCTGGTGAGGTAATCTCGAGTTGTTTCCTCGAATCCTTGAACAATTCTGTATAGATCACTGGTCTGCTTTTCTGGTTTCATGCTGCTAGCAAACTGCTGATTAAAAGCATTAACCAGATCTGCAAAGGAGGAGATGCTGCGATTGGGCAATCCCACAAACCAGTGCAGGGCTGCTCCGGATAGGGTTGACCCAAATCCTTTGCACATGCAAGCCTCCTTAAGTGCTCCGGTTGCGGTTACCACCATCATTTTCTGCTTATACTGATTTATGTGGTCCAGGGGGTCGGCCGTACCATCATATAGTGTCATGGTTGGTGGCACAAACCCCTTGGGCACATTGATCAGGGCAATGTTGTCGATGAATGGTGAATCTGCATAGCTGTCCTGGGAAGCTTTCTCCATGGGCCTTGGCATGCCAGGTATCTTGGTGATCATGTCTTTCAACTCCTGGTAGCGCTGGTCTGAGAGACTGCCTACTCCAGGGAATGGATTGACTGGCGGAGGGAGGAAGCCTGGAGGGGCTCCTCCCCAGGGACCTGAGGTCGGGTTGACTGGCGGAGGGAAGAAACCTGGAGGGGCTCCTCCCCAAGGGCCTGCAGCTGGTTGATTGGCTGTTACGGATGAACTGAAGCCTGGTCCTGGATACCAACCTACTGCTGACTGCGCTGGTGCTCCTCCTTGCCACCCTCCAACGCTGGGCTGGTTCTCGGGTGCTGCTCCTGCTGAGATCTCTGGCGTTCGTCCGATGGTAGGCTGCGGAGGGGTACCTGAAAAAATCAAAGGGTCAGTCCCAGGGGGAAAACAAGGTGTAGGATTACCTGCAGGCTGAACTGGTCTGGACTGCGGTGCTCCAAACACGGATGAGTCCAGATCCAGCATCACTGGGCCACTGCTCGGGGTGGTGACACCTAGATCCAGCCTGGTGACGATCTCCTGGGGAATTGGCCGGTTCAACCCTGCTCTCCCGAAGGGGTTGAAGGTCTGCCCAGGCCCCGGCTGCAACATTCTGAACGGCTGCTCTGGACGTGCGACTGCGGGGATCTGCTCTCTCAGGTTCAGGTTGTCCTTCTTCAGTCCCTCTATGGCTTCCTGCAGAGCACTCATTCCCTGGACCACCATCTGCATTGGATCTGTTCGGGGAACCTGCGGCTGCTGGCCTGCTCTAGGTATCTGGGCTTCTCCGCTCCTGCTAGGGCCGCTCTCTCTGCTCTGCCTTGGAGAAGCAGACACTGGGGGTGATCTGGGAACCTGAGGAGGTTTGCTGGATGGGGCCACAACCCTTGGGGCTGTGGTCTGGCTTACGACCAGGGGTGCTCCTGCGAGACCAACGGGCACAGTAGGGCTGGTCCCACTGGACTGGGCTGGCATGCTCTGAGAGCTGGAAGGGTTGGCTTTGGTCCCAGACATGCTTGTTGTGGCGAGATAACGATTTTAAATATTGGAATGCGCACTATGCCCCATGGTGGGCGCCAAATTGTTTTGGTAAAATTTCTACCGGGTCGTGATATTGTGATGCGGGTCAAAGTGTCAACCAATATAAGGATTTACGTAAAGAATGAATACGAAAATTAAAGAGATAAAACAATGACGCAAGAGATTTTTGGTGACGCGGAAAAACCCGTTGAGGGAAACAACCGCGGGGGGAACGGAATCCCACCAATATTTTTACTATGATCGAAGGTTTTCACTGTTGGGGACGGATTACAAGTATTTTGTGAAGGTAATAGGGTTTTACAACGTACGAATTGAATGAATAAAAAATTCCCTAGCCTTTCCTTTTATAGCTGCGGATTTAAGCTCAACCAATTTCTGCTCTGGCCCTGGAATGTAGGAGTGAATATAGGGGAATATTCCTTTAGGGTTTTGACCCATTCTCCTACTCCAACAGCTCTTTTTCTGCGTCTGGTCTGCGTCTGATTTGCCTCTGATCTGCCTCTGGCGTTGGGCTGCTTAATTATCTTTTGGGCCCAGTAGCGAGATGTGGATTTTTGGGCAAAACAGTAAGCAGCAGCACCAATCCTCTTCACGATCTCAAATGGCCCAATATACTTAGGGCTCAACTTGCCCTTAACTCCAAACCTCTTAACGCCCTTCATCGGTGAAACTCTCAAGAAGACTCGGTCACCCACCTCAAACTCTAGAGGTCTACGGCGAACATCAGCATAGGATTTCTGTCGATCCTGTGCGGCCTTCATCCTACCTCTGATAAGCTGAACCTGATCAATCGTAACAGCTAACTGGTCCGGTTCTAGGTCGTGCACGTCACTCGCCTGATCCCAACAGATCGGACTACGACACTTCCTACCATAGAGCGCCTCGTACGGAGCCATACCAATAGATGAATGGAAACTGTTGTTGTAGGAAAACTCAACTAACGGTAGACACTGCTCCCAAGAACTCTGGAAATCAAGTGCACAAGCACGGAGCAAGTCCTTTAATATCTGAATAGTCCTCTCGGACTGACCATCAGTCGCGGCATGAAATGCGGTACTCATCAGCAAACGGCTACCCATAGCCTCCTGTAAAGCCTTCCAAAATCTGGAACAGAAACGAGGATCACGATCAGAAACGATCTCTCTCGGGACACCATGGTAACGGACTATCTCTGCAATATAAGCCCTGGCTAAACGGTCCATATCCCATGTCTCTCTGATAGGCACAAATCTGGCACACTTAGTTAGCCTATCAACCACAACCCAAATCGCATCCTTGCCTCCCACCGTCTTAGGCAATGCCATCACAAAATCCATCGATATGCACTCCCACTTCCACTGAGGAACGTGGAGCGGCTGTAACAAACCACCTGGCCTCTTAGCTCTATCTTGACTTGTTGACAAGTCAAGCACCTACTCACGTAATCCAAAATGTCTTTCTTCATCCCGGGCCACCAAAATATAAGTCTCAAGTCCTTGTGCATCTTCTCTTCGCCCGGATGAACTGAATACGGTGTCAAGTGAGCCTCATCTAAAACCCTCTTCCTCAAATCTGGCACCTCTGGAACATGCATCCTACCTCGGAATCTAAGGAAACCATCAAAATCAATCACTAAATCTGGTGCAACACCACTCGAAATCTTAGCCTCGAACCTCCGGAAAGCAGCATCTGTAGGCAAACTCTGGCGAATCTCCCAATACAATGTCGGCTCGGCAGTCATAGCAGATAACCAATCAAAACCACTACCAACCATCTCTAATCTCAACTTCCGGAACTCGGAACACAACTCATCGGGCAATACACGCATAACACTCATCGAATGAGAAGTCTTGCGGCTAAGTGCATCAGCAACCACATTGGCCTTACCCTTATGATACAATAACTCAATGTCGTAATCCTTAACCAACTCTAGCCAACGACGCTGTCGCATATTGAGGTCTTTCTGGGTGAAAATGTACTTTAGACTCTTGTGATCCGTGTAAATGCGACAATGAGATCCAATCAAGTAATGACGCCACATCTTCAGGGTGTGAACAACTGCAGCTAACTCAAGATCATGCGTCGGATAGTTCACCTCGTGAACTCGCAACTGTCTAGATGAGTAAGCTATCACCTTACCACTCTGCATCAAAAGACATCCAAGTCCTAACATCGAAGCATCGCATTAAACATTAAAGTCAACCCCGATCTCTGGCAAAGCAAGTATAGGAGCGGAAGTCAACCTAGTCTTCAATTCCAGGAAAGAGCTCTCACACTTGTCGGTCCAAACAAACTTAGCTTCCTTCTTCCATAACTGAGTCATCGGACGAGCTAATCTAGAGAAATCCTCAACAAATCGACGGTAGTAACCTGCTAAACCAAGGAAACTACGGATCTCTCCCATATCTTTGGGACTCTCCCAATCAACAACAGCCTCAATCTTCGCGGGATCAACCATAACTCCCTCACTAGATATCACATGTCCAAGAAATGCAACCTTAGAAAGCCAAAACTCACACTTAGAGAACTTCGGGAACCACTTTTGTCGACGTAAAATCCCAAGAATCAATCGGAGATGCTTGGCATGCTCCTCATCGGTCTTCGAGTAAATGAGAATGTCATCAATAAACACCACAACACAAGTGTCAAGATACTCACTAAAGGTGCGGTTCATCTGATCTATAAAGATAACAGGTGCATTAGTTAACCCGAAAGGCATAACCACGAACTCAAAATGCCCATATCTGGTACGAAAAGCAGTCTTCGCAATATCAGCCTCACTCACTGGAATCTGATGATAACCCGATCGAAGATCAATCTTAGAAAACTTAGAAGCACCTCTAAGCTGGTCAAACAAATCATCTATCCTAGGCAAAGGATATCTGTTCTTCACAGTCACTTTGTTCAACTCTCTATAATCAATGCAAAGTCTCATGGAACCATCTTTCTTTTCTTAACAAATAAAACTGGAGCACCCCACGGAGAAGCACTCGGTTTAATGAACCCTTTCTCGATCATCTCTTCTAATTGCTGCTTCAACTCTTTCAACTCTGGTGGAGCCATACGGTAGGGAGCCTTAGATATCGGTCCGGTACCTGGAACAAGCTCAATGGTAAACTCCACATCTCTCTCTGGCGGTATCCCTGGCAAGTCATCTGGGAAAGCATCTGGAAACTCACGAACAATGGCTACATCCTCCAGCTTCGGTAGCGATGGCTTTGCAACTGAAACAACACACATGAAGGCTTGGCAACCCTTCCTAAGAAGATGAGATGCTTTCATCGAAGAAATAACACGAAAACCCTTTTTAGGGCGAGTTCCCCTATAGGAAACACGAACTCCTGAAGAACTCCTCAAGCAGATTTTCTGGACGCGACACTCGAAGCGGGCATGGTATCGCGATAACCAATCCATACCGAGGATAATGTCAAATTCCTCGAGAGGAAATCTCAGTAAGTCCGCTGGAAATGTGGCTTGACCAATAATAATCGGAACATCCCTATGGGACAAAGAGCAGGAAAACACGTCTCCAGAAGGTAAGGAAATGGAAGTCTCCTCAACCAATGAAGACTCAAGAGCTAAACGGTCTGCGAACTGAGTCGATATAAATGATAAAGAAGCTCCAGTGTCAAACAAAATAAGACACTCAGCACCAAGTACAGAAAAGATACCAGCCACAATATCTGGATGAGCCTCAGCCTCAGCCCTAGTCATCACGAAGATCTTCCCCTTCGGCTTTCCTCCTTTAGTCACTGCAGCAACAGTGGCAGCCTTGCCAAGTGCGGTGTTCCTCTCAGGACACTCAAAGGACTTGTGCCCAAATCCATTGCAGGTATAACACTTAAAGGCATTCTTAAAACAGTCAAAACCCGGATGAGATGGTTTACCACAACGGTGGCAAACACAAGAAGCAGTATCAGTGTGGAAAGTGTCTTAGCAACCGGAGCAGAGAATCTTTCAAATCGCTTCTTCTGAGAAGAAGGCGAAGAAGTAGATGGAACAAACGGTCTCTTCCCCTGGTAAATGGATCTCTGGTGAGAAGTCACACTGGAAGTAGCAGCTCGGGTCTCAGCATCTATGGCACGAATAGAACTCTCGGCCCAAATAGCATCATCATAAATCTCCACAAAAGAAGTCGAGTCACGGCGAACCATACTCTCGATGCGCGGCCCTAACTTCCCACGGTAGAAGTAAACTCTCTCAGCCTCATCCCTAACAAACTTCGAAGCGAAATGTGCGAGCTGGTTAAATTTGTCGGTGTACTCCTGAACGGACATCTTACCCTGCTTCAAGTCCATGAACTCCTTAAGTCTCTGTGATATAAGCTCCTTAGGATAAAACCTCGTCTCGAGCTTATCCTTAAAAGCCTCCCAATCAAACAAAGGATCAAGAATGAAAGTCGGTCCGGTCAACGCCCACCATCTATCGGCCTCTAGGGTCAAAAAGTGAGTGGCTAGCCGCACTCTATCCTCTCTGCCAACCGAATACATGGTGAAGCTCTTTTCCATCTCGCGAAACCACTCAGTAAGAGCTACCGGATCAACCTCGCCTCCATAAGTCTTCACGTGGCTCCTGGACATCTGGGATGCTATCCAAGAGAAGCTACCAGGACGATTGGCCTCATTGCCTGGCGGTGGAGGAGGTGGAACAGTCTCTGCCTATTGTCTCTGTTCTCAAGCAACTGATGAAGTGCTTGCATTATAGTGTTCTCAGCAGCCGTGGTTCTCACCATCCTTCAAAATAAAACAAGTGTTAACTTAGCAATTAGCATTCACAAATAGACTACAATATAAATCCTTAGATCTACCCATCTCTCATTCATTATTTGTTTATTTGGTCAAGTTAAGGTTGGGGGTCACATGAGTGCGTCGGGAGCAATAATGCTCTGATACCAACTGTAAAACCCCTCGCGAAAGCGGAAATAAATAAACATACAAAGTACTAGAAATGCAGCGGAATTTAAACCTTTTAAACATAAACATCATGCGAGGTGAATTAAAACTGAAACTGGAAACTGAAACTGATATAAACAAAATAGATAAGTATAACAGTTCTAAGTACGGAAAACCAAATATATACAAAGCCTGGGATGAAACATCCCTACAGGCACCAAAAGATAAAAGTATCAAACTAGAGTCTAGCTAATCGAAAGTGTAAGTCGTATGATGACAAGTGGATCATCATTCGCTAGCTCTCATCCAACCCTGTCTAACCTGCATGTACCTACATACATGAAAACATGTACACCACAATCAGTGGGGAGTGACTAGAGTTCTCCTAGCCACCTTTTGTAACGACACGTAACTAGCAATACAAACAGAACACTCCAACATATATAAACATGTGAGGTATAACAATATCTCAATAACTGATCACCAACTATCATGCAATCACTAATGCACGGCTCTCAACCAACTTCGGAAACTATTTGGAAGGAGATTCGGTTTCCCTACCGGTTGCCCGGTCGGGGGGTCTTTCAGTCCAAACCATTTACGAAACTGACTAAAAAGTCATCCAATGCCTTGGATGAACAATAACAAAGTCAAGACAGCCATATCATCAATATCAACGTCTATGTCATCGATATCAATATCTATATCTGACACCGTACCAACTCAAGGCAAGCAGATAAAACTCAGCAAGTATAAGGTTCAGCGGTCAACTTAAGACATAACCTAAATACCAATTATTCAGCAAGTCTAAAGGTTCAGCGGTCAGCTTAAGACATAACCTATACCAAAACATTCAGCAAGCAAGGACTCAGAGGCCGACTTAAGGCATAGACCCGCCAATCAGCAAGACACTAGACTCAGAGGCGACAACTCAACGCATGGACTAGCATCCAAAAGTAAAGGACTCAAAGGCCAGCTTAAGGCATGTCCCTTCACTACATCACAAGATACTAGACTCAGAGGCCAGCTTAACGCATGTCCTAGCATCAAACATCTGCACTCTGGGCAAGGTGTCAGTTCCTTAGCTACCCCGTTGTGCAGCTGCTCTACTCGTCAGACTCAGAGGCCAACTTAAGGCATGTTCCAACACGATCACAATCAAACATGTCTGGACTCAGAGGCCAGCTTAAGGCATGTCCTAGACACGACAAACATACACATATAGGGCATAGAGGCCAACTTAAGGCATATCCCCATATATGACAAACAACTCACGTATTAAGTTCAGAGGCCAGCTTAAGGCATAACTTAATACGCATCAATACAATATCATCCAAAGTCTATGAACAAATCTATAGTTCTACATTCTTAATTTCTAATCAACACTTAATTGATCCCGGGAACTAAGTTGTGGTTTCCCTTTCGGTTTCCCTTTCGGTTACCCGACCGGGGGGTCTCTATCCTCTCTCCATTCCCGAACTCAATATAGTGTCGCCCATCCTCCGGGGACCTCAAACACACATCAAAGGTACAAATAACGAGTTTCAATCAAAACCGAGTAAGCTTTTGAAAGTTACAAAGAAAACAATGGGAACAGGGGCTCTCAGCCGGTCCCAGACCGTCTGCCAGTCCACCGGCTGGGAGTCCCTTCCCATGCCAAAGCAACTGTCTGAAAAACAAGAGAAGAGGCTCTCAGCCGGTGGACCGTCCGCCGGCCAGCCGGCTGGGAGTCCCTTGCCCCTTAGCCAACTTGAAAACTTAACACGAAGAGTGACTCTCAGCCGGTGTACCGGCTGCCGGCCTGCGGGCTCGGAGTCACTTCCCATGCCATTTTCAGAACTTGAAAAACCCAATAAGGATCCTGAGCCGGTCGACCGGCGGCCGATTGACCGACTCAGAAACCTTTCTCAATTTCTGAACAATCAAAAATTCAACACAGCGACTCTGAGCCGGCCGACCGGCTGCCGGTCAGCCTGCCGGCTCAGAGGCCGCTGTACGCAAAATCGATATTTCTCAAAAACAATCAAAACTTCACAAACTGATTCAAGACTTCTAAATTAGCAACAACAAGTGTTTACCCATCACCCAAAATCATCATATACACTAACTACCAGCAATTAAACCCACAAACAATCCTCAATAAGCAATTGATTTGTATCCGTCTTAAGCACTAATTTCTGAAATTTGAACCATGAACATATGAAACATCATCTAAGCATGTAATCATCAAGTAAGAACATTTATATCATGTTACTAAGTTCAAACAACAACAATAACAATAAAAATCAGAAGACCAATTCAAACAAGAAAAGTGCTAATATTGTGGGGAATAAAACGCGTATTCACCCCAAAATTACAGGATTATAATGAAATATACAACTGTGAATATCGTCATAAGATTAAAAACATGAGAAAAGAAGTACAACCTTTAGTCCTCGCGCAAAAAGGCCTAAGAACAGGAATTAATGCAAATTCCCTCCTATAACTTGCACCCAAGACTTAGTCTGAGACGTGGCCGCGTGTGCTAGAAATCCTCTCCAATTGCCTTGCAATATAGGGAGAGCCCTTGAGGTTTTAGATGTGAGATCTGAGGTTTTGGGAGAAGAGTGCTCTCAAAACCCTAATTTTTTACTTGAGAATTATGTTACAGTGCAACAAGAGTGACTGATATAAGGAGAGTCCTCCTCCTTATATAGTTATTTCGGCCGAAACTAGGGTTTGGGTAGGAGTGGGCTTTCCACTCTTACCTTATCCCAATGCGTGATTTGACCCAATTTAGCTATTATTTATTCGCGGGTTTAATTTATAAATCGTAACATGTTATCAGATATTAATACAGTCGATATATTAATAACGGTCTGATAAAATACGATATTGTATAATTACCTAAATTAATATAACTGTTTATATTAATTTGCGAATATAATATTTAATTAAATATAACTGTTTATATTTAATTTACGAATTAATCTTGTAATCCGTATTAGCTAAAATTATTTAATCTGTATTAAATAATAATTCTCAACATCTTATTGACTAATTTAATAGTCAATACCTCTGACTAACCGTTTAGTCATATCCGGCAAAATGTGACTGTATTTTCATACCTTCACATCTCTCAAACGTGTCCTATAGGTGTGACGTATAGGGACCAGTTGACCACCGCCATCCGTATGACAATAACGTCAAACTTATCTAGCAAGCCAACCGTTATTGATAAACGTGGATCAACTGGTAATAATACAGAAGTATGCCCTTGTGATCCTTAAAGAGATTTAATAAGTCATTGTACTTAATTGTCAAGGACACCAGCCCCAACAATCTCCCACTTGTCCGTACAAGGGTATGTTCAATGACGTTATCACACTACATGTGGAGGACACAATCTCCAACAAACTCCCACTTGTCCGTACAAGTGTAGGTGCGATAACCGAATCTCATATCCTTTTAAAATTTCTCCCACTCAATGTAAGACAATTTGCAAATCCGCATTCGCAAAGGTCGTATCTCACAAGCGATCTGTATCAAGAGTGGTTTCCCCGACTAGAGAGTAACTTAACTGATAAAACGAATCTGTATTCGAGCATGGCCATGCATTTCAGTTACTACTCCTCGAGTGGCCCTGAGAAATGATAAAATCCTGATAAGGGTTTGGATATTTCCCTCAACTCGAATCCTGCCGATATCGCCCAGCATGAAATAACCCAGAAAAAATCCTCTTGGCCCCTGTTACGGTGACCGTGGGAAAGAAACCAAAGTTACCCAAAATCTGTCTTAATCTCAAGAAACAGTTGAAAGTCAAAAGACTCGACTCTAAGGAACACTATGGAGGTCCTATCCACGACCTGGCACCCAATGTTATAAAACATTTAGGACTCCATAACGGTGTCACGGGGTGTCCTACGAGATATCCGTATAACTCGCCTTTGTGATTGGTCAGTCATCCACGTGACTTATGGCTCGTTGAACCCACCATCAACCAACGTCACAAAATGATTACCTGAGTTATCAGCTCAAGTGGGTAATCAAGGACCAAAACGATGTAATGTTAATCAGTTCACTTTGTGGTGTTCAAAATTGGCGTACAATTCCACATGAAAAACAAAACATTTTATATCATAACAATAAGGTTGAATAGAGTACACGAGAAAATGAATTATTACATGAATTCATAAAAGAGTACTACAACTTAGGAACACATCCAATTCCCATGGAATGAATGTGCCCTTCATGCTTATCACGTGGTAATGCTTTTGTGAGAGGATCAGCTATGTTGTCATCCGTAGCGATCTTTTCAATAAAAATCTCCTTTTGCTCCACGTAATCCCGGATTAGATGAGCTTTCCGTTGTACATGCCTAGCCTTGCTGCTAGATTTATGCTCCTTAGCTTGGAAGATGGCACCGCTATTGTCACAATAGACGGTGATTGGGTCATTCGAACTAGGCACTACTGATAGTCCTTGTAAGAATTGACGCATCCATATGGCTTCCTTAGCTGCTTCTGAGGCGGCATAGTACTCGGACTCAGTCGTAGAATCTGCTGTAACACTCTGTTTAGAACTTTTCCAGCTGACAGCAGCGCCATTAAGAGTAAAGACAAATCCAGACTGAGATTTCGAGTCATCTCGATCTGTTTGGAAGCTAGCATCTGCGTAACCCGTGGCGCAGAGCGTCGAGTCGCCTCCAAAAGTCAATCCCCAATCTTTAGTCCTCCGTAGGTACTTAAGAATGTTTTTCACGGCCATCCAGTGTTGTTCACCTGGATGAGCTTGGAATCGACTTGTCATACTCAATGCATATGCAACGTCAGGACGTGTGCATATCATGGCATACATGATCGATCCTATTGCCGAAGCATAAGGAATCCGACTCATGCGCTCTTTCTCTTCCACTGACTTAGCTTCTTGAGACTTGCTCAAGTGAAGCCCAGGAGTCATAGGAAGGAACCCCTTCTTGGAGTTCGTCATACTGAATCTCTCCAGAATCTTCTCTATATAAGACTCCTGACTGAGAGACAACATCCGTCGTGATCTATCCCTGTAGATACGGATGCCCAAAATTCTTTGTGCCTCTCCCAGATCTTTCATCTGGAAGTGGTTTTTCAACCATGCTTTAACCGAAGATAAGAGAGGTATGTCATTCCCAATCAAGAGTATGTCATCGACATACAGTACTAGGAATACGATCTTACTCCCACTCGACTTGATATAGAGACATGGTTCCTCGACTGATCGAATGAACCCATTCTCTTTTATCACTTGGTCGAAGCGATGATTCCAACTCCGCGATGCTTGCTTAAGTCCATAGATGGAACGCTTAAGCTTGCAAACTTTCTTAGGATGTGCTGAATCGATAAAACCCTCGGGTTGTACCATGTACAACTCTTCCTCCAAATAACCGTTTAAGAAGGCGGTTTTAACGTCCATTTGCCATATTTCATAGTCATGAAATGCGGCGATCGCTAAGATAATCCGAATGGAACGTAGCATGACTACGGGTGCAAAGATCTCATCGTAGTGCAAGCCTGGCACTTGGGTGAAACCTTTAGCAACTAGTCTAGCCTTATGGATATCTTGTTGTCCTTCCACGGCATGCTTTATCTTGTAAAGCCATTTGCATTGAAGGGGACGTACCTTTGCAGGTAGGTCCACAAGATCCCACACGTTGTTCTCATACATGGAGTCCATCTCGGATTGCATGGCTTCTAGCCATAGCTTTGAGTCAGAACTGGTCATGGCACCTTTATAGGTTGTGGGTTCATTACCCTCTAGGAGTAAGACGTCATCTGTATCGTGTTCCTCGACCATACCAATGTATCTGTCCGGTGGAATAGAGACTCTTCCCGACCTCCTAGGTTCCTCAGGGATATCTACCGCAGCCTCGGTTGGAGGTACTGTTTCCTCCAATGGTTGCTCGGTAGTTGGTTCTTGAACCTCCGATAACTCGAAGGTTCTATTACTCGACTTGTTCTCGAGAAATTCTTTCTCTAAGAACGTCGCACTAGCCGCAACAAAAACACGTTGTTCGGTAGGCGAGTAGAAGTAATGACCAAACATTCCCTTTGGATAGCCTATAAAGTATGTCTTGACCGATCGCGGGCCGAGCTTATCCTCGTGTCTCCACTTGACATAAGCCTCGCAGCCCCAAACCCGAATAAAGGACAAGTTAGGGACCGTTCCCTTCCATAACTCGAATGGAGTCTTGTCAACAGCTTTAGACGGACTTCGGTTAAGAATTAGAGCGGCTGACAAAAGAGCATAGCCCCACAATGAATCAGGTACAACGGTGTGACTCATCATGGATCGAACCATATCAAGTAAAGTTCGATTTCTCCGTTCGGACACACCATTTAATTGTGGTGTTCCAGGTGGAGTCAACTGTAGTACGATCCCACAGTCTTTTAGGTGTTGATCAAACTCGCGTGAAAGATACTCACCACCACGATCCGAGCGTAGTGCTTTAATCTTTCTACCCAGCTGGTTCTGTACCCGATTCTGGTATTCTTTGAATTTGTCAAAGGATTCACTTTTGTGCTTCATTAAGTAGACATAGCCATATCTACTCAAATCATCCGTGAAAGTGATGAAATACCTATAGCCATCTCGTGCGTTGATCGACATAGGGCCACATACGTCCGTATGTATGAGTCCTAATAGGTCGGCAGCGCGCATTCCAACACCTTTGAAGGAAATACGAGTCATTTTGCCGATGAGACATGATTCACACGTGCCATATGATTCGAAATCAAAGGGCGAAATAGCTCCATTCTGTATGAGCTGTTTTACGCGTTTCTCATTTATGTGTCCCATACGACAATGCCATAAGTAAGTTTGATCTTTGTCACCTACCTTTATTCTTTTATTATTCACATGTAATATCTCGGTAGTTTGATCTAAAACATAAATTCCATTCATGGAAACTGCCTTGCCATAAATCATATTGTGCAAAGAGAAAATACAGCTATTATTCTCTATTACAAATGAAAATCCGAGTTTGTCAAGTGCAGAAACTGAAATAATGTTTTTGGATAAACTAGGAACATAATAACAGTTATATAAAAATAACTCGAATCCACTTGGAAGCTGGATTACGTATGTTCCCTTCGAGACTACAGCCACACGTGCTCCATTCCCGACACGCAGGTCCACCTCACCCTTGATTAGGGGTTCTTGGTTTCGGAGGCCCTGCACATGATTACATAGATGAGAACCACAACCAGTATCAAGTACCCAAGTTCCGCAACTTGCGTGGTTAATCTCAATCATGTGAATAAAAGAAGAAGAAGACATACCAACAGGAGTAACACGGCCTGCTTTAATGTCCTCGCGATACACGGGGCAGGAGCGCCTCCAATGCCCAGTCTTGTGGCAATGGTGACATTCCATGCTTGTATCCTTGCTCTTTGTCTTGCCTTGTGAGTTACTCGACTCACCAGGCCCACTCTTAGCAAATCCTGGTTTCTTGAACCTGGGCTTACCTACTGCTAGGTCGCCCTGAGCTTTAGCCTTCCCTTTACCTTTCCCCTTACTGGAGATCATGAGAACATCCTGCTTAAGACTCCCACTCAACTTAAGATCCTTCTCAGTCTGTACGAGAAGGGAGTGGAGCTCATGAGGAGTCTTCTTCATGTCGTTCATGTAGTAGTTAGCCCTAAAGAGGGCGAACCCATCATGAAGCGAATGAAGCATGCGATCAACGATGATGTTCTCACTGATCTTGCAGTTTAAGGACTCCAGTTTCTCGATATTCTCAATCATGTTGAGAATATGTGGGCTAACAGCTTGGCCCTTCTGGAGTTTCGCCTCAAAGAAGCGACAGGTATGCTCATAAGAAACGATTCTCGGAGCCTTGGAGAATTCGTTAGTGAGCGTGGTGAAAATCTTGTTTGCACCATGGGTTATGAAGCGTCTTTGCAAATTGGATTCCATTGCATAGATGAGTACGTTCTTTATCGCACCCGCTTCCATAACGAAATCGCTATGAGTGCGAATTTCGTTGGCTCTAGCTCCAGTTCCTGGGTGTGGCGGAATGGGCTCAGTTAAGAACTTGAGCTTTCCGTCAGCAATGGCAGCATTCCGTAGTGCTGCCTCCCAGTCAGAGAAGTTTGACCCATCATTCCTCAGTCTAGTGGACTGATTCATGGAGTCCATGAAGGCTTTTAGCCAGGATTCACGTGCTAGCTTGGCACTTGGCATTGGGTCTTCACCAGCCATTTTAGTTTTACAGCAGTTTTATTGAACGTGTTCTACACTGAAAAGGAAGATAAAACAAAACCATATAAGCAACTTATTGTTGTGATTTAAGTCTATATTAAATTGAATTTAAACTCGTAGACTCAAGCATTTATATAATTGATCTCCCTCAAGAATTATATAAACGATCCCAAGACTCAATTTCCGTATATTGATAAGCCCACAGTTTGGCTAATTCCAATCGTTGGAACTCTTGGTCGATAGATTTCCGTAAATCCTATCTATTAGTCCATCTCAGTCACTGGAATATTATCGAGTGACCATGATGTTGAGATAAAATAAATCATCTGTTCCCACTTACCCAACGTAGAAGGGGTCATATTATGCCTACCGACGAAGAAGGGATTCATGGGAGGCTGATTTATAAAGACTAATCTCAATTTTTGGTTATACGAGGAAGACCCCATCAACTTTTATTTATTCATATATAAGTGAACTAAAAACTAGCAATTGCGTGAATGAATTAAATAAAGTGATGGCTTTTAAATGACATGTGACATCTGTATTGTCACAGAAAACTAACGCGAGACCTCTACATGAGTCAGTTTTCAGGCATGATATAGGTGGTTTGGTTTTTTTAGGCGGAATATGATGCAAGCTATTATCGATGAAAGCGTAAAGATAAATGCAATAAACGTAAATAAAAGTCCTAGTGTGGCCTATCCTACCAAAATAAACATAAAACAACTTGGAATCCACTGTTGGACCCTAGAAGCTTGTCTTGATGTTCCATCTTGGTCCTTGCAGCGGGAGTGAGCATCCGGTCTCCGTCTTGTCATTGGTCTTCACAAAATTACTAATTTAAATTACAAAAGTAATCCTAGATACATTCTAATTTAAATACAAAAGTAATTACATGGCAAAAACCCAAAACGGAGATTCAAGATCTCAAAATTACAAGCAAGATCGTGTCCCTTCATTACGGTGACACAATCTTCTAAGGCCACACTAAGTTACAACCGTTTGCAAAATTAAATACGTTATTGAAAGCATTCAAGGCATTCACAAGACGATAAATAAAATGCATCAACTAAAAACAATTTATACATGACATAATACCGTTATTATGATTAATAAATTTATACGAAACCACCTTTTAAGATTAAAATTAAGTGACTATACCGTTTTAATCACCAATTTTAATAAACATATAATCCATTGTTTTAAACTGTTTTAAAAACAATATGCATCAAACGAGGGTGAACCGTTTCACTAAATAATATACTATTTCCGTATACAGTATATTATTTTAAGCCATGTGAAAATAAGAAACAAGTTATTTTCGAAAATAAACACCCCGAAACGAGAGCACTCGATCGAGTAACAGGGGCACTCGATCGAGTGTCAGGGTCACTCGATCGAGTGCAGCAGTGCTCGATCGAGTGGCTCGAAAAATTCGCAAATCGCTGCACTTTTAAATCAAAACGAGTTTATAACTTGGATTTAAAACTTGTAAATCATATATAAACAACAACAAAAGATTTACATATTGCTAAAAATATCGATTAATTAACAATATGCAAATTATAATCGAAAAACAAGATCGATTTCTCACAAAAATCACACGCACGGCAGCCTGGTACGGGGGCACTCGATCGAGTGTCACAGGGACTCGATCGAGTGCCTAGGCAGATGCACGGTTTTCTCAAAATTTTGATTTTATGAAAGACACAATTGTAAAAATTTCATGGCCTAAGGCTCTGATACCACTTGTGGGGAATAAAACGCGTATTCACCCCAAAATTACAGGATTATAATGAAATATACAACTGTGAATATCGTCATAAGATTAAAAACATGAGAAAAGAAGTACAACCTTTAGTCCTCGCGCAAAAAGGCCTAAGAACAGGAATTAATGCAAATTCCCTCCTATAACTTGCACCCAAGACTTAGTCTGAGACGTGGCCGCGTGTGCTAGAAATCCTCTCCAATTGCCTTGCAATATAGGGAGAGCCCTTGAGGTTTTAGATGTGAGATCTGAGGTTTTGGGAGAAGAGTGCTCTCAAAACCCTAATTTTTTACTTGAGAATTATGTTACAGTGCAACAAGAGTGACTGATATAAGGAGAGTCCTCCTCCTTATATAGTTATTTCGGCCGAAACTAGGGTTTGGGTAGGAGTGGGCTTTCCACTCTTACCTTATCCCAATGCGTGATTTGACCCAATTTAGCTATTATTTATTCGCGGGTTTAATTTATAAATCGTAACATGTTATCAGATATTAATACAGTCGATATATTAATAACGGTCTGATAAAATACGATATTGTATAATTACCTAAATTAATATAACTGTTTATATTAATTTGCGAATATAATATTTAATTAAATATAACTGTTTATATTTAATTTACGAATTAATCTTGTAATCCGTATTAGCTAAAATTATTTAATCTGTATTAAATAATAATTCTCAACATCTTATTGACTAATTTAATAGTCAATACCTCTGACTAACCGTTTAGTCATATCCGGCAAAATGTGACTGTATTTTCATACCTTCACATCTCTCAAACGTGTCCTATAGGTGTGACGTATAGGGACCAGTTGACCACCGCCATCCGTATGACAATAACGTCAAACTTATCTAGCAAGCCAACCGTTATTGATAAACGTGGATCAACTGGTAATAATACAGAAGTATGCCCTTGTGATCCTTAAAGAGATTTAATAAGTCATTGTACTTAATTGTCAAGGACACCAGCCCCAACAAATATATACAATAAAGCCGAGTTTCTCATTATCGTCACCTTAAATGCAATCCCGCTCAAAGCTCCTCCTCTACAATGAAGCTATCCATGTCCGCGTCTTCTAAGCCCACACCTACATCACGAAAAACGAGTTTTAGGGATCAAAAGACGGATTTCTCCAAAACAACCCAATTTTCGAGATGAAGGAAATGAAAAACGGAAGTGATAGATGGCTTGCAAATTCGATGAGGATTCCGAAAATGTAATTATTACCTTGATTCCGTGAACGGATGATGAAGAAAAATGGATTAAGAGATGAGGATTTATGGAGGTTTTGTGAAAATGAGTTACAGTGTTCTTATTTCTTGTGATGAGCAATATGTCGACACATTCTATGGGTTTAGGGGTTTATGAGTAGTCCTTTCCCGTTTCAAGGAAAACGGGTTTGGGTGAACGGGTTTTAGGATATGAAGTCAAGTTGCCAAGTTTGTATTCGTCTTAAGGACTTAAGTTTCTTAAGACGGGTCTTACTATTTATAAAAATACTTTCCAATAAATTATTAAAATATTATTTTATTACTTTAAAATAATTAAAACCCTTAAATATATTTTATGAAAATACGGGATGTTACACTTTCGACATGGAACGGATATAAGTGTTGTATTATTCATCTTTTATTGGCTCATGTATGTTTAACTGAGTGGGTTAACGGTTATGCTATCCTAAGCTTGTGTAGCTGACGGTTATGTCATCCTAAAATTGTGTTGGCGACGGTTATGTTGCCTTGACATGTGAATAGATAGCGGTGGTACGATTTGTGTATTACTGTAATGAACTAACGCCTCCCATGCAATGGGAATTTATCTATGTTCAGGATTGGTCAGAGGCAGTGGTTATACGCTCCGGTCCCCGTGTGTCGTTCGGTGTAAGACATTACATCAAGAGGTCTGGCCAGGTCTTAGGCATATAGGCAGTGGTTATACGCTATACATAGTATATATTCGGAGGCAGTGGTTATACGCTCCGTAGCTGGAGGCAGTGGTTAAACGCTCCAGTAGCCAGAGGCAGTGGTTATACGCTCTGGTATGTCAGAGGCAGTGGTTATACGCTCTGACGGCGTTCATTCTATTCCTGTGTTGTTTGATAGTTGTATGCTTTGTAATCAGAGGCAGTGGTTATACGCTCCGTAGCTGGAGGCAGTGGTTAAACGCTCCAGTAGCCAGAGGCAGTGGTTATACGCTCTGGTATGTCAGAGGCAGTGGTTATACGCTCTGACGGCGTTCATTCTATTCCTGTGTTGTTTGATAGTTGTATGCTTTGTAATCGGAGGCAGTGGTTATACGCTCCGTAACTGGAGGCAGTGGTTATACGCTCTAGTAGCCAGAGGCAATGGTTATACGCTCTGGTATGTCGTCAGAGGCAGTGGTTATACGCTCTGACTATGTGTATTCTTTGCTTGGATGTTTCCTTGATTTTGATATTATCTCATATGATGGCTTTAATTCTGTTATACATGTTGATTCATGCTGTTTTCACATGTTTTTGACTTATCGCCCACGCATTGATCATATTGTTCATGTTTGGTAATATATATGATTGTTTATGAAATTATATACATGTTCATATGTATAAGATGTTTAGTATTACCGTTTATATGTATTCTGACGTAAAGTGGCTGGGAGAACCCTGAGTTACTGCCCACTGATTGTGGCGTTCATGTTTCATGAATGTAGGTTGGTGATGTTTGAGGAAGACGTGTGGCTAGCGAGCATTGTTGATAATTCGACAATTACCCTTACACTTAGTTTAAATTTAATTCATGTTGTTATCGTGGGATACCTTATTCCTCGTCTATTTAAGTTATTTTGTATAATTTATACTTTCTCATTAGTTTTTAGTCTTCCGCATGTTGTTTCGATATTCCGCGAAAGAGTTTGAATAAATATGTCGAAAAGTTTTTAAAAGTATCGTATTTCCGCTGCATATTACTTGTTTATATTTATGCTATATCGCGGGGCACAGTTGGTATCAGAGTAGTAATGCTCCCGACGCACACACGTGTACCCCAACTTATATATGAACTTGACCTGAAATAATGAATGAGAGATGGGTAGACTTAAGGATTAAGTGGTAGTCTGTAATGCGATTGCTCCTTGTTAGGTCTAACATGTTTGTTAATTGTCAAAGATTTAATTTTTGTGCTCAAGGATTGGTGAACCATGAGCTTACCTGGATGGCGATCAAGATTATTGTCTACTACCGAAGATGGAAGATTCGTGCTATCTTTGAAGGATACTTTTATGTCCCCGAAGATACTCCTAGCTCATCATGCATCATCTTCTTCCTTATTTCTTGATGCATATCCTCCTTCTCCCAAACTCTTATCTATTTTAACTCGGAAGCTACTTTCGTAACTTCCCGACTTAACCTTATCCTTGTTACTTGCCTTTCCCATGGTGCTTTGTAGGTAGCTTAGCTTAGTTGGATATTGAGGATTTTGTTTGAGGATAACCCCTAGCCCTTATTTTGAGAAGTAATCTGACTGAAAACGTTTAGGGAGTGTGTAAACCATGTCTTGGTAATCCTAATGTTTAGTTGTTTACCCAATTGGTGTGTGGAATTGGTTGGTGAAATTCCTAGATTAAAGTTTAAGTGGTATGCGTAGCTTTTGGAAAAATTTAACCTTGGTAATCATAATTGGGATTTAGAACCAATGGGTTAATATGTGTCACTTTAAGA
Source organism: Silene conica (assembly GCA_029255685.2). Lineage (NCBI taxonomy): Eukaryota > Viridiplantae > Streptophyta > Magnoliopsida > Caryophyllales > Caryophyllaceae > Silene > Silene conica. The sequence goes on along the minus strand of CM055314.2, from coordinate 27,948,687 downwards.
GTATAGATGAGGTGTTAGAATTCATAAAAATGAATTTGGAAAATATAATTGGGATGCTAGTGAAACTAAATGAATCAGTAATGCTTGACTTTTGGAATTGGGTTTGACTTTAACTGGGATGTTACTTTTGGAGGATAAGAATCGTGTATATTGATGGACGAGTATTGAAAAAGTTAGCGATGTAACTTTAGAGGAACTGACTGAAGTTTACTCTTTTAGTTATTTGATTGGATTAGAGGTGTAACCTTTGAGGAGTTACTTGAAGATCATGTCTTTGGATGTCTGATTGATGTCGTAAGATGCAACTTGTGGATTTGTGAGATTTTGATGTTCCGATGTTTAATGGACATTTGGATTCGTATATAGAGGTGTGAGAATGTTAATAGTGGATCTTAGTGTTCACGTTTTGAGGTATTAATGAATTATAAACAATTAACGCCCTTTGTGGGATTAGAATAGAGTAACTCGATGAGTAATGAAAGTTTTGGGAATTGAATGAATTAGACAGTTGATAATCTATGGAGTATAAAGATGGTGAAGTAGCAATGGTATAGAAATGGTTTATCTTGGAGTATTACAGAAATGTCGTTTGAGGGATTTAAGACATAGAGATACCTGAAACTTTATGCAATAGTCGAAATTGGGTTAATCGTACACCCTTATCTTTGAAAAGACTTATAGTATGGTAAACCATATGGGAAAATTCTTCTTGGAAAGTGCTAGCTTGGCGTGCTTCATTTGGTAAATAGGAAATGAGAACCTTGTGAGGATTTTGGGAACCCTGGGCTTTGGGAATTATGTCAGTTCAAATCATAACCTTTCCTCAACACTTCTCCTCTTCTTTCTTCTTCCATGCTAATTCTGCCGAGTAATGCTTTCATAACAAAGCTTACTTGACCTTTCTTTATGTCATATATCTTCTTATCTCTAATGCTCATTATTCTCCTCATGGCTTTGCTATTGTTGGAGTCCATAGCCTGGAGACTCTTAGCCCGTCATCTTACGTATCTCTCTCTCAAGTTCCTGTATCGCGTTTTTCTCTGAGTTTGTGTCATATCTTTACCTTTGTGAACCTTGCCCTCTGTCTTTTGGTTTATTTGTGAGGTTGAATTCGTTTGTGGACTAGTGATATATGCTTAGATGATCCTTGGTCTTGTTTTGTCGGACATAGTTAAGACAATTAGTGTTTGGTGACGTTGGGTGATATTAGGTAGTGTGCCATCTTGATGGTTTCATGTTAAAGGTTTGATGGTATGAGTGCTTCTTGTGGATTAGTATCAACCTTGAGGCTAATAATTTTGGTGTTATCTATGAGAGTATTGATGGTTACCTAAAGACGGTTTGGGTGAAAGTTGTTACTTTTATGAGACTTTCTTTTGGGATGATCATTTTACGTTAATGCTTTGGATGTTTATCTCATAGCCTTATGTATGAGAGTAAGTAAAGTTCCGAGAGTGCCACGTTCATATCTTTGATTGTCTATATAAGTGTGACAAATGTTTGTTTAGAGGTCTGGAAGTACGATGCATTCTGGTCTAAGATCCTTATTTTTGTGATTCACCTTGTTTGGAGATCTGTAACATCTGCTAGTTGAGTATGAATGCAACCTTGTTAGTAATTTTGGATCTAGCTCTATGAAGGATGTTGGTTGTTGAGTAATAATCGAGAGTTGTGAAGTTCTTTTGGTAATGGGATACCTTCTATCATGGATGACCTAGAAGTGAGTGACCCAAATTGAGTTGAGGAAGCCTTGGGAGTTTTGCGGTTGAAAGAGCTGCCTTCTGAGGTGTGTAAGGAATCATGATGATGATGATGTTTCATTTATGGATTGAGTGGTTAGTGATTTCCGTAATCCGAAAAGTTATCTTCCTCCTTAAACATAAACCTCTTTTGTTCATGCCTTTGTTCTTTTGTTGTTTTTGCCTCTTTGTTCTCTTGTTGAGTACCGTCTTTAACCCTGAAGATGGTAGTTTTGATGCCTTGTTTTTGTTGGCTTCCGTATGACCTTTTGTGTTTTGATTTCTTTGATAATCCGAACCAACCATCTTTGGTTGATAATATGTAGCTTTCATCCTTGTGTTTTGTTTGAAGTATTCAAAATATGTCCCATTTATATATTTTATAACCGATTTGAGTTACCTAACTTTTGTTGTTGAAAATCTTAATTTCTGTTACAACCTTACCTATTTTTACAGATTCGAAAATGGAAGTTTACTTTCGAAATGACATGTTTTGAAAAACTTGAAATGGTTTATAATTTTGATTGGTTTTAGCGTTGAGTTGATGTAAGGTTGGTTATTGGAGACGTCTAATAACTCGTATTACACTCGTCAACGCCTGATTTGATTTAGCTTTTGGTCTTATCCTTTGTTTGGAATGTCGGGTTCTTGAATACGTAACGAGAACCCTAACGCTCCAATGATAAGGACTGGTGCCTTTGGAAATCCTTTTCAAATTCTTTGAAAGAGATGTATGTTTTGAAATATCAAATTTTGGGTAAAACACTTGGGTTGTTTACCTTGTCTTTACAACTTACCGTTTTTCTACTTTCAAGTTTCGAAGATGAAACTTTTTAAAAGGTGGGGTGATTGTAATACCCCGTAATTTCCTAGTCATTATATATTATTAAAATCTTACTTTAGTAATAATAATGTTCCACAATAAATAAAATTCCATTTAAAATCTATCGTTTTTGACAATGATATTAATATGTCCGTCTTAAAGTTATACTTCTTAAACTTGTGAAACGCTATTCTGTCCTTGTTGCTAACATTAAGATGATTTAGAGCCATATTTAGCTTTTGCTTAATAAATAAAAGTTGTAGCTCTTTTTCTTAGCTTTCCAACGCCACCGAAAACACGTCAATACAAGTTCTGTAGAGGAACTTATGCCGTACATACGAAAGGCTGTCACGGATCATCCGCAAACAAGACACTCGCTCGTTGCTTACTCTTTACTTTTTTCCACATGTCTTTAGGGACACTTGGCTAAGTATAGAACTTTGCCTTGCTGCCCAAGGTCATTCCTTCTACTTCCTTCCTTCTTCTTCATTCCTTTATTCTTTTTTTCAGCTAGAACACCCAAACACAAACACCATTGTTACAATCTTTACCTTCAACCTTAAGACGATCGTACAATCTTCGTTTCTTATCGGTTTTCGACGATTTTCGCGCCTATCTCTTCCTATCCTTGCCCTCCATCTTTCTAGGTAATAAAATTATCAAAATTCTTCCTTAATATTGTAACACCCCCATTTATTTAAGGGCATGTACTAGGACTCCCCAAATAAATAAGGATGTTACCATCTCGGTTTCCCGAGGCAGTAGATACAAAGAAAAGAACACAATACTTTATTATTAATTGTTAAACTGAAAAGCAAGTTCTTATAACCGTCTTTAAAACTGTCTTAAATAAAACAAGTACAACTCATGACAAAAGACTATAGAGATCTAGACTCTAGTCTGGTCCGGATCCAAGCTCTCCCTTCCCTTAGCTCCCGTAGTCTCAAGCACCTGTAAATTTGTTTCCCAATAAATTGGTTCATCACAGGTGATCACGAATACACAGGGTCAACCACGAGGTTGAGTAGAGGAAAAGTAAACAATCAAACCATTACTAAAAATAGAAAGTCAATCATCTCCACTCCGAATCACAAGACCCATTATTCTCCGCACCAATCACAAGACCCATTATTTTCCACACCAATCACAAGACCCAATATTCTCCGCACCAATCACAAGACCCAATATACTCCGCTCCATATCACAAGACCCATTATTCATCACATCGTATCGTGTCACAGAATTATGCAGTCAAATAAACACAATAAAACAATCATATGATAATATAATGAACATAGATAACATCCAATAATGAACAGATTACTTATCGCCATGTACACGATATTCCCCTACCTCAATTTCTAGGATGACAAGCGACAGCTGCAAGAAATATTCCACGCGAAAACCGTCACCTAACATAAATATTATTTAACGATTAATAAATCTCCACTAGACCCCCATTTATGTAGTAAAAAAAAATACTAAATATAATAGCTTCTAAAAGTGGAAGGTTTCCTGAAATAGAAACTTTCCCGAATTAGCAACCTTGCCCAAAATAGTAATTTCCAAACTCGTAAAATTCATATGAACAAACTAGCTCCCAAAATTGAATAATTAAAAGCAAAACTTCCCTTTGAAAATATCTAAGCACCCATAAGTAATAATAATAATAATAATAGTAATAACATAAGTATTAATAATAACAAAACCATATCAATAATACTAATAAGATCCTTATCATATAGTATTAATCCTAATAACATACTAATAATATTTTACTAATAACTAAATTACACAAACAAAACAATTTAACCAACTAAACCCCCAAAATCCAGCAACTTACACGCACAACAGACCCCTTCGTGACCACCAGCAACTACACGTACAAACGGAACCCTTCCGAGACCAACAACCCCGACAAACACCACCCCCGACACCTACCATAACCCCTAGCTTCCCCATTGGCACCACTAGGCTCGCCACTGAGCCGCGGTGGTTCCAGGGAGGAAGTCAGTGGCCGTCGACCACCACCCATGACGCCAAAAACCGATTGCCAACCAAAGACCCTCAGCCGCTATACTGCCTTAGCACCACAACCACCCGCAACAAACCCCACCATACGAACGACATAAACCACCAAGACCCACCGTGATGACCACCCTTCTAACAGCCAGACCACCACCAAACTAGCTACCTTAAAACCCAGAACAATCGTGAACAACAACTACCTCGAATCCATACCAAACACCCTACGTTCAAAAGCCCTGTTTTGAAAACGAACGAAAAAAAACGACTGACACGACGACAAACTACCACACGCGACGGTCCTAGGTGGTCAACGACGGCATCACAATGGTCCAAAACACAAACACTAATATCATAGATTGATTTTAAATAAAGAAACAGAGGTATAACAGAATTACACGACTAACATGGCGAATTGAAAGAGGGAGGGCAAGCAGAGAAACGTGAAGCAGAGGTGAACTTAATTGTTTCATCGTGATTTCGAGCAACCAAGAACCACCCTAAACCCACCGTGAGAGCCTCCCCCTCACTCCCTGGTATGGCGGCAGCAATACTTTGTGTATGTGTGAGGCGTTAGATTAGGTTAGGGTAGGGTTTGGAGAGTTTGTATAAGGTGGCAGAAAGAGGTGTTTATCACGTTATATTGGTTTGTATGTTGATGTCGAGATGGGCTGTTTTGGGTTGGCACACATATCGAGGCCCAAGCGTTTATTCACACACGATATATTAACTAATTCGCATACTCGACCCTTCACTTAACAACATATAAAAAAAAATAACACTTAATCGATAGTAAATTATCGAGTATAACGTTAAATAACCATCAACGCGTCAAAATAAATAATAAACTTAATAATAAAATTTGAGGTATTACAGTCTTCCCTCCTTAAAAATGAACTTCGTCCTGAAGTTCACCATTCTATGGTCAGCAACATGGTCCCTAGGCACACAAAATGTATCACCACATAACATCCAACACCACTAAGAGTACTTTAGAAACCCGAAATGTTATATTCTACCATCGTTAAGAAAACTTTGTCCCCAAAGTTTAAAGGTATAACCAAATTATAGGATACTTCACGGAATAAAAAAAATCCACAATAAAAGTACTCAGGAGTATCAAATGTATTCACACAATCATGACATATCAATTATGTGGGGAATAAAACGTGTATTCGCCCTTTAATTGCAGGATTATAATGAAAATTACAGTCGTGAATATCGTCATAAGATTAAAAAGCATAAGAAAAGAAGTACAACCTTTGGTCCTCGCACAAAAGGCCTAAGAACAGGAATTAACACAAATTCCCTCCTATAACTTGCACCCAAGACTTAGAATGAGACGCGGCCGCGTGTGCTAGAAATCCTCTCCAACTGCCTTGCAATATTGGGAGAGCTATTTAGGTTTTAGATGTGAGATCTGAGGTTTTGGGAGAAGAAAGCTCTCAAAACCCTAATTTTACCTTGAGATTATATTAATCAGTGCAACAAGAGTAGTCCGACAAAAGGAGAAGTCTCCTCCTTTTGTAATACTAGCCGGCCGAAATAGGGTTTGGGTAGGAGTGGGCTTTCCACTCTTACCTTATCCCAATGCGTGATTCGACCCAATTAGCTATAAGTTGTCCGCGGGTTTTATTTATAAATCGTAACATGTTATCAGTTATTAATACAGTCGATATATTAATAATGGTCTGATAAAATACGATTTTGTATAATTACCTAAATTAATATAACTGTTTATATTAATTCGCGAATACAATATTTAATTAAATATAACTGTTTATATTTAATTTACGAATTTGATCATGTAATCCGTATTAGCTAAAATTATTTAATCCGTATTAAATAATAATCTCAACATCTTATTGACTAATTTAGTAGTCAATACCTCTGACTAACCGTTTAGTCATATCCGGCAAAATGTGACTGTATTTTCATACCTTCACATCTCTCAAACGTGTCCTATAGGTGTGACGTATAGGGACCAGTTGACCACCGCCATCCGTATGACAATAACGTCAAACTTATCTAGCAAGCCAACCGTTATTGATAAACGTGGATCAACTGGTAATAATACTGAAGTATGCCCTTGTGATTCTTAAAGAGATTTAATAAGTCATTGTACTTAATTGTCAAGGACACCAGCCCCAACAATCTCCCACTTGTCCGTACAAGGGTATGTGCAATGACGTTATCACACTACATGTGGAGGACACAATCTCCAACAAACTCCCACTTGTCCGTACAAGTGTAGGTGCGATAACCGAATCTCATATCCTTTTAAAATTTCTCTCACTCAATGTAAGACAATTTGCAAATCCGCATTCGCAAAGGTCGTATCTCACAAGCGATCTGTATCAAGAGTGGTTTCCCCGACTAGAGAGTAACTTAACTGATAAAACGAATATGTATTCGAGCATGGCCATGCATTTCAGTTACTACTCCTCGAGTGGCCCAGAGAAATGATAAAATCCTGATAAGGGTTTGGATATTTCCCTCAACTCGAATCCTGCCGATATCGCCCAGCATGAAATAACCCAGAAAAAATCCTCTTGGCCCCTGTTACGGTGACCGTGGGAAAGAAACCAAAGTTACCCAAAATCTGTCTTAATCTCAAGAGACAGTTGAAAGTCAAAAGACTCGACTCTAAGGAACACTATGGAGGTCCTATCCACGACCTGGCACCCAATGTTATAAAACATTTAGGACTCCATAACGCTGTCACGGGGTGTCCTACGAGATATCCGTATAACTCGCCTTTGTGATTGGTCAGTCAGCCGTGTGACTTATGGCTCGTTGAACCCACCATCAACCAACGTCACAAAATGATTACCTGAGTTATCAGCTCAAGTGGGTAATCAAGGACCAAAACGATGTAATGTTAATCAGTTCACTTTGTGGTGTTCAAAATTGGCGTACAATTCCACATGAGAAACAAAACATTATATATCATAACAATAAGGTTGAATAGAGTACACGAGAAAATGAATTATTACATGAATTCATAAAAGAGTACTACAACTTAGGAACACATCCAATTCCCATGGAATGAATGTGCCCTTCATGCTTATCACGTGGTAATGCTTTTGTGAGAGGATCAGCTATGTTGTCATCCGTAGCTATCTTATCAATGAATATCTCCTTTTGCTCCACGTAATCTCTGATTAGATGAGCTTTCCGTTGTACATGTCTAGCCTTGCTGCTAGACTTATGCTCCTTAGCTTGGAAGATGGCACCGCTATTGTCACAATAAACGGTGATTGGGTCATTCGAACTAGGCACTACTGATAGTCCTTGTAAGAATTGACGCATCCATATTGCTTCCTTAGCTGCTTCCGAGGCGGCATAGTACTCGGACTCAGTCGTAGAATCTGCTGTAACACTCTGTTTAGAACTTTTCCAGCTGATAGCAGCGCCATTAAGAGTAAAAACGAATCCAGACTGAGATTTCGAGTCATCTCGATCCGTTTGGAAGCTAGCATCTGCGTAACCCGTGGCGCAGAGCGTCGAGTCGCCTCCGTAAGTCAATCCCCAATCTTTAGTCCTCCGTAGGTACTTAAGAATGTTTTTCACGGCCATCCAGTGTTGTTCACCTGGATGAGCTTGGAATCGACTTGTTATACTCAATGCATATGCAACGTCTGGACGTGTGCATATCATGGCATACATGATCGATCCTATTGCCGAAGCATAAGGAATCCGACTCATGCGCTCTTGCTCTTCCAATGACTTAGCTTCTTGAGTCTTGCTCAAGTGAAGCCCAGGAGTCATAGGAAGGAACCCCTTCTTGGAGTTCGTCTTGCTGAATCTCTCCAGAATCTTATCTATATAAGACTCCTGACTGAGAGACAACATCCGTCGTGATCTATCCCTGTAGATACGGATGCCCAAAATTCTTTGTGCCTCTCCCAGATCTTTCATCTGGAAGTGGTTTTTCAACCATGCTTTAACCGAAGATAAGAGAGGTATGTCATTCCCAATCAAGAGTATGTCGTCGACATACAGTATTAGGAATACAATCTTGCTCCCACTCGACTTGATATAGAGACATGGTTCCTCGACTGATCGAATGAACCCATTCTCTTTTATCACTTGGTCGAAGCGATGATTCCAACTCCGCGATGCTTGCTTAAGTCCATAGATGGAACACTTAAGCTTGCAAACTTTCTTAGGATGTGCTGGATCGATAAAACCCTCGGGTTGTACCATGTACAACTCTTCCTCCAAATAACCGTTTAAGAAGGCGGTTTTAACGTCCATTTGCCATATTTCATAGTCATGAAATGCGGCGATCGCTAAGATAATCCGAATGGAACGTAGCATGACTACGGGTGCAAAGATCTCATCATAGTGCAAGCCTGGCACTTGAGTGAAACCTTTAGCAACTAGTCTAGCCTTGTGGATATCTTGTTGTCCTTCCACGGCATGCTTTATCTTGTAAAGCCATTTGCATTGAAGGGGACGTACCTTTGCAGGTAGGTCCACAAGATCCCACACGTTGTTCTCATACATGGAGTCCATCTCGGATTGCATGGCTTCTAGCCATAGCTTTGAGTCAGAACTAGTCATGGCACCTTTATAGGTTGTGGGTTCATTACCCTCTAGGAGTAAGACGTCATCTGTATCATGTTCCTCGACCATACCAATGTATCTGTCCGGAGGAATAGAGACTCTTCCCGACCTCCTAGGTTCCTCAGGGATATCTACCGCAGCCTCGGTTGAAGGAACTGTTTCCTCCAATGGTTGCTCGGTAGTTGGTTCTTGAACCTCCGATAACTCGAAGGTTCTATTACTCGACTTGTTCTCGAGAAATTCTTTCTCTAAGAACGTCGCACTAGCCGCAACAAAAACACGTTGTTCGGTAGGCGAGTAGAAGTAATGACCAAAAGTTCCCTTTGGATAGCCTATAAAGTATGTCTTGACCGATCGCGGGCCGAGCTTATCCTCGTGTCTCCACTTGACATAAGCCTCGCAGCCCCAAACCCGAATAAAGGACAAGTTAGGGACCGTTCCCTTCCATAATTCGTATGGAGTCTTGTCAACAGCTTTAGACGGACTTCGGTTAAGTATTAGAGCGGCCGACAAAAGAGCATAACCCCATAATGAATCAGGCACAACGGTGTGACTCATCATGGATCGAACCATATCAAGTAAAGTTCGATTTCTCCGTTCGGACACACCATTCAATTGTGGTGTTCCAGGTGGAGTCAACTGTAGCACGATCCCACAGTCTTTAAGGTGTAGATCAAACTCGTGTGAAAGATACTCACCACCACGATCCGAACATAGTGCTTTAATCTTTCTACCCAGCTGGTTCTGTACCCGATTCTGGTATTCTTTGAACTTGTCAAAGGATTCACTTTTATGTTTCATCAAGTAGACATAACCATATCTACTCAAATCATCCGTGAAAGTGATGAAATACCTATAGCCTTCTCGTGCGTTGATCGACATAGGGCCACATACGTCCGTATGTATGAGTCCTAATAGGTCGGCATCGCGCATTCCAACACCTTTGAAGGAAATACGAGTCATCTTGCCGATGAGCGGTTAAAAACCGTTCTCGTATGAGTGGCGGAACCGTGCTCCCCATGGCCGTCCTCTTTACCTAAGAGAACGGTTCAACCGTCTTCTTTGTTGTCCACTTATCAGCACGGTTCAAGAAGGACCCGGTCTCTTTGCCCCCTTTCCAGCATGGTTCCAGAAGGAACCGGTCTCCTTTCTCCCCCACTTTCCAGCACGGTTCAACTTAGAACCGGTCTCTTTGCTCTACACTAACCGTGCTCTTTGTGTGATGATGTCACAAACTTTCCAGCACGGTTCTTAGATGAACCGTTCTCTTTTGTTCCTATATGACGATGTTACAAACTTCGAGCCATATTTTTGAATTAATAGAGCACGCTTGAGAACATAACCGTTCTCTTTGCACCTGCTATTTTTTTTATAAATTAATTTATAATTCTTCCGGCCTATTATATATAATTTTTCCTGCAAATAAGCTAATAGCGTACAATAACATCGCTAATAGCGTACAATAACATTGCTCCAACAACTATATTCAGGTGAAAAATTAGCCATATATAGAGAAAAATCTCCAAATACTACATCATTCATATATATCAACATACTTTCCGATCCACAAATTCTAGCTACATACGTATATATGTACTTAAGCTAAACTTCTAGCTACGACTTAAGCTAAACTTCATCATGCATCGTTCATGGCTGACTTAAATTGGAGCGCAAAGTTAGCCCATATATCCCTCACCTCATCAATTTGCTCAAGTGAATATGTCACCGGGGCTCTAAGCATGAACTACAAACAAATTTTCAAAAATTGGTTAGAAAAATTCTATCCAAGACTCCTATATAAGTAAAATGATAGAGGTAAGTAAGTAGATGAACTAAAAATCCAAAAACATACATTTGGAGTAACCGTAACATATCTTCCTTTGACGATGTCCAACATGTATCGACAAATATAGTATCCACATAAAACGGAACCAAGAGGCTGCAAAGGGGCCTGAAAGGGGAGCTCATATTATAAATAAATTAAATACTTCACATGCACTATACTTAATAAGAGAAACAATATGTTAAGATACCTTAATCTTTTTCCAAACAACGCCGTTGGCCTCATATTTTGCAAGTGCATCGATAGAGTTCCTTTTCTCAAAGGCCCTGTATATATAGATAGCCAGGTTTATATATTTATTCAGTTTTAGTTGATAATGAAGCGTTAATTTCAAGTATAATAGAAAAAAAAGCTAAGGTCTATGATTGATGGCTTTTGGGTGGCTTAACTTTTGTTCCTAGCCTACAGAAACATTTTAAGGCAAATGCAGGGGAGTAACGGGAGGTATAATATATGAAGGCAAAATAAAAAAGATCAGAAATAAGTTAGACATGCATACTTGGTAATTGTATCCATGAAAAATTGACGAGGCTCTGTATGTCCGGCAGGATCACACCTATACACTAACCCATAATCTGTACAACCCGTATTCATAAAACTTAGAACATAAAGCAAAAAAACTTAGAACATGGTTAAAATAACATACCGTCAGTTCACTCAACATAAGGTTCAATGTCGGTTGATCCACATCCTCCCAACTATCCACCGCGGGACTAACATTCCCCCGAACAGTCACGCCTATCCATGAACTAAACTTAGATGCATATTTTCCTGTCGGCAATTTATCTTCTTTGTCCCACTCAAGTTGTATGGGTTGTTTCTCTTTAATAGCTTTTGCAGCCATATCTAAAACAGTTCGGCCCCTGTGAGAAGATATCCCCTTCTTTCCGCTTGCGTCCTCAACAGAGTTGTTCTTTCGACTTCTTTTACGTTTTTGCGGGCCCATTGTTCAACTGTACAAAAAAAAAAACAGGGATAGCAAGTCAGAACAGGGAAAGCAAGTCACAACAGGGAAAGCAAGTCACTGGAACATGCAAGATAGGAAAGCATATAAGAAATGTAGATGAGGAATGCTTCTGATGAAAAGCGGTAAAATGTGAGAAATTATATTAAAACATCAATAATGGAGCCAATTACAAGAATTTCAGCAGATGATGTACATACAACAAGTCTCATACTGCCACTAAGCAAAAATAAACAACCAAGAAAACTAAATTATTCTATATGATAATAATAATAATAATAATAATAATGGGAGTGAAGCGTTGCTTGGACTGAAGCGTTGCTTGGACTGTAGCGTTGCTTGGACTGAAGTCAGGTCGTTGCTGCCCATAGTAAAAAAAAGGAAAAGCATTTAATAATAATAATAATAATAATAATAGTAATAATATAATATTAATAATAATAATAATAATAATAATAAAAATAATAAATCGTACCTAATCATGCGTCAAAACCGCGAGGGCGTTTTTTAGAAGAAGACTCGGTATTGGTCCATATCCCTTCGTCATGGTCATCACGAACATATAAACTAGAAGGCTCGAATATATCCGTATCATCTAAATGTGGTACACGAGGATCAAAGCCCTCAAATACCACATCGTCATCACAACTATCCATTGTGGTCTTACTTCTTACAGATAGCACAACTGACCACTTTTTATCCGATGGATCGGTGACATAAAATACTTGTTTCGCTTGTGTCCCTATAATAAAAGGATCCTCCGTATGACCAAATTTATTAAGATTTACTAAGGTGAATCCTAGTTCATCCTTGCGAACTCCACTAGTAGTTTCAATCCACTTGCATCCAAATATAGGTATTAGAAAATCTGTGTAATCTAACTCCCAAATCTCTTCAATGAATCCATAATAATGCATTTGACTTAAAACTGGTTTCTTATCTTTCGAACTAGTAAAATGCATGCCTTCTGCCTCTACACTAACACCACTATTTTGCATCGTGCTCATGTCATCTTGCCCACGAGTGTAAAAGGTGGATCCATTAACGGCATAACCAGTATAAGACAATGCAAAAGTCTTAGGCCCAAAACAAAGCCTCTGTAATCTAGACGAAATATACTCAGGATATTGTTGCAAGTCTTCTATAACTCGACCCTTGAACCAAACTCTGAAAGTCTTATTGTGCTCACTTGCGATCCACATCTCTGATTTATTTCGATGCTTCGCCTTCAACAATGCCTTGTGTTCCTCAATGTACGGTTGTACCTCATCCTCGTTATGAAGAACATATGTATGTGCTATATGCCATTTCTCAGTTGCCATATCTAGACGAACATGACCCCTAAGACCTTTGCCCATCATCCACTCACTGTGCCTATTCTTAGGAATCCCAGGTAGCTCAGAATCTGACAAGTGTGCATAGCAATAAAAAAGTGCTTCATCCGTGATTGCACGCTCAGCAATAGACCCTTCAGGACGATATCTATTAGATGTATAATCCTTATACACTTTCATCAATCTCTCAAAAGGATATTGATACCTTAGATAAACTGGACCAAGGTATTTGATTTCTCTAACCAAGTGTACAGTTAAATGCACCATTATTGTGAAAAATGAAGGAGGAAAGTACATTTCCAATTGACAAAGAGAAGTGACAATTAGTTTTTGCAAAGACTCCAACTCCTTGGGATCTAACACTTTATTGCATATGGCATTGAAGAAAAAGCAAAACCTACTTATGGCGAATCGAACTTTTTTAGGTAAAATCGAACGTATAGGCACTGGTAGTAGTTGTTGCATCAAAGTATGACAATCATGAGACTTTAAACCAACAAGCTTAAGATCTGTCATTGATACTAGGCTGTTGATATTGGAAGAATATCCCTCCGGCACTTTAACACTACTTAAGCACTCACAAAACTCTGTTTTCTCCTTTCTTGAAAGTGTATGAGCAGCCGGAGGCAAATAATATCGTGTTCCTTTCTTTTCTGGTGCCAACTCAGGTCTGATTTTCATATCCACCATGTCCATCCTAGCTGATGTGTTGTCTTTTGACTTATTCGGAACATTCAGAAGAGTGTTGATTATATTGTCACACACATTTTTCTCAATATGCATAACATCTAAGCAATATCTTATAGAAAGGTCACGCCAATATGGAAGTTTTTCAAAAAGAGGAGACATCTTCTTATATCCCCGAGACGCTAATTTAGAACCCTTCTTCCCATAAGTTATCTCAATTTTTTTCACTCTTTCATATACTTCATGACCGGTTAATATCTTAGGAGGAGATCGATGTTCAGGTTTTCCATTGAATGGTTTTTGTAGCTTACGATATGAATGATCAGGGTCCAAGAACCTACGGTATCCCAAGTACGCTTGCTTACGAGAAAACTTCAAATAACAAGAATCGACATCTTCTCCACACAAGGGGCAAGCCTCTTTCCCGTGCACAGTGTGTCCAGATAGATTACCATACGCAGGAAAGTCAGAAGTAGTACATAGTAACATTGCTTTCAAATTGAAATAACTATTCTGGTAGGCATCAAACACTCGTATCCCTTCATCCCACAACAATCTCAAATCGTCAAGAAGAGGCTCTAAGTAGACATCTATATCATTACCAGGTTCTTTAGGACCAGAAATCAATAAAGACAACATCAAATATTTTCGTTTCATGCAAAGATATGGAGGCAAATTGTAAATAGCTAAAAACACCGGCCAAGTACTATGTTGACTACTCAAATTTCCAAAGGGATTCATCCCATCAGTGGAGAGTGCAAGGCGGAGATTTCAGGGTTCTTTGCCAAACTCGGGATATTTTGCATCAATAAACTTCCAATCTTTCCCATCGGCCGGGTGTCTCAACTTCCCATCATTTGCTTTCGATGTACTATGCCATGTGAGTAATTTGGCATCATCTTTATTCGCAAATAATCATATCAACCTAGGAATTATTGGAAAGTACCACAAAACTTTAGCTGGGATCCCCTCCTTCTTTTGATATCGCCATTCCTTACACACTGGACAACTAGTGAGATTAGCATATCCTTTGCGATATAATATGCAATCATTGGGACATGCGTGGATTTTTTCATATTTCATACCAATTCCCCTAAGTAGCTTCTTTGCCTCATATGTACGATCGGGAAGTACATTATTTTCGGGGAGCATGTCCTTTAATAATTTCAGGAGGTCTGTGAAACTCTTGTCACTCCACCCATTTGTTGCTTTTAAATTATATAACTTAACAAGAGCTGCCAATTTAGTGTGCTTACAACTACTGTAAAGAGGTACTTCGGAATCTTTCAATTTCTCCAATACAACACTGGTATCCTCCAAATCATTTTCATCAAGATCCTCATCAGTTTCATCTACAATACCTTCTTGCTCATCACCTCCAAACATATCTCCCCATGATTTATCCAACATATCGTCACACCCATCTCCTGCCTCAGTATTCATATTACAACCCGGATCTTCTAGTGAATTAGACTCATCGGGCTCTTCATCATCACTCAAGCATGTTTCTCTCTCAATCTCCCCAAATTGGACATCTATTCCATCTAAATTTTGTGATTCTCCATGGAAAGTCCAACAAGTGTACTTTGGATTAAAATTTGTCTTATTTAAATGTATTCTTACATCTCCAAAGCTCATATACCTAATATTCCGGCACATATCACAAGGGCACGCCATACTAGATTTGTCTTTCACGTTCTTTATTACGAAGTCATAAAATTCAGCTAACCCGGCATCATATTCTACTTCGCCCTTTTTCCCATTAATCATCCAAGTACGAGCCATATTCGGCTACATAATTACAACACATAATTCAATTATTAAATTCATAATTCAATTATTAACGATAATAATACTAATAGCAATAATAATACTAATAGTAATAATATCACTAATGTTAAAAACAACAATAAAAGGACGATATTAATACATGACCCGTCACACACACACACACTGTTATTCGTTTTCCAGCAACTCAAACGACCCGTGTGACACCCTCTGCAACCCCCTCTCTAGCGGCTACCACCACTAACCTAACCATGACCCGACACCACCCTAGACACTACTCAACACCCACGACTCCCTGGTGGAAAGCACCATCCTTCGAAACCACCCAAACACCATGAAAAACCGTGTAAACAGGCTGACCAGAATGTCCCTGTTTTATAATTGTTTCTGCCGCCCCTAAACAAGCACTAATTAGAAACAATGGCATTTGGCATGAGTACTGATATTGATCCTAAGTCCATAGTTAAAGTATGTAACTAATACTAGACAATGCACAACAACCAATAGTTAATTCATTAAGATAACAAACCTTACTATATGACTTAATTCCATAAATTTCATGTTGACAACAAATGAGTTTTTGCAATTTAGATTAAAACAAATGTTGAATTTAAAGCAAGTAAAAGCACTCCTCACCCGGCCACATCAGTCCAACAACTAAGAATAGTAGTAATATGACTTCATAAACGACAATAATAGCAGCCACAAACGCAACAATAATTTTACATGCTGTAAAACAGTAGCAGCAGTAGTACTCTGGTCTGATGAACAGACCAGATAAGGGGAGGGGGTAGCAGTAGAATTTGCAGAACATAAGTAGTAAGGTAATAGTAACCATGGGTAGCATCAACAGTTCAGAAAGTAGAGTAAAGCCGTGAGCACCTGACAGATGCGTTCAATGAGTAGTCGGGTGTGAACAAACTACATAAATTTCGAAACCCAGCAGCAGCCATAACTGTATTATTTACTAAATTTCGAAACCCACAAAAATTACTAAATTTCGAAACCCATTCCCAACCACAACAACTCATAGGAAAAAGAAATCAAATGGTGAGAAGAAAAATAAGAAGAAATCTGGTAATTCGAATAATTGAGGAAAAATAAGAAAACAAGAGTAAAGGAGAAAGAGGGCGTACGAATTATCGATACTTGCTTCAGTTGCTTCGAAAAGTCGTAGTACAGTATTAGTGCTTCAGTTGCTTCGAAAACAAGAGTGAAGGAGAAGCTATGGCTGCTGGGATTATTGTATCGTCGTCTTTGTAATTGTGTTTGAGAGCAGGTTTTCAAAAACTGACTTTGTATACTGTTCTATTGTGAATTTGTTTCGAATTATGAAAGACAAAAGAGACCGGTTCACAAAAACAACCGTGCTCTTTGTGAAATAATAAAATACAAAAGAGAACGGTTAACTAAAGACCCGTGCTCTTTGTGAAATTATGAAAGACAAAAGAGACCGGTTAAGAACAACAACCGTGCTCTTTGCGCAATTATGAAAGACCCGTGCTCTTTGTGAAATTATGAAAGACCAAAGAGACCGGTTAACAAAAACAACCGTGCTCTTTGTGAAATTATAAAAGACCATAGATAACGGTTAGAAAGTGAACCGTCTTGGTTTCTTTTCATGAGTAACAAAGAGGACGGTTAGTAACTAAACCGTCTTGGTTGTTTAAAGAAGAGCACGGTTAAGTATTTAACCCGTTCTCTTTGGTTTTTTTAAAACCTATAAAGACGGTCATTTTATAGAACCGTCTTCTATTTCTGTATTAAAAACTCCCGCCCAATTATTGTGACAAATTAAGACGGTTCCGCAAAATTTCGTTCTTTAATCCCCGTCTCCTAAACCTATATTTGTAGTAGTGGAGACATGATTCACACGTGCCATATGATTCGAAATCAAGGGGCGATATAGCTCCATTCTGTATGAGCTGTTTTACGCGTTTCTCATTTATGTGTCCCATACGACAATGCCATAGGTAAGTTTGATCTTTGTCACCTACCTTTAATCTCTTGTTATTCACATGTAATATCTCGGTAGTTTGATCTAAAACATAAATTCCATTCATGGAAACTGCCTTGCCATAAATCATATTGTGTAAGGAGAAAATACAGCTATTATTCTCTATTACAAATGAAAAGCCGAGTTTGTCAAGCGCAGAAACTGAAATAATGTTTTTGGACAAACTAGGAACATAATAACAGTTATATAAAAATAACTCGAATCCACTTGGAAGCTGGATCACGTATGTTCCCTTCGAGACTGCAGCAACGCGTGCTCCATTCCCGACTCGCAGGTCCACCTCACCCTTGATTAGGGGTTCTTGGTTTCGGAGGCCCTGCAGATGATTACATAGATGAGAACCACAACCAGTATCAAGTACCCAAGTTCCGCAACTTGCGTGGTTAATCTCACTCATGTGAATAAAAGAAGAAGAAGACATACCAACAGGAGTAACACGGCCTGCCTTAATGTCCTCGCGATAAACGGGGCATGAGCGCCTCCAATGCCCAGTCTTGTGGCAATGATGACATTCCATGCTTGTATCCTTGCTCTTTATCTTGCCCTGTGAGTTGCTCGACTCACCTGGCCCACTCTTAGCAAATCCTGGTTTCTTGAACCTGGGCTTACCTACTGCTAGGTCGCCCTGAGCTTTAGCCTTCCCTTTACCCTTTCCCTTACTGGAGATCATGAGAACATCCTGCTTCATGCTCCTACTTAACTTTAGATCCTTCTCAGTCTGTACGAGAAGGGAGTGGAGCTCATGAGGAGTCTTCTTCATGTCGTTCATGTAATAGTTAGCCCTAAAGAGGGCGAACCCATCATGAAGCGAATGAAGCATACGATCAACGATTATGTTCTCACTGATCTTGCAGTTTAGGGCCTCCAGTTTCTCGATATTCTCAATCATGTGAAGAATATGTGGGCTAACAGCTTGGCCCTTCTGGAGTTTCGCCTTAAAGAAGCGACAGGTATGCTCATAAGAAACGATTCTCGGAGCCTTTGAGAATTCGTTAGTGAGCGTGGTGAAAATCTTGTTTGCACCATGGGTTATGAAGCGTCTTTGCAAATTGGATTCCATTGCATAGATGAGTACGTTCTTTATCGCACCCGCTTCCATGACGAAGTCGCTATGAGCGCGAACATCGTTGGCTCTAGCTCCAGTTCCTGGGTGTGCCGGAATGGGCTCAGTTAAATACTTAAGCTTTCCGTCAGCAATGGCAGCATTCCGTAGTGCTGCCTCCCAGTCAGAGAAGTTTGACCCATCATTCCTCAGTCTAGTTGACTGATTCATGGAGTCCATGAAGGCCTTTAGCCAGGATTCACGTGCTAGCTTGGCACTTGGCATTGGGTCTTCACCAGCCATTTTAGTTATACAGCAGTTTTAATGAACGTGTTCTAGACTGAAAAAGAAGATAAAACAAAACCATATAAGCAACTTATTGTTGTGATTTAAGTCTATATTAAATTGAATTTAAACTCGTAGACTCAAGCATTTATATAATTGATCTCCCTCAAGAATTATATAAACGATCCCAAGACTCAATTTCCGTATATTGATAAGCCCACAGTTTGGCTAATTCCAATCGTTGGAACTCTTGGTCGATAGATTTCCGTATATCCTATCTATTAGTCCATCTCAGTCACTAGATATTATCGAGTGACCATGATGTTGAGATAAAATAAATCATCTGTTCCCACTTACCCGACGTAGAAGGGGTCATATTATGCCTACCGACGAAGAAGGGATTCATGGGAGGCTGATTTATAAAGACTAATCTCAATTTTTGGTTATACGAGGAAGACCCCATCAACTCTTATTTATCCATATATAAGTGAACTAAAAACTAGCATTTGCGTGAATGAATTAAATAAAGTGATGGCTTTGAAATTGACATGTGACATCTGTATTGTCACAGAAAACTAACGCGTGACCTCTACATGAGTCAGTTTTCAGGCATGATATAGGTGGTTTGGTTTTTTAGGCGGAATATGATGCAAGCTATTATCGATGAAAGCATAAAGATAAATGCAATAAACGTAAATAAAAGTCCTAGTGTGGCGTATCCTACCAAAATAAACATAAAACAACTTGGAATCCACCGTTGGACCCTAGAAGCTTGTCTTGATGTTCAATCTTGGTCCTTGTAGCGGGAGTGAGCATCCGGTCTCCGTCTTGTCTTTGGTCTTCACAAAATTACTAATTTAAATTACAAAAGTAATCCTAGATACATTCTAATTTAAATACAAAAGTAATTACATGGCAAAAACCCAAAACGGAGATTCAAGATCTCAAAATTACAAGCAAGACTGTGTCCCATCATTACGGTGACACAATCTTCTAAGGCCACACTAAGTTACAACCGTTTGCAAAAATTAAATACGTTATTGAAAGCATTCAAGGCATTCACAAGACGATAAATAAAATGCATCAACTAAATAAAATTTATACATGACATAATACTGTTATTATGATTAATAAATTTATACCAAACCACCTTTTAAGATTAAAATTATGTGACTATACCGCTTTAATCACCAATTTTAATAAACATATAATCCATTATTTTAAACTGTTTTAAAACAATATGTATCAAACGAGGGTGGACCGTTTCACTAAATAATATACTATTTCCGTATACAGTATATTATTTTAAGCCATGTGAAAATAAGAAAACAAGTTATTTTCGAAAACAAACTGCCCGAAACGAGAGCACTCGATCGAGCAACAGGGGCACTCGATCGAGTGTCAGTGTCACTCGATCGAGTGCAGCAGGGCTCGATCGAGTGGCTCGTAAAAACTGCAAATCGCTGCACTTTTAAATCAAACCGAGTTTTTATCTTGATATAAAACGTGTAAATCAAAATTAAAACCAACAAAAGATTCACATATTGCTAAAAATATCGATTAATTAACAATATGCAAATTAGAATCGAAAACAAGATCGATTACAACACAAAAGCACACGCACGAGGCCTGGTACAAGGGCACTCGATCGAGTGCTACAGAGACTCGATCGAGTGCCAAGGCAGAATGCACGGTTTTTCAAAATTTTAAATCTTATGAAAGACACAATTGTAAAAATTTCATGGCCTAAGGCTCTAATACCACTTGTGGGGAATAAAACGTGTATTCGCCCTTTAATTGCAGGATTATAATGAAAATTACAGTCGTGAATATCGTCATAAGATTAAAAAGCATAAGAAAAGAAGTACAACCTTTGGTCCTCGCACAAAAGGCCTAAGAACAGGAATTAACACAAATTCCCTCCTATAACTTGCACCCAAGACTTAGAATGAGACGCGGCCGCGTGTGCTAGAAATCCTCTCCAACTGCCTTGCAATATTGGGAGAGCTATTTAGGTTTTAGATGTGAGATCTGAGGTTTTGGGAGAAGAAAGCTCTCAAAACCCTAATTTTATCTTGAGATTATATTAATCAGTGCAACAAGAGTAGTCCGACAAAAGGAGAAGTCTCCTCCTTTTGTAATACTAGCCGGCCGAAATAGGGTTTGGGTAGGAGTGGGCTTTCCACTCTTACCTTATCCCAATGCGTGACTCGACCCAATTAGCTATAAGTTGTCCGCGGGTTTTATTTATAAATCGTAACATGTTATCAGTTATTAATACAGTCGATATATTAATAATGGTCTGATAAAATACGATTTTGTATAATTACCTAAATTAATATAACTGTTTATATTAATTCGCGAATACAATATTTAATTAAATATAACTGTTTATATTTAATTTACGAATTTGATCATGTAATCCGTATTAGCTAAAATTATTTAATCCGTATTAAATAATAATCTCAACATCTTATTGACTAATTTAGTAGTCAATACCTCTGACTAACCGTTTAGTCATATCCGGCAAAATGTGACTGTATTTTCATACCTTCACATCTCTCAAACGTGTCCTATAGGTGTGACGTATAGGGACCAGTTGACCACCGCCATCCGTATGACAATAACGTCAAACTTATCTAGCAAGCCAACCGTTATTGATAAACGTGGATCAACTGGTAATAATACTGAAGTATGCCCTTGTGATCCTTAAAGAGATTTAATAAGTCATTGTACTTAATTGTCAAGGACACCAGCCCCAACAATCTCCCACTTGTCCGTACAAGGGTATGTGCAATGACGTTATCACACTACATGTGGAGGACACAATCTCCAACAAATTAGCCATGCCATAACAACTAGTCATATTATACATCAATAAGATTTTACAATCCTATCCTCCTTAAAACACGGTTACGTCCCCGTAACCTCATTATTCAAAGCCCGGCTCATTACTCCGTCTTACTCATTACTCTATCTCATAAGACATATATATTACTCAAAGTAACCAAGTATCACACTCATCGTCGAATCTAAGATCAAAGACAAGGGGTGAGTGAACTGCGGAATAAACCGCGAAACAATATTTCCATCTCAATATCGATTCTAAACTCATTGTAACATCCCGTATTTTCGTAAGGAGTATTTTATTTAAAATAAAGTAATTTACGAAATTTAATAATATTTTAATAATAATCGTAATTTATATTTTTAAGTTTTCCGTTAAGTTCGTCTTAAAAATCATTTAAGCTTAAGATGCTGTGTTTATTTTATATACAACCGCTTCACTTTTTCCGTTTCGCTTGAATAGAGTAAACCCGACTCAATAAAGGTGAAAGGACAACTTAAACCCTTAAAGGAAGCTTCCATCGACATAAGCCTCCTCCTTCATTTTCATTTCACTGACATAAACCCAACACCATTTTCATATCATTTCTCAAGCATTAAATCATCATCTCGAGGCCTTCCCGAACTCGGATCGAGGTAAAAGTTACATATTCGGAATCCTCGCGAGATTTATGATCTTTCCATCACTTTCAATTCCAATTTCGTGAAACTTCATTTCGGGGCTGTTTTGCCTAATCACGAAATTACCCCCTTTAATCCGTGTTTTGTGCTTTTAGGTGGAGCTAGTAACAACCCGGAGGAAGGACTCGTGATCCTTGAAGGGTGAACCGGAGCATTCGCGGAGTAAAGGTGACTATTATGAGTAACTCGGCCTTATGTCTAGATTAGCACTCTATGTGATTTTATTATGTTTTGGATGAAGCTAGTATGTTTATTAAGTTCCTTAATGTTCTTATAATGCTTGATAAACTGATTCTTATGAAGTTTAATGATGAATTTGATTAGGAAATGGGATTTAGGTGTATACATGTTAAGACCAGTTTAATTTGGGATTTTGGTGTTAAGTCACGGAATGATGGATTGTATACTTGTTCATATGTTTGTTTGATGTGGTTTACATGCTGGAAGTATGTAATTGTTGCATAGAAACATGTTTAAGTCGATTTGGTAAAGTATTGAGAAGATTGGAGAAAGGCGAAATTTGCAAAAACGCGATCAGAGGCTCTGAGCCGGTCAGCCGACCGGCGGCCGACCAACCGGCTCAGAGTCCCTCATTGTGTCGTTTTGATTTTTGAGAAATTTGGGAAAAGGATCCCCAGCCGGTGGACCGGCAGCCGGCCGGCCGGCTGGGAGTCCCAATTGTATATTTTGTTGTTTGCTAGAAAGGAAAGGAAAGGAGTCCCCAGCCGGTGGACCGGCAGCCGGCCGGCCGGCTGGGAGACCTTTTAGTTGTCTTTATTTTGATGTCGGCTAGAGAGTAAGGACTCTCAGCCGGTTGACCGGCCGCCTGTGGCCAACCGGCTGAGAGCCCCTAATGGTGTTATTTGCTTAATAACTTTTGATGTCCAAGTCGGATTGCATTGATTCTTTTCCGTATGCTTTGTATGCATGTTTAGAGTCCCCGGAGTTCGGGCGGCACTATATTGGTTCGGGAATGAAGTGAGGATAGAGACCCCCCGGTCGGGCAACCGAAAGGGAAACCGGCTCTCCCTCGTCTTAGTTCCCGGGGTCAATTAAGTGCTGAGTGTTGTATTCAAAGAATGGATTGTAGTGTATTGAATAGCCTCCTTTTGAGATTTGGTGGTTGAACCCCTCCGTGGGTGGTTCATCGTGTTTGTTCGGACGAACCCCTCCGTGGGTGGTTCTGTCTTCTTCGTGCGAACCCCTACGTGGGTGGTTCTGCTTTCTCCGTGTCGAACCCCTCCGTGGGTGGTTCTGATTCCTTCGTGCGAACCCCTACGTGGGTGGTTCTGCCTTCCTGACGAACCCCTCCGTGGGTGGTTCTGTCTTTCTTCGTGTTGAACCCCTCCGTGGGTGGTTCAGTGTTTTGTGGTCGAACCCCTCCGTGGGTGGTTCGCGTGTGTGTATTGATTGGTATATACTTGCCTGAGTAGGGGTACTGTGTTATATACTTGCTGAATGTTTTGGTAATTAGGTTATGTCTTAAGTTGACCGCTGAACCTTCTTACTTGCTGAATGTTTTGGTATATAGGTTATGTCTTAAGTTGACCGCTGAACCTTATACTTGCTGATTGTTTAGTATCTGCTTGCCTAGTAACGGTACGATGTCAGATCTAGATGTTTGTGACAATGTTTAAGATGATATTGAATGATGAGTCTGATGTTTGACTTTAGTATTGTTCGTCCAAGGCATTGGACGACTCTTAGTCCGGTTTCGTAAACGGTTTGGATTGAAAGACCCCCCGGCCGGGTAACCGGAAGGGAAACCGGCTCTCCTTCCAAATAGTTTCCGAAGTTGGTTGAGAGCCTTTGCATGGTATTGCATGATGTTATGAAAGATGAGTTATCGAGATTTGTGTGCTTCACATGATTGTTTATGTTGGAGTATAATGCTTGCTTATATGTTCGGTGATGTATGACATTTAGGTGGCTATGAGAGCTCTAGTCACTCCCCACTGACTGTGGCGCACATGTTGTGTGTGTGTAGGTACTGGATGCTGTTTGCAGGGGGTTACGTTGAGGCTAGCGAGCGATGATCCTATCATCGATGACTTACCGACATCGTGTAGCTAGACCTTAGACTTATGTTTCTGTATTTTGTGCCTGTAGGGATATGCTATCCCGGGCTGCTTTTGTTTTATATCTTAAAACTTATTTATGTTTCGGTTTTGCTAAAGCACCTCGCATGTTTAGTTTGTTAAAAAGTTTTAATTCCGCTGCATTTTTAGTACTTTGTGTGATTTAAATTTCCGCTTTCGCGAGGGGTTTTACAGTTGGTATCAGAGCATTATTGCTCCCGACGCACTCATGTAATCCCCAAACATAACTTGACCAATAACTTGAATAATGAATGAGAGATTTGGGTAGACTTAAGGACAAGTGGTAGACTGGTTGTGATTGTTAATTGTTAGGTTAACACCGTTTTCTCTTTTGAAGGATGGTGAGGACCACTGCCACAGAGAATACTGTACTGCAATCACTTAGGCAAATCCTTGAGAACCAAAGGGTTCAGGCTGAAGCTGTTCCTCCTCCCCCGCCTGGCAATGAAGCTCACAGACCTGGTGGTTTTTCCTGGATCGCCTCCCGGATGTCTAAGAGTCATGCTAAGACTTATGGTGGCGAAGTTGACCCAGTTGTCTTATCAGAGTGGTTTCGTGACATGGAGAAGAGCTTTTCGATGTATTCGGTCGTCAGAGAGGATAGAGTGCGACTTGCCTCCCACTTTTTGACACTTGAAGCAGACCGTTGGTGGCTTCTTACTGGCCCTAGTTTCCTCAGTGATCCGTTGTTTGATTGGGACGCGTTCAAAGACAAGATTGAGACCCGCTTCTACCCTAAGGAACTGCGTTCGCAAAGATTGAAGGAATTCATGGATCTCAAGCAAGGAGACATGACAGTACAGGAGTTCACGGACAAGTATAATCAGTTAGCTCACTTTGCTTCTCGGTTCGTAAGGGATGAATCCGAGAGAGTCTACTTCTACAAAGGGAAGTTAAGTGCCCGCATCGAGAGTATGATTCGCAGAGATTCTACTTCTTTCGTAGAGGTGTATGATGATGCTATTTGGGCTGAGAATTCAATTAAGGCTATAGATGAGGAGACCCAAGCCCTCTCCCAACCTAGTTCTTCACCAGCTTGCCCTCAAGGCAAGAGGCCCTCTACTTCTTCACCATCTCCTCCCCGTTATAACAAGGTGCAATTGGTGCACTCTGGTGGACTTTCTACCCTAGCTGCTGCTCCCAGAGGCAAAGGACCCCAGAATATTGGACGACGTCGAGATCATCACTCGGGTACACGTCGCTTGGGCAGACCGCGATTGTGCTATCACTGTAGGAAGCCCGGACACCTATCTGCTGAGTGCCCCGAGAAGAACACTGCTGACAACGCCACTGCCGCTGTCCAGAGACCGAAGACCAAGGGTACTGTGTTCATGATGAGCCGTGCTGCAGCAGAGACTTACCCTCAGTTGGTTACTGGTATGTCTTCACCATTGACTTCTTCCTTCTATCTTCTTCTAAGGCCCCAAGGTCTTATCCCTTTTCTTCTTGTGTACATCGGTTCATGAAATCTCTTCCATCTTATCATGGAACTACTTACATGGCTTTCTAGCTCAACCCCATTGCCGGAACTTATCCTTCCTTGGCTCGAGTGAGTAACTTACTTCTATAGACTTAGAGGAATCCTTTAGGTTAACCGCAGTTCGTGTTTTGGGACATATTGTTGTTTAGGAAAACCTATGAGATATTTTGAGACGTGATCTGGTGATCCTAGTGTCCATATGTTACTAATTGAGAGAGTGGAGTGGTTGAGGAAATGCTTGGTTGAGTAGAGTCTAGTACATGACTATCGGTGGAACTTAGATGTTGTGACACTATTGGGATGCGTGTAATGGTAGATTTGGAAGTACCATTTGGAAATTTAAAAGAAATACTTGGAGTCTTGGATAAACTTAGAGGAACATGCTTTAGATGGTGTTGATGCCAAACACTGGAATGAGGTAAGTTAGAGATGCTGAAACTCGAGGAAGTACTGGAATATAAAGAGACCCATATATTTGAGGAACGAGAGTTTTTAGTGACAGAGTGAGATTGTGAAGTCGTTTACGACTTGATTCGTGGAGTTGACCGAATGCTAGAACCCAAATTATTTAGTGGATCTTAGTGTTTACCTAGAGAAGTACTTGGTGGACTGGTTGATGCACCATTGATAGGTGGACATATTGGAATAACTTGTTTGGGAGTGGAAACCAGTTGACTTAATAGTAATTGGGAAGTAAGATACAGCTGTCATTGAGGAATCTTAGAAATTTAATATCCAAACCTTGGGAATGATTTGGATTGGGATATTGGTAACTTACTTATCTTGAGGAATCATGGTATGGTACGACACCGCGAGTGTATCATATCAAAGGACTTGTCTTTCAATGTTACTCGAGGATTTAGGAATTGTGACTTTTGTAAAGCCTTATTGTGAATGTCCATGTTATAGTGATGAGGCTGAACTTGAGGATGTCAGCATATCCCTAGAAGTCGAGTTAGAGGTTCAGGACCGCTTGTGAAAGGCTGTGTGAGAAGTAATGTAATTAAGTCTCATTTATGGTTAGAGTAATTTTGAGTTGATTAAGGAAAAGATTTACCAAAAGCCGTAATCAGAGTGCTTGATTTGGGGAGAGAGAGAGAGATGAGAACCTTGTGAGAATTTCGAGAGAACCGAGCCTATGGAATCATTTGTTCTAGATCATAATCTCTCTCGTGCACTGATTCTCTTTTGGGCACCTGTAAATTCGCTAAGCTATCCCCCCTTTCGGTCTTTTGCAACCTGTAAGATTTCGCAAACTTGCTCTTTCTGAGGATTTTGAAATAAAAAGTTTGTTTTCGAAAGGATTTTAGTTAAAGGGAACGCATAATCTTTCAACTTTGTTGGGCCTCAGTGATAATTTTTGGGAAACCTGGTTTTAAAGAGTTGCATATCTTGTAAATTGATTAATCTAAGCGTCGATTTGTCGTTGAACTCGTTATTGGAGACGTCTGATAACCTGAACAATGCTTACCGACACCGGATCGATCTAAAATTTTAAACTTTAATTTATTTAATCTTAGGACTTGTCTCAGATTTGGAATGTCGGGCTCTTGAATGTACAACGAGAACCCCAACGTCCATTGACGAAAACTTGTGCCTTGGAAAAATCGTTTGAAATCTTTGAAAGAAACCTAAGTCTGTAAAACAAGTTAAGTGAAAACTTTGATCTGTTAACCTTGTCCTTATTACTGCTTTCAAGTTTCGAGGACGAAACTTTTTGAAAGATGGGGTGATTGTAACATCCCGTATTTTCGTAAGGAGTATTTTATTTAAAATAAAGTAATTTACGAAATTTAATAATATTTTAATAATAATCGTAATTTATATTTTTAAGTTTTCCGTTAAGTTCGTCTTAAAAATCATTTAAGCTTAAGATGCTGTGTTTATTTTATATCAAACCGCTTCACTTTTTCCGTTTCGCTTGAATAGAGTAAACCCGACTCAATAAAGGTGAAAGGACAACTTAAACCCTTAAAGGAAGCTTCCATCGACATAAGCCTCCTCCTTCATTTTCATTTCACTGACATAAACCCAACACCATTTTCATATCATTTCTCAAGCTTTAAATCATCATCTCGAGGCCTTCCCGAACTCGGATCAAGGTAAAAGTTACATATTCGGAATCCTCGCGAGATTTATGATCTTTCCATCACTTTCAATTCCAATTTCGTGAAACTTCATTTCGGGGCTGTTTTGCCTAATCACGAAATTACCCCCTTTAATCCGTGTTTTGTGCTTTTAGGTGGAGCTAGTAACAACCCGGAGGAAGGACTCGTGATCCTTGAAGGGTGAACCGGAGCATTCGCGGAGTAAAGGTGACTATTATGAGTAACTCGGCCTTATGTCTAGATTAGCACTCTATGTGATTTTATTATGTTTTGGATGAAGCTAGTATGTTTATTAAGTTCCTTAATGTTCTTATAATGCTTGATAAACTGATTCTTATGAAGTTTAATGATGAATTTGATGAGGAAATGGGATTTAGGTGTATACATGTTAAGACCGGTTTAATTTGGGATTTTGGTGTTAAGTCACGGAATGATGGATTGTATACTTGTTCATATGTTTGTTTGATGTGGTTTACATGCTGGAAGTATGTAATTGTTGCATAGAAACATGTTTAAGTCGATTTGGTAAAGTATTGAGAAGATTGGAGAAAGGCGAAATTTGCAAAAACGCGATCAGAGGCTCTGAGCCGGTCAGCCGACCGGCGGCCGACCAACCGGCTCAGAGTCCCTCATTGTGTCGTTTTGATTTTTGAGAAATTTGGGAAAAGGATCCCCAGCCGGTGGACCGGCAGCCGGCCGGCCGGCTGGGAGTCCCAATTGTATATTTTGTTGTTTGCGAGAAAGGAAAGGAAAGGAGTCCCCAGCCGGTGGACCGGCAGCCGGCCGGCCGGCTGGGAGACCTTTTAGTTGTCTTTATTTTGATGTCGGCTAGAGAGTAAGGACTCTCAGCCGGTTGACCGGCCGCCTGTGGCCAACCGGCTGAGAGCCCCTAATGGTGTTATTTGCTTAATAACTTTTGATGTCCAAGTCGGATTGCATTGATTCTTTTCCGTATGCTTTGTATGCATGTTTAGAGTCCCCGGAGTTCGGGCGGCACTATATTGGTTCGGGAATGAAGTGAGGATAGAGACCCCCCGGTCGGGCAACCGAAAGGGAAACCGGCTCTCCCTCGTCTTAGTTCCCGGGGTCAATTAAGTGCTGAGTGTTGTATTCAAAGAATGGATTGTAGTGTATTGAATAGCCTCCTTTTGAGATTTGGTGGTTGAACCCCTCCGTGGGTGGTTCATCGTGTTTGTTCGGACGAACCCCTCCGTGGGTGGTTTTGTCTTCTTCGTGCGAACCCCTACGTGGGTGGTTCTGCTTTCTCCGTGTCGAACCCCTCCGTGGGTGGTTCTGATTCCTTCGTGCGAACCCCTACGTGGGTGGTTCTGCCTTCCTGACGAACCCCTCCGTGGGTGGTTCTGTCTTTCTTCGTGTTGAACCCCTCCGTGGGTGGTTCAGTGTTTTGTGGTCGAACCCCTCCGTGGGTGGTTCGCGTGTGTGTATTGATTGGTATATACTTGCCTGAGTAGGGGTACTGTGTTATATAATTGCTGAATGTTTTGGTAATTAGGTTATGTCTTAAGTTGACCGCTGAACCTTCTTACTTGCTGAATGTTTTGGTATATAGGTTATGTCTTAAGTTGACCGCTGAACCTTATACTTGCTGATTGTTTAGTATCTGCTTGCCTAGTAACGGTACGGTGTCAGATCTAGATGTTTGTGACAATGTTTAAGATGATATTGAATGATGAGTCTGATGTTTGACTTTAGTATTGTTCGTCCAAGGCATTGGACGACTCTTAGTCCGGTTTCGTAAACGGTTTGGATTGAAAGACCCCCCGGCCGGGTAACCGGAAGGGAAACCGGCTCTCCTTCCAAATAGTTTCCGAAGTTGGTTGAGAGCCTTTGCATGGTATTGCATGATGTTATGAAAGATGAGTTATCGAGATTTGTGTGCTTCACATGATTGTTTATGTTGGAGTATAATGCTTGCTTATATGTTCGGTGATGTATGACATTTAGGTGGCTATGAGAGCTCTAGTCACTCCCCACTGACTGTGGCGCACATGTTGTGTGTGTGTAGGTACTGGATGCTGTTTGCAGGGGGTTACGTTGAGGCTAGCGAGCGATGATCCTATCATCGATGACTTACCGACATCGTGTAGCTAGACCTTAGACTTATGTTTCTGTATTTTGTGCCTGTAGGGATATGCTATCCCGGGCTGCTTTTGTTTTATATCTTAAAACTTATTTATGTTTCGGTTTTGCTAAAGCACCTCGCATGTTTAGTTTGTTAAAAAGTTTTAATTCCGCTGCATTTTTAGTACATTGTGTGATTTAAATTTCCGCTTTCGCGAGGGGTTTTACACTCATAAAGATGTAACTCAATAACCACGGTGAGTCTGAACCATAAACATTGCTCGGCTCAAAGGCCCCATAACTCAATACTAGTAACCAATCTCAAAACGATATCGTTATTGTCAAAGGTTCAAAGAATCATGCTCAACGCTTAGAGCAAAACTCTAAGCTACTCACCCACGAGTCAAGGTCGAAGAAATCGACCAATCAAACAAAATATCACCGAACAACCTTAATGTCAATATAATCAACTTAAGCTTACCAGCAAAAGCCAACCTCTCAATACTTCTCAATCCACTAAACTTAGAAATATGCCAGCTGACTTGACAACGTATCATGGTTCAAGCTCTAGTGCTAATAACAATGTGTTTTCACGCATTAAAGGGCAACAACAACGACTGTCTTGTTCCCAACTAAACCAATTCAGTATTGTCTTCCACCTCAAATCAATCAATTACACATGAATACTCGTCTCATTATTAAACCCGTCTCACAAACAGATGATTAAACTTATTGATATAAAATATTAATGGATACGAATCAATTGCTAATAACTCAACAAAGATAAGATTAGCACACAAACCGTCATAGCAATAAATAACAGTTAGCAAGTAACTCATACAACTTCGAACAATAGTATTGACAATAGAATCGGTAGATTCGTGTTACGCAGTACAACAGAATCAGAGTAGCTAACACTTATATACCCTTGAAATTTTAATACCAAGTTAACATATTTACATCAATGTAGACAATTAGTAAACTCATAATCCATCAATAACTGATTAAAACATTTCATGCTCATACTCATATTATTGAAGCAAAAATCATGTTTTAGAAATGACTTAAGGCAAAAGTAACTAACATAAATAACATGGAGCATTGACATTTTTTTTTACGAGATATACCCCAATCTTAGACTAGCAATACATCTTAGCATTCCTAGGTATGAATAAGTTAAACCAATTAGATACATTTCCCATCCACCCACATTTAATCATTTATCAAGAACTATTAATATATATGACTCGTAAAATAAGGATTTTATATAATGCGCAGCAATTAAACATTCGGGCTGGATTTCATCAACACAAAACTACAGAATATGTCATGTTGCAAACAATCAATATAATTATCAAAACATCGAGCGTTATCATGGATAATCATCACTTTGAAAACATTTTGAAACTTTCGAAACATGGAAGTGGTAATTTATGACAATTTATAAGTACGAAACAAAGACAAGTTTACAAGCTATAGATCGAAACGAGACTACACGGAGACATTCTGACTCTTCTTTACCAACACATTGTTCTTGCAATTTTTAGCTCATGCATTATGAAGATCTAACGATAAAAGTGGACGAGCTCACAAGATTAGCACTTCCATAAATTACATGTTAACCAATTCATAAATCAATACATCGTGATCAGGTTTTAAACATAACAGTATGCATTTCAGTTTATAGCATAGCAATATACATGGAGAGTTTGTAGGGACTTTTGTCGCAGGAACTAGACAAAAATGTACCATTAATATACGAAATAACATCAGCATGATTCTCATTGTTCAAATCATCATAATTACGTTTAACAATTAGATTGCTATATCATGCCAATAAACGTACCAGTTATATTTCATTCTACCACTTGGCAAGATTCTCCACTGGTAAACATGATTTGCCATCACATACGAACGACGCATAATTATTTTGAGGTCAAATCACTAGGAGTAAGAGCGTCGGTATAATTGAAACTATTTTATATAGGAATAAGCAGGTTACGTTATCATATAGTAGTGCATATTCATATCATATGCCTAATATTCATGTTACTACTGTCATATCAAGATATCAAATGGTCGCATCATATAATTCGCATTTGATTAAACGTTGATATGAAACTTACATAACTCACAAATTCACTAATGAAACATTATGCAGCAATTTACACAAATCATAATTAAATATCCACTTAGCTATCTTGCGAGCTATTATAGCTTTTAGAGAATATAATGAATTAACTAATCATAGGAAAAAGAAGCAAATGCATATCTCAAGGAAATCATTTATAACAATTTACAGTAATACGACAGGAGATTGGATAACTTGCAAAAATCACTATTAAATAATAACTCATTAACATTTTTCGTGGTTTATCATTTTGAAAAAGTAGGTGAATATTCTAGGCGGTGGAGTTGAAATTATGCATGAACAATAAACACGTTCTAAATGGGTTTCTTTACAAAAACCTGGGTCATAACGGGACTGTGCCGTAACAATCTGACCACTGTCAACTAAAAGATTTATTTCTCTTAAATATAACTCGTACAAACATGAAACCAAAAGCATTGGAAGGCGAACTCCGAAGGTTATCATACATATAATTTTCATACTTAAATATAGAACACATCTAAAATGACAGCCCGTACAAACAAGGTAACATTCTTGATGTTTCTTAAAATTTTGGTCCCGTTACAATATCACATTAATACATCGAAACTCACCCATTCATTTTCCGGAACACGTTGACATATCATTTGAAGCATATACATCACTTTATACCACATTAACATTCATTCCTCATTTCAACTATAGTTGTCATATAAAACACAGTAAAGATTTCGAAACTGAAAATAGGATCAACTAAATAACTTGATAGTTATACATGTATATCTAAATAAATTAGTCCCTACCATCGCACAATCACAACTTATCCAGGTACGGAAATATAAACTAGGGACTACTACGTATCTCTTATTGATGCCTAACTTCATAACGAATTTAAATGCGTATAATAGCATAAAATTTTAAGTACGATATATGCAACACATAACTATATACATTCAAGGCTTAGGGCAACACATTCCGCATATCACTAGACATGGGTTACCATAACATATGATAAGATCAACAGAATTACTCGTCCTTACAAGGAGTTAAACACCAATATCATATAATAACGGTAGTCATTTAAATATCCGATAATCGTATGAACATTTCAAAATACCAGAATCATATGATCACATCACCCTTAACTATTGCTCAACAAATACACCTCCAAACTTTGAAAATTTCAATTCAATCATCCAGATCGATCCACATTTCTTATCACACATATCCTTCCGACGCATATCATTAATCATAACTCACATATTACTTACCTCATTCTTCTCCTGCAAGAACGTTAGAACAATGTAACTAGGTCACTAATAGTCTAACCCACTCTTCAATAATTCTCATCGGGTTCCCGAAAAAGAACCGAAAGGGCCCATGGTTTGGTGTGAGGGGCCCCCTAACTCATCCCGTTCCTTTTTGGGGCTCCTATCAGTTTCATCTCGGGGTTCATTTTATTAGACTCTTCCTACGTTCATTATTATTCATTTTGTTTAGGTGATGCCCGTCATTGAGGGTACCAAAGATAAGATTTATAAACCAAACTAAAACTATAGATAGTGATAGTAAGGGTCGAACCACAGAGAGGTGAGGAGTATTTATTGTTTAAGGTCAATGTTTTAGGGTAACAAATTGGGGGTTTTGGATTGGTTGATTACTAAGTCTAAAGCAAAGATAAAAACAAACAAATAATAAAAGATGAGAATAAAAAAATATGATAAAAGGGATGCTAGGATGTTTGGGTAATAAATAGCTAAGGTAATATAAATCCTAAGGTCAACATGTATTGCAGTCGCGTAAGGGGGTGTAACATATCTTTTTAGGTCTATGCTACCTAATAGCTCCTTTCGGCCTATGCTATTAGTTCCTAGGTCTCACAATTATTGGGTGTCAACAATAAGGGTGATTCCTAAATCCTAGGTCACATACCTTTCAGTCTTGAGTAACCTAGCCGTCTTAAGGTGTAAACCAATGCCCTTCCCGTATCTCTCAATCTTGGGTAGGTCATTACTAACATCCTACAAGTCTCCTTTCAGTTTCATTGTAGGGTATTATAGTCAACAAGGAAAGACGAAACAGGATACAAACGTGAGTGGTCGACCGACCAGCTATTCCAGTCGGCCGACCACAGCCTCGGTCGACCGACCCACTATTTGAGTCGGCCGACCGCGGCTCTGCTACAAGTCGGTCTCAGAATTTCTACTACCTACGCATATTCATCCCCTACATCCTAACATATGAAATTTAGCTACTCAAGAAGATTGAAACGATAATGAAAATAGTAATAAACATGGAAATTATAAAGAACATCAATCTAAACATGCAATAGAAATAAAGGCTTGGGATTCTAATTTAACCGTATGCAATAATTATAAACTAATAATAATAAAACATATATTAAGAGAGGAATTACCGGAAATAAGGATTAAGGCGGAAAAGAACAAGCTTTATTGACTAATGTTGAAAGATTAATGAAGAACAAAATATAAAACTAAAGAAAAGTGTTTGATGATTATGGAAAGATTAAAACTAAAACTAGATGTGAGATTTGATAGGTAAAGCTGAATTAATAACCCTAATCACGAAATTCGGCTTAAATAGATGGAAATAAAGAGTTTCCCAATGACCTAAACACTTTAATGGGCTTCGCGGAAACTTCTGGGTCTGTGCTGTGGTCGGTCGACCCAAATAGTAGGTCGGTCGACCCAGTTGTCGGGACTGCAGCGCGCGTCGATCTTAAAACAGCTGCAATTTCTTCGTTACTTCTCGTAATCAAGCGATTCTTGCGGCGTTGGAAAGCTAAGAGGATAAGCTTTCACCTGCAACTAGAATCACTCCATTATCAATCCTAGAACTCGAGATATAGCCATTTGAAACAGGCTGCAATGTCGTGGATCGATTCTTTGCTTGTTAAAGCTATCTTCAGGCCTTGAAATGTGCGCTAGGCTTCGTTCCTTCTTGTCCTTAGTCATAAAAAAATCCCGAGGGCATAAATTTGGTGCAAAATCATCCCTTTTCCGTATAAATCTGCAAAAGAGCATAAAAATACGAAAGTGCACAATTGTTGGGAAAAAGGGGCTAAAACATAGTAAATGAGCAACCAAATGCGTGTAAAAATAGATGAAAAACATCATAAAATAGACACGCATCAAATTCCCCAAACCAAACCCTTGCTTGCCCTCAAGCAAGAAGTAGACTCGATCCTAACTAATGGAACGATTTCAATCTCAGAGCGAAATTTACATGTCAGCCTAAACCAATACCAAGTACAAAATGATAAAGTATTTAAATCATGCAAACGAGTTATAGGGTCGTCAAACTTGCAAACATAAAGACTATAGAGACTTTATACTATGGACTCTCGCGGTATGCTCGAGACACTCATGAAGCAAAGGGTGAGTATATGTAAAAGATAGAAAGACCAAAGACGGTTGCACGGTTCCTGAGAAAGAAACGAACGGACTGCGACAGATAGGTAGGTCGACCGACCAAGAGAACAGGTCGACCGACCTTCCTGTAAACTACAGGAATTCTGCGATACAGCGACTGGGTCGACCGACTGGTGTATCTGGTCGGTCGACCCGCTGTGTCCCAGCGGTCTTCGTTTTTTTTCGTAGAACCTGAAAAAGCAAGAAAAATATATGCGCCCGCAAATGCGCGAGATTCCAGAAACAAGTCTTAAAATCTTAACTACGCAAGCACAAAGTTCTAAAACTACGAGCAAACAAAATTAAAAAGTCTCACACAACAAAAAATAAATTGTCTTAAAATTGAAACTAGAAACAACTATCCGCTAAAGATGCGGAAAATATCCGACCACGGCTTTTGACGATACGCCGTAGTTTCCGCAGTGTTTGTTTGAGTAACAAAACACTTCTTCTTTCCGCCGTCGCAAAGCATATGCGACGGTCTCTCTTCTTGAGTTTGCCTCTTCTTCTTCTTCTCCTCTCGATCCACGATGTCTGGGTCCTCATCTTCTTTATAGCTTAGACATCCCATTCCTCCTCTCTGAACTATGACTTCCTTTATTTTGGGTTTCCCCAAACCAATTCCTGCACTAGCCACAATAGAAGTATCCTCCATATTGCTCCCAGCCTGGGGCGGAGGTGTAAAAACAGATATAGGAACATGTAATAAAGTAGGAGAAGTAGTGATGACCTCATACTTCTTTTCAGAAGTCATAGCATTACAAGTGATGGGGGTCATAGCATCCTTTTTCCTATAAGATAGGCCATATATAATAAAATGCTTTCCTACTTTGAAGGTCAAAGTCCCAGTGCCTACATCTATAATGGCACCTGCGGTGTGAAGGAAAGGTCTTCCTAGAATTATAGGTATATGGGCATCCTCTGGGATGTCCAAAACTACGAAATCAACTGGGAAGAAAAACCTGTCAATACGCACTGGGATGTTTTCCAACACCCCTATAGGTTCCATAGATGTCCGATCTGCCATCTGGACTGTCATACTGGTCACTGCAGATTCGGTCATTCCTAATTTTAAGGCAACGGTTAGGGGCATGACACTTATACTGGCACCTAAGTCGCATAAAGCCTTCTTAACTTGGAAGGTTCCTATATTACAGGGGACAGAAAAACTACCAGGGTCCTCTAATTTATGAGGGGCAATGACATGTGTTAAAAAACTAGATGACTCTTCAGTGAGGGCCACCGACTCAACCTTTTCTAGAGACCTTTTTCTTGACAAAAGCTGTCTCATAAATTTAAGATAAGAAGGAACTTGTTGAACTAATTCTAGAAAAGGGACTTGAACATTTAATGAACGAATCACATCCTTAAATATGTCAAATGATACCTGATCCTTTGAAGGTATAAGTCTTTCTGGGAAAGGAGCGGCGGAAGACTCAGTATTTGCAGCTCTCTTCAGAAACCTAGGGGTATTGTCACCCCTGAAAAGAAAATCCCTTAAGTTATCTGGCAATTCAGGTCGAAAAGGAGTCTCTGGCTCTGCCTCGGCGGTCGGTCGACCATCAGCTTCGGTCGGTCGACCGCTCTCCTGTTCAGCGGAAATTTCCGGATTCTGTTCTGTGGTCGGTCGACCTGGATCTTCGGTCGGTCGACCGCTCTTGCTGCTACTCTTCTGTTTTTCTTTCTCAACCCCCACTTTAGCTCCACTTCGTAAGGATATGACGTTTAGAGTCTCTTTTTTCTGGTCCGGTTTGGTCGGAAGTTGACCTGAAGCCCTAGTATCATTCTTGCTCGCGATTTGAGCAATCTGAGACTCTAACATCTTCATCCCTGCCTCTCTAGCCTGTGACTCCTTCTGAACCAACCCAAAGAGTTTCTGTGTTGGGTGGTGGATTAGAAGGTGGTTGAGGGTTGAAGGGTGGTTTTTGAAAACCTTGCTTATGTGGGGGGATATATGTGGAGTTTTGCTGAGGTTGCATATGTTGTGGGTTAAGAACATTTTGGCTTGTCCACCTTAGGTTGAGATGGACATTATTATTATTCGGGTCATAGAAATTGTTCCCACGATAATGTTGAAAAGCGGCACATGTTTCATTGGATGAAGTACAGAATTTTGACACGTGCCCTTCTCCACCGCACCTCTCACAAGCAAAGGGTCCGTCTTGAACGGCGTTCACCTGATAAATACCGCCCTTGCTCCCACTCCCTAGATCGAACTTTCCTCCAGCCTCTAATTTTTCCAACTTGGTCGTTAAGGCCTCAATAGCTGCTAGGTTGTATTCAGATTTCCTTTGATTGCCTCTGGAGGTACCATGCTCAGCACGGTGTACAGCAACATCTTCTATCAACTTGAGACCCTTAGTCTCTCCTGAATTATCTTGGAATCTCCCATTAGCTGCAGCATCTAGATAGGCCCTGTTGTCATCGTAGAGGCCATTGTAGAACTGGTTACAAAGAAACCATTGCTCGAATCCGTGATGTGGTATGGATCGAACAAGTCTCTTGAACCTGTCCCACGCCTCACTAAAGTCTTCATTGGGGCCTTGTTTGAAATTTGTAATCTGCGCTCTTAAAGCATTGGTCTTTGATGCAGAATAGTATTTCCTGTAGAATGCCAAGGCTAGGGTATTCCAATCTGTGACTCCCGCAGCAGTGCGGTCTAGATCTCTGTACCACTCTCTCGCAGAGTCCCTAAGGGAGAAGATAAACATGGTTTGCTTAATCTGGTCCTGCGTCACTCCTTCTGGGGGTGCAATAGAGCATATGTAATCTGTGAAGATTTCAATATGCTTTGCAGCATCCTCATTGGCCGAGCCTCCAAATTGGTTTCTTTCAACCATAGTAATGTAGGCAGGCTTGGCCTCGAATGGCTTTCCAGTACCTGCAGGTAAAGTGAACCCTTTGTATAGGTCCTTTGCCTGAGGCATGGAGTGACTGGCAATAGTAGCTTCTTCTGCCATATTCTCTTCTTCTTTAGGAAAAACTGGAAAGTAGGTAAAAGGTGGTGTTTTTGGTGAAGGTGGATTGTTGGGTGAATTTGGTTGTGAAGGTGGTGTTTTCGGTGAAGATGGTAAAGATGGTTGTTCGAAAAGGTCTTCTTGAAACAAGGAAGATGGTGAACCTCCTTCCTGATTTGCTAGAAGTTGCTTTCTCCTTTCTCTAAGAGTCCTCTCAAGCTCGTGGTCCAGTGGTAGGAGTTCTCCTTGAACTGACCTGCGCATAAGATGGAAACTACAAGAAAATGGTGAGAAGGTTTAAGGAACAAAAAGTTCCTTAAACAAAGAGAAACAAAAACAAAAACAATAAACACTGGCGTCACCTCCCCGGCAACGGCGCCAAAATTTTATGCTCGTCGTTGAGGGTACCAAAGATAAGATTTATAAACCAAACTAAAACTATAGATAGTGATAGTAAGGGTCGAACCACAGAGAGGTGAGGAGTATTTATTGTTTAAGGTCAATGTTTTAGGGTAACAAATTGGGGGTTTTGGATTGGTTGATTACTAAGTCTAAAGCAAAGATAAAAACAAACAAATAATAAAAGATGAGAATAAAAAAATATGATAAAAGGGATGCTAGGATGTTTGGGTAATAAATAGCTAAGGTAATATAAATCCTAAGGTCAACATGTATTGCAGTCGCGTAAGGGGGTGTAACATATCTTTTTAGGTCTATGCTACCTAATAGCTCCTTTCGGCCTATGCTATTAGTTCCTAGGTCTCACAATTATTGGGTGTCAACAATAAGGGTGATTCCTAAATCCTAGGTCACATACCTTTCAGTCTTGAGTAACCTAGCCGTCTTAAGGTGTAAACCAATGCCCTTCCCGTATCTCTCAATCTTGGGTAGGTCATTACTAACATCCTACAAGTCTCCTTTCAGTTTCATTGTAGGGTATTATAGTCAACAAGGAAAGACGAAACAGGATACAAACGCGAGTGGTCGACCGACCAGCTATTCCAGTTGGCTGACCACAGCCTCGGTCGACCGACCCACTATTTGAGTCGGCCGACCGCGGCTCTGCTACAAGTCGGTCTCGGAATTTCTACTACCTACGGATATTCATCCCCTACATCCTAACATATGAAATTTAGCTACTCATGAAGATTGAAAAGATAATGAAAATAGTAATAAACATGGAAATTATAAAGAACATCAATCTAAACATGCAATAGAAATAAAGGCTTGGGATTCTAACTTAACCGTATGCAATAATTATAAACTAATAATAATAAAACGTAAATTAAGAGAGGAATTACCGGAAATAAGGATTAAGGCGGAAAAGAACAAGCTTTATTGACTAATGTTGAAAGATTAATGAAGAACAAAATATAAAACTAAAGAAAAGTGTTTGATGATTATGGAAAGATTAAAACTAAAACTAGATGTGAGATTTGATAGGTAAAGCTGAATTAATAACCCTAATCACGAAATTCGGCTTAAATAGATGGAAATAAAGAGTTTCCCAATGACCTAAACACTTTAATGGGCTTCGCGGAAACTTCTGGGTCTGTGCTGTGGTCGGTCGACCCAAATAGTAGGTCGGTCGACCCAGTTGTCGGGACTGCAGCGCGCGTCGATCTTAAAACAGCTGCCATTTCTTCGTTACTTCTCGTAATCAAGCGATTCTTACGGCGTTGGAAACCTAAGAGGATAAGATTTCACCTCCAACTGGAATCACTCAATTATCAGCTCTAGAACTCGAGATATAGCCATTTAAAACAGGCTGCAATGTCGTGGATCGATTCTTTGCTTGTTAAAGCTATCTTCAGGCCTTGAAATGTGCGCTAGGCTTCGTTCCTTCTTGTCCTTAGTCATAAAAAAATCCCGAGGGCATAAATAGGTGCAAAATCATCCCTTTTCCGTATAAATCTGCAAAAGAGCATAAAAATACGAAAGTGCACAATTGTTGGGAAAAAGGGGCAAAAACATATTAAATGAGCGACCAAATGCGTGTAAAAATAGATGAAAAACATCATAAAATAGACACGCATCATTAGGCATGAGGATCGTTGGCTCTGATACCACTTTGTAACACCCCCATTTATTTAAGGGCTTGTACTAGGACTCCCCAGATAAATAAGGATGTTACCATCTCGGTTTCCCGAGGCAGTAGATACAAAGGAAAGAACACAGTACTTTATTATTAATTGTTAAACTGAAAAGCAAGTTCTTACAACCGTCTTGAAAACTGTCTTAAATAAAACAAGTACAACTCATGACAAAAGACTATAGAGATCTAGACTCTAGTCAGGTACGGATCCAAGCTCTCCCTTCCCTTAGCTCCCATAGTCTCAAGCACCTGTCAATCTGTTCCCCAATAAATTGGTTCATCACAGGTGATCACGAATACACAGGGTCAACCACGAGGTTGACTAGAGAAAAAGTAAACAATCAAAACATTACTAAAAATAGAAAGTCAATCATCTCCACTCCGAATCACAAGACCCATTATTCTCCGCATCAATCATAAGACCCATTATTCTCCACACCAATAACAAGACCCAATATTCTCCGCACCAATCACAAGACCCAATATACTCCGCTCCATATCACAAGACCCAATATACTCCGCTCCATATCACAAGACTCAATATACTCCGCTCCATATCACAAGACCCATTATTCATCACATCGTATCGTGTCACAGAATTATGCAGTCAAATAAACACAATATACCAATCATATGATAATATAATGAACATAGATAACATCCAATAATGAACAGATTACTTATCGCCATGTACACGGTATTCCCCTACCTCAATTTGTTGGATGACAACCGACAGCTGCTAGAAATATTCCACGCGAAAACCGTCACCTAACATAAATATTATTTAACGATTAATAAATCTCCACTAGACCCCCATTTATGTATTAAAAAAAATACTAAATATAGTAGCTTCTAAAAGTGGAGAGTTTCCTGAAATAGAAACTTTCCCGAATTAGCAACCTTGCCCAAAATAGTAATTTCCCAACTCGTAAAATTCATCTGAACAAACTAGCTCCCAACATTGAATAATTAAAAGCAAAACTTCCCTTTGAAAATATCTAAGCACCCATAAGTAATAATAATAATAATAGTAATAACATAGGTATTAATAATAACAAAACCATATCAATAATACTAATAAGATCCTTATCATATAGTATTAATCCTAATAACATACTAATAATATTTTACTAATAACTAAATTACACAAACAAAACAATTTAACCAACTAAACCCCCAAATTCCCGCAACTTACACGCACAGCAGACCCCTTCGTGACCACCAGCAACTACACGTACAAACGGACCCCTTCCGAGACCAACAACCCCGACAAACACCACCCCCGACACCTACCACAACCCCTGGCTTCCCCACTGGCACCACCAGGCTCGCCACTGAGCCGCGGTGGTTCCAGGGAGGAAGTCGGTGGCCGTCGACCATCACCCATGACGCCAAAAACCGATTGCCAACCCAACACCCTCAGCCGCTATACTGCCTTAGCACCACAACCACCCGCAACGAACCCTACCATACGAACGACATAAACCACCAAGACCCACCGTGATGACCACCCTTCTAACACCCAGACCACCACCAAACTAGCTACCTTAAAACCCAGAACAATCGTGAACAACAACTACCTCGAATGCATACCAAACACCCTACGTTCAAAAGCCTTGTTCTGAAAACGAACGAAAAAAAAACGACTTACACGACGACAAACTACCACACGCGACGGCCCTAGGTGGTCAAATACGGCATCACAATGGTCCAAAACACAAATACTAATATCATTGATTGATTTTAAATAAAGAACCAGAGGTATAACAGAATTACACGACTAACATGGCGAATTGAAAGAGGGAGGGCAAGCAGAGAAACGTGAAGCAGAGGTGAACTTACTTGTTTCATCGTCATTTCGAGCAACCAAGAACCACCCTAATCCCACCGTGAGAGCCTCCCTCTCACTCCCTCATATGGCGGCAGCAATACTATGTGTATGTGTAAGGCGTTAGATTAGTTTAGGGTAGGGTTTGGAGAGTTTGTATAGGGTGGCAGAAAGAGGTGTTTATCACGTTATATTGGTTTGTATGTTGATGTCGAGATGGGGTGTTTTGGGTTGGCACACATATCGAGGCCCAAGCGTTTATTCACACACGATCTATTAACTAATTCGCATACTCGACCCTTCACTTAACAACATATAAAAAAATAACACTTACTCGATAATAATTATCGAGTATAACGTTAAATAACCATCAACGCGTCAAAATAAATAATAAACTTAATAATAAAATTTGAGGTATTACAAATATACTCTGGTCGTGGCCTTTAAGGCACGGTTCTCTTAGCTAACCTCGTTTATTTATGTGTAGCTAGTTCGGTTGTCCAAACCGGAGTGGCTTTGAGTCAAAATCATGCTTATTGAAGAGCTATAAGGTAACGGTGATGGGTTACTCAACTAATCGTCTATGTTTGCATGTGTTCTATATGCTAGTAATG
Source organism: Silene conica (assembly GCA_029255685.2). Classification (NCBI taxonomy): domain Eukaryota; kingdom Viridiplantae; phylum Streptophyta; class Magnoliopsida; order Caryophyllales; family Caryophyllaceae; genus Silene; species Silene conica. Next base: position 27,905,236 of record CM055314.2, on the reverse strand, counting down.
TTTAGTATACTAGAATTGTTTTGGTTAAATAGTGACATGATTAAGTTGATAAATCATATGTTTGGATGAATTCCATTTTGCATGGTTGTGTTGGATGATATTCTAGTTGGAAATTCATTAAGAATTGTATTGTTAAATGAGGTTGTGATCTTTGAGGATGATTAGTTTGTTAGTCTTTCAAGTTCATAATGCTTGATTTACTTTGGTTATTTATTTATCAAAGGAAGAAGCATACTTGAGAATATTATGATTTGTCAGGACTTGGTTAGACACTATAGTAGAGGGGCTGTTTCTCCTAGATGTTTATTTAAAATGGACTTGTAGAAGGCATATGATACTATAGAATGGCAGTTTGTTGATCAAATGCTTATAGCCTTACAATTCCCTGATGGTTTCAGAAACCTGGTGATGAAATGCATATCAACTACAAGTTTTTCACTGAACTTGAATGGGGCCAAGTTTGGATACTTCAAAGGGAATAGGGGTCTAAGGCAAGGGGACCCTATATCACCTTTGATCTTTTGTATCTGTATGGAGTACCTAACAAGAGTGATGGATTATGCTACTGACAGTGGTATTTCAGATATCATCCATTGTGTAAGACTCTTAAGCTTAGTCATCTGTTATTTGCTGATGATGTTTTAATGTTCAATAAAGGAGATGTGAGGTCAATGATGCTACTTCTTCGTGCTCTTTCCACTTTTTTAGCATCATCTGGTCTTAGTGTCAATTCTCAGAAATCTGAAGTTGTTTTCAGTGGAGCGAAACATGATGTGAAACAGGATATTTTGTACATATCAGGCTTCAAGGAAGGTATCCTACCCTTTAGGTACCTTGGGGTACCTATCCAGTCTGGAAGGCTTTCGAAGCAAGACTGCAATATCCTTATTTCAAAGCTTTGTGGTAGGATTAGCGGAATGGGAGCAAGGAAACTGAGTTATGCTGGCAGGTTGGTTCTTATAAATTCAGTTCTCAATACTCTTCATCAGTATTGGTCCTCTATATTCATAATTCCTAATGGAGTCATAAGGAGGATTGAAGCTATTTATAGAAACTATTTCTGGAGTGGCCACTCCGTATATGATCGAGTTCCTACAGTGGCCTGGGAAAAAGTGTGCAGGAATAAGAAGAAGGGTGGTTTAAATGTGAAGAATGCAGAATTGATGAATGTTGCAGTGGTTGGAAAACAGGTCAGTTGGATTCATGATAAAGCTGATAGGCTTTGGGTTCTATGGATTGACCATATATACTTAAAAGGTGCAGACTGGTCATCTTATCAACCTCCTCTTGATTCCAACTGGAACTGGATGAATGTGTGTAAGGTTAAGGATAGACTGAATGTTGGGTATCAGGCATGTCAGTGGAGAATGGATAACAAAGGGTATACAATCAGATCAGGTTATCAGTGGTTAATGGGGCACCACCCCCCTGTACACTGGTATCTTATCAGGCATGCTCTTACTAGTTGGATGATTATGCAAAGAGGGATGAGCACGAGAGATAAATTGAGGCAGATAGGAGTTTGCACACACGACCAGTGTGTTCTGTGTGAGCAAGCAGTGGAAACTCATAATCACTTGTTTTATGAGTGCATATATAGCAAGGCAATAGTAACAGGTATTGAAGTTTGGCTGGGTCTGAAGTTACAAGGTCCAAATAGAGGGCAGTCTAAACTTGGTAAAAAAGTATGCAGGGTTGCATTAAGTACTTGTTGGTTTCATCTCTGGCAACAAAGAAATGAGGCAAGAATTCATGGTAAAGAAATGTTCCGTTAAGATTCGTCTTAAGAACCTTAATTAAGTCCTTAAGACGAATATAACTTGGCAAGTAACCCGACTCAACAAAACCCGTTGTGTTATCCAAACCCGTTTCATTTTAACGGAATAGACAAATAAACCCTACCACTTCCTTATGAATGTCGACACATTCATCATCTCAAAACAATAGAACAGTAAAACAATTCCTCACAAAACCTCCATAAACATTCATCTTCTTTTCCTTATTTCTTCATCATCCGTTCATCAAATCAAGGTAATAATAACATTTTCGGAATCCTCATCGAATTTGCAAGCCATCCGTCACTTCCGTTTCTCGTTTCCTTCAACTCGAAATCTGGGCTGTTTTGAGTATACTTCGAATTTAGCCTCTTAACACCGTTTTGCTTGTTGTAGGGGAAGGCTTAGAGGATCCTAAGGAAGTTAGTAGCAAGGTTGAAGAAGAGATTGGAGCTTAAACGCTTATGAGGTGACGATTACGAGTAACTCGGCCTTTTTGTTAAAATAGCACTTTTGATGTTGTTCTTGCTTTCAATTTCTGATTTCTGAGTTGTGGTTGGTTTACAAGTTTAGTAATATGTTAGGAATTCGTTTGTTATGCTCTTCACATGATTTACTTGAAGTTTTGTGATATTTTTATATGTTCATATGCTCATTTTCAGTTTTCACAAAGTTAAGACGAATACAAGTTGTGATCTGAATATGTGGTTGTTGATGAAATTTATGTTTGTTTGTGGTTCATATGTATGTATAAGATGCTGGGTAAACTTGTGTTGATGCGAATTTTGAAGTTTGGTATCGATTTGTCGATGAATTGAAATCACTGTAAAAGTCGAATTCTGCGTACAGGCTCTCTGAGCCGGTCGACCGACCGGCCGCCGGTCTACCGGCTGGGGGTGTTATTTGTTGTTTTTGCATAAAATTGAGAACATAGGAATAGGGTTCCCAGCCGGCAGACCGGCCGCCTGCCAGCCGGCTGGGAGTGCATTTCTAGTGTATTTGCGTAATTTTGGTACGTAGGGAATTTGGGTTCCCAGCCGGTAGGCCGGCTGCCTGCCGACCGGCTGGGGACCCTTGTAGCTTGTTTTTGATTTGTAATCCGTTGATAACTTTTAATCGGTTGATCGGTTTTGATTGAAACTCGTTCCTTGTATCTTTGGTATGTGTTTGAGGCCCCCGGAGGATGGGCGACACTATATTGGGTTCGGGAATGGAGTGAGGATAGAGACCCCCCGGTCGGGTAACCGAAAGGGAAATCGGCTCTCCCTCGTCTTAGTTCCCGGGATCAATTAAGTGTTGTTTAGTGGTTTAAGAAGTTAGAGCTATAGGTTAGTTTCTATCTTTGGATGCTAATGATTGAGTTGGATGTTGCGTGATGGGATATGTGTTAAGTTCACCTCTGGACCCATTACGTGTTTTGTATGTCGCGTGATGGGATATGTGTTAAGTTCACTTCTGGACCCATTACGTGTTTTGTTTGTGGCGTGTCAGGATATGTGTTAAGCTCACCTCTGGACCTGACACGTGATCGGTTGTGGTACACGGGATATGTGTTAAGCTCACCTCTGGACCCGTTGTGCGATAGCTGGGTATTGGGATATGTGTTAAGTTCACCTCTGGACCCAATACTTATTTGTAGCATTGGGATATGTGTTAAGCTCACCTCTGGACCCTTTGCTTAAGGATGATTAGGGATATGTGTTAAGTTCACCTCTGGACCCTTTTCTTGAATTGTATGTATAGGAATATGTGTTAAGTTCACCTCTGGACCCTTTACTTGAATTGCATGTTGGGATATATGTTAAGTTCACCTCTGGACCCGACATTGTTTGGTAGTGGGATATGTGTTAAGTTCACCCCTGGACCCATTGCTAGTGTTTATTGATGTTATATCTGCTTGCCTAGAGTTTGGTACAGTGTCAGATATGCATGATGAAGTTGATGATTATATTACTTGAGTTATAGTTTGTTCATCCAAGGCATTGGATGACTCTATGATCGGCTTCATAAATAGTTGGATTGAAAGACCCCCCAACTGGGTAACCAGTAGGGAAACCGACTCTCCTTCCTAACGGTTTATGAAGTTGGTTGAGAGTCGTGCATTAGTATTTCATGATAGTATGAGAACAGTTGATGAGATGTTTATGCTTCACATGTTTATATATGTTGGAGTATTCTGTATTGCTTTACTTGTTACGTGTCGTTACAAAAGGTGGCTAGGAGAACTCTAGTCACTCCCCACTGATTGTGGCGTACATGTTTTCATGTATGTATGTACATGCAGGTTGGATCGGGGTTCACTTGAGAGCTAGCGAGTGATGATCCTTTCATCATATGACTTACACGTTTATCGATTAGCTAGACTCTTAGTTTTTGATACAATTATCATTCGGTGCCTGTAGGGATGTTCCATCCCAGGCTTTGTATTTATTTTGGTTCAGTACTTAGAACTGTTATACTTATCTATTTTGTTTATATCAGTTTTCAGTTTCCGTTTCAGTTTAATTCTTCTCGCATGTTGTTTATGTTTAAAAAGTTTTAATTCCGCTGCATTTTTAGTATTTTGTATGTTTTACATTTCCGCTTTCGCGAGGGGTTTTACAGTAGGAGATGGCTGCAGCATATCCAATGTAATGATCTATGATTTGTAGCTTGTAATAGGCAATTTTAATATAAATCTACTCACATTATACCAAAAATACTTTGATTATTTGATAAGTTTCAGCACCTTGACAAATCTGTCCATTGTCTTATACAATTTATTTCGACATCTTAGATTATCCGTCTTTGAAAATGTTGAAAATAGACCCCTGTTTATTTTAAGTGTAGAATCTACCTCTAAATTTTCGTAATTTTATTGCATGTCGTTTGTTCACAATAAATTATTTATGAACATTGCGCTGAAATACTCGCAGAACGGACAGTAGCTCAAAGATTATTTCGAAAACCACTTTTATACTTTGAAACTATTCTGGTCCTTTTCAATAATTAAACTTTGAGGAGTTTAGATGCTCTTAGGAGTTTACTTTGCCCCAAAATGATTTAAAACCCGTTTTATGAAGCAATACTTTTAATGCGACGATTTCTGACATACTGTAAAGATCAGATTATAAACCCCTGTTAAGTTCGTCTTTTGAAAATGGTTATCTGATGAAAATTGTAGCTAAAAGTCTTATGAATCCGACCCAACTGGCCTTGTATTATTTCGATTTAATTTGAATTAATTATGAATTTTACGGCAAAGGACAACTGTAATGTGAAATGCGTTTAGAACTTTTATTTCATTATTCAATCCCGTGTGTTCTCTTTCGGCATGGAACGGATATAAGTGTTGTATGATTCATCTTTTATTGGCTCATATATGTTTAATTGAGTGGGTTAACGGTTATGCTATCCTAAGCTTGTGTAGGTGACGGTTATGTCATCCTAAAATTGTGTTGGCGACGGTTATGTTGCCTTGACATGTGAATAGATAGCGGTGGTACGATTTGTGTATCACTGTAATGAACTAACGCCACCCATGCAATGGGAATTTATCTATGTTCGGGATTGGTCGGAGGCAGTGGTTATACGCTCCGGTCCCCGTGTGTCGTTCGGTGTAAGGCATTACATCGAGAGGTCTGGCCAGGTCTTAGGCATATAGGCAGTGGTTATACGCTATACATAGTATTCGGAGGCAGTGGTTATACGCTCCGTAGCTGGAGGCAGTGGTTATACGCTCCAGTAACCAGAGGCAGTGGTTATACGCTCTGGTATGTCAGAGGCAGTGGTTATACGCTCTGACGGCGTTCATTCTATTCCTTTGTTGTTTGATAGTTGTATGCTTTGTAAACAAGAGGAAGTGGTTATACGCTCCGTAACTGGAGGCAGTGGGTATACGCTCTAGTATGTCAGAGGCAGTGGTTATACCTCTGACTATGTGTATTCTTTGCTTGAATGTTTCCTTGATTTTGATACTATCTCATATGCTCGCTTTAATTCTGTTATACATGTTGATTCATGCTGTTTTCACATGTTTTTGACTTATCGCCCACGCATTGATCATATTGTTCATGTTTGGTAATATATATGATTCTTTATGAAATTATATACATTTTCATATGTATAAGATGTTTAATATTACCGTTTACATGTTTTCTGACGTAAAGTAGCTGGGATAACCCTGAGTTACTCACCACTGACTGTGGCGTTCATGTTTCATGAATGTAGGTTGGTGATGTTTGGGGAAGACGTGTGGCTAGCGAGCATTGTTGATAATTCGACAATTACCCTTACACTTAGTTTAGATTTAATTCATGTTGTTATTGTGGGATACCGTATCCCTTGTCTATTTAAGTTATTTTGTATAATTTATACTTTCTCATTAGTTTTTATTCTTCTGCATGTTGTTTTGATATTCCGCGAAGTTTGAATAAATATGTCGAAAAGTTTTTAAAATTATCGTATTTCCGCTGCATATTACTTGTTTATTTTTATGCTATATCGCGGGGTGTCACACTTTATACAAACTTTATGTTTCACGCGATATGTTAATCCTTGTTCCTTATTTCAGTTTATCTACAAGTTTTCTTAGTTTTATACCGGATAGTTATAATCCCAAAGCCTATGCCTTTGTTAATTGCTTTATCATTATCGTAATCATGTTGTTCATTGTTATTCTCGTTAAAGTTTCTGTTTTTATTAGTATCATGAGTAGCTAAACTTCATATGTTAGGATGTAGGCGAATTATAGCGTAGATGGCGTAGTTTAGGGCAACCCGTAATAGCGCTTGGTCGACCGACTGGATTCTCTGGTCGGTCGACTGAGTTACTTGGTCAATCGACTGGACTAGCCGGTCGGTCGACTGAATTCGTGCATGATCAGACCTGTTTTATTTTGTTAAGTTCAATATCTTTCAATGAGACCGAGAGGAGACTTGTTAGATGCTTAGTAATGACCAACCCGTGGATCGAGAGATGGGGAAGGGCATTAATTAACGGTTTAAGACAGCTCAGTTACTAAGATTGAAAGGTAGGTGACTGATACGTGCATTTACTATACATTTTATTTATAGTTTCAGCACGTATTTCTATGCATATTTGTAACTTTTAGTTACCTTTCCTCCCGAAATGGTTTACTATGGCATTCCGATGTTTTAAATGTAGGAACGAGTGGAAGTGAGCAAAATCAAGCTTTATTCGTCCTCCGGAAGCCAACTTAAGGGGATGCACGAAGCAAGGATCCGAAATCGTAGCCTAGAGATGCGTGCAAGCTAATAAGAGGCTGGAACACACAGGAAACGGTCGACCGCCCAGCCTAAGTGGTCGACCGACCAATGCGCAGTTACAGAAAGTTTCACCTACAACATAACCGGTCGACCGACCTCTATGCCTGGTCGGTCGACCAGTTCACGGGCTCCGCTGTTTTACTTCTTTATTTCGGTTTTATTCCTAAATCATGTAATTAGAAAGGACTATTAATAGAACCTCGTGCAGTATAATTAGGTTAAGCAGTCTTTTAGCACAAAACACTTTAGACTTAGGGAGGAAAACTACAATTTTCAGATTCGTTCTTGTTTTCCATCCGATTGTAAGTTTTATGCAATTAATCTTTCTTGTTATTTCAATTCTTGTTATTTGTTATCATTGTTATTCAATTTTATACCTTGCTATCTTGAATCGTTATTTCTCAATTATGTTATCTCACATGTTGTTTCTTGAATCCATCAGTATTAGTTTTACAATTAAGAGTAGCTAATCTCCTTGATTAGGAATTAGGGGAACCATGGCGAAAATTAGGCTTTTTACGGTTATATGATTTTAATACCAATCTCCATTATTGTTGGTGAACTAATTCTTTTAGATTGAAGGATTGTTAGAATTAGTTTAACAACAATTTTGGAACTGCCCTATGAACGAAAGTTTAGTGCTTTACTAGGAACCCTAAGACCGTAAGGATTGGGTAGAATATTGACCTAAAGGTTTATTTTCAGTTATAGTGACCCAAACATCATAGCATCCCTTTTATCATCTTTTTTACATCTTTATTTTCAGTTTTGTTCTTGTTTTCTTATTATACTTAGTTGAAACCGTCACAATCAATCAAAACCCCCTTCTTTTTACCTTAAGATTTATGACCAAAAACAGTTAATATCTCCCAAACCTCCTTGTGGTTCGACCCTGACTTTCACTATCTATAGTTTACGTTCGGATTATAAATTTTATCTTTGACACCCACAACGAGGGGTATCAAATTTTGGCGCCGTTGCCGAGGAGGTAGCGCTAGTGTTAACTGTTTTAGTTTTTTGTCTTTTTTTGTGTGTAACGAACTTTTGTTCCTCAAACTGTTCTCACTTTTTTCTTATAGTTTCTTCTTATACGCAGGTCGGTACAAGGAGAATTAATTCCCCTTGACCTTGAGCTAGAAAAGACTTTAAGGACAAAGAGGAGGTTATTTCAGCAAGAGAATGAAGGCGGTTCACCTACTTCCCTTTTCCAAGACGACCTTTTCGAGAACCAACCACCATCACCCACTACATCCATAACCACCCACACATCCAAACCCGAAGAAGAAATGGCGGACGAAGCAAGTATTGCAAGTCACTCCATGCCCAAGGCCAAGGATCTCTACAAAGGGTTCACCTTGCCCACGGGAACAGGGAAGAGCTTTGAAGCAAAATAGTCATACATCATGATGGTTGAAAGAAACCAGTTCGGGGGAGCTGCGAATGAGGATGCTGCAAAGCATATAGAAATCTTCACGGATTATATATGCTTCATCCCTCCTCCAGATGGTGTGACCCAAGACCAGATAAAGGAGACGATGTTCATTTCCTCCCTTCGATATGCTACAAGAGAGTGGTATCGTGATCTAGACCGCGAGGCCGCGGGTATTACGGACTGGAACTCTCTTGCATTGGCCTTCTACCGAAAGTACTATTTTGCTGCGAATACCAATGCATTGAGGGCCTAGATTACAAGTTCAAACAAGGCCCCGCGGAAGACTTTAATGAAGCATGGACTCGCTTCAAGAGACTAGTTCGGTCCATACCACACCATGGGTTCGAACAATGGCCTGGTTTTTGTGCAACCAATTCTACAATGGGTTGTACGATGACCAAAGGTCGATCCTCGATGTCGCGGCTAGTGTCAGATTCCAGGAGAACCGTAGTGAGACCAAAGTTCTCAAAATTATTGAGGATATATATATATATATGGCGGTCCATAGAGCTGAACATGGCACCTCCCGTGGAAACCAAAGGAAATCTGACTCGCCTTCCGTAGCTGCTTTAGAGGCCCTCACGGCCCGGTTTGACAAGTATGAATTGGGAGGAGCCAGGAAAGGAGGAATGTACCAGGTCAATGCCGTTTCGGATGGACCTTTTTTTTTGTGAGAGATGCGGGGGTGAGGGACACAGTTCGAAGTTTTGTACTACACCCAACGAAACCTGTGCGGCGTTTCAGCATTATAGGCAGAATAATTTCAATGACCCCAATAATGTTCATCCCAACTTAAGGTGGTCTAGCCAGAATGTTCAAAACCCGACACCACTGTTGGGAAATGTGTCCTGAACAATAGTGCGATCACGTCAATGATAATAATCATTGTCAAAAATATTATGAAAAGAATAGTCAAGGGATGATCCGATATGATATATAGTCAACTGACCAACATGAATCGGTAATGATTGGCTGACTAGAGTTTGACATTACTGTCGTATGACGGTGGTGGTCAGTTGATCCCTTTAGCTCACACCTCTAAGACAATCCCCTTAAATATATATATATTGATCAATTGTATATGATACGAATTGATCGATTCCTTAAAACCATATATCGAGAAATCAGAGGTTGAATCTTAAAAGTAAGATTTATATTTGAAATTGAAATGTGTCGATTGTCAAATATTAATCGATATTTTAGAAATATCGAAATTAGAATATGAATGGTTTATGTTTATAACAAATGTTGTAAATATATCGTATTGACGATTATTACAACCATATGTTGGGACGGTAATTACGAATTACTAAAATAATTTGTTAAATATGATTTAATTAATTTAGAAATATTTTTATGTGATAAATATATTTTAAATTAATACAATTTATTATGTCACATAAGATGTCACATATTATACAATTGTACAAATTACATTTGTAAAATGAAGGTCCATTTTACAAAGTGTTAGCCGTGTAAAATGCATTATAAGACAATATTATGTGTGACATTTTATCTTATAATTATTGTTCACATTTTTTATGATATGAGTGAACTTATGCATGTGAGTATGACAAAAGGGATTAAAACCCTTCCCCATATACTCTATATACACGTCAACCCAACCAATTCCCACTACTTGTGTGAGATGCTCACATCACTTTTATTCTAACCTAAGTTTATGATTTCTAGTGTATGAAATATAAACTTAATGCAAGTATTATTTTCGAGTGTGAGAAACTAAAAATACAAAACCTCTAAAATATTATTTACATAATATTCATACTACAAATTGTTGTAGTATTCTAGTATACTAATAATAAGTATTAGTTTCCGGTTTTAAGATAACCTAATTTCGTCTCCTAGCTCGGGCTCGGTTTATGGTTTATTTAAAGGTAGGTCTTGGTGCATCGTAAAGGAGGCAAGCTAATTTGGTTGCTCCGTGGAGGATCATCCTAGCACTTTTTGGACCGTGTGTAAGACCCGTTCTCGTGTTTTTCCGCATTTATATTTTGCATGCATAAGATCAACTATACTAATATGAGATTAATAAGTAAATTATTAGTAGGACTAATAAGATGGTGAACTAGTATGACTATAAGTTTCCATCAAGTGGTATCAGAGCATTTGGTTGGTTGCATGCAACTCGATTTTTACTGTTTTTGCGAGAATTATGATTTTAATTAAAAACGAAAATGATTAGTACATATAGCATATGCACGAAAATCTGAATGCATGTATACTTTCTGGTCTTGAAATAGTTTTAAGTCATTATGAATGATTTATGGAATAATATTGTTCAAAGTTATAATTAAATTGTGAATTTAAGATAATAATCGGTTAAAAATTGTTTTATTATGGGAAAAATAGTAAAATAAAGTTTCTGGCCGAGATTTTTATATATGTTCTCACATGCATCTAACATATTATAAATATATAATTTTCGAAATTATTTAAGTTTTATGCATGGTTTGTGATATTTAAAGGTTAAATAGTCATAAAATGGGATAAAAATGGGTTTATATAGTTGGACTATGAATTTAGCAACGCAAATTTTTGTAGATGTCACATGCAATATTTAAAATGTATGTTAACATTTCCATAAATTTTTCACTTATATTGCATGAATATTGATTTTTATGGTAAAAATCGTAATATTAGTGACATAATTTAACTTAAATAGTTTAAGTTGGAATTTGGCCATAAATTTTTATACAGTGTCACATATATTATTTCTAGCATGCATTTAAATTTTGAGCTATTTATTTCGAATTTTGCATGAGAAATGATTTTAATCGTTAAAATCGAGCAATATATGACACGATTTATTAAAAATAGTAAATGTTGCTAAAATGATCCGAAAAATTAACCCATATTAGTCATATTTGATATGATCATCATCATATTTTTCTTGGGTGCCAAACGTTTCTGAATTTTTATTTTTTAATTTTAAAAGTTAAAGTTAAAAATTGAGAAATGTAAGAGTCATGAATTATTTTTCAGCCCTTGAACAGTGTTTCATCTCATTTTTCTGCATTTTTCAGTCACTTTGAGTGTCTAGGAATATGTAAAAATTATATTGGTATTTTATTGCATAATTTTTGAGGTAATTTTGAATTTCCGTCTAATTTTGCATGTTACGCGTTAATATTACGAGATAATTAGTCTATTTCGAAAATATTAATATTTTAAGGATCTGAAATTTTTATAAAATTTTCAGTATGTTCAAAATTTGAATTTTGAATTTTCGAAATATTTTATGACTCGTTTTGATTATTTTATTGCTATTTCTCGTAAAACCGAACAATATTAAAATAAAACGTTAAGTTATTTCGAAATTTGAGTAAGACTAAATTTTGAATCCTAAAATGTGTTAGGATACTTAACTAGAACGTGAATAATGATTCATAAAGTGTTTAGTGATTTTAAAAATGTTAAAATCACGTTATTCCATAAAACCGTGTTATTACGAATAACGATATTTAAATTGTGTTTAAATAGGACGATTTGGCTTAGGTTTTACATATTACATAAGCATTGCATATTTATTTGTTATTTATGAATGTCATAATTTATTTACGTAATTTGGAATTATATATTTTGCTTAGTATGGCCTTAGTTTTTAATCGTTAATTCTCGTAATGTAAGGGGTTATCGATTCGGTTGTAATTTAATGTGATCTCGTATCACTTTATTTTATTGTTTGATTTTATAATGTATAAAACAAATAGAAAATTTGTAATTTTTTGTAATTCCGGAGATCCTTGAAGACTGTGCCTTTCGGAAAGGAGTTCCGACCAAGACGGAGTTTGCCTTGGGATGCGTGTCGCGTGTGAAGTTCAAGGGACCAATGAGTTGGTTTCCGAATTTGTATTTTTCATTTAAATTTTCTATTTTAGGAAGGCCATACTAGGATTTATTTATGCTTTTAAGTTTTATGCTTATCATGTTTACATGCATAGCCAAATCGTCATTCAAACTCATGCATTTCATCGATTTTATCGACCGTGTCAATTAATTTATCGATAATTCACCGACTTAGTTCACTTAAAGGAGATAGATAATAAATTGACAAGATCTCTTACGTTATTTAAAAATCGAGACATCGCCTTACCAAAAAGTAAAGAACCCGCGAAGGATCTCCTTCATAAGGGAGTAGGCTCGGCTAAACCGGGGTGCAAACCTTATTACGTTGGTGAAGTGGGGTAATATGATTACATTCTAGAAATTTGGTTGATCTCAACGAAGGTATTCGAGCCACCGTAGTGGTAATAAGTTCGAGCCAAGATAAGAATTAGTGTAATTTTATCGACCGAGAGTTCTAATAAAAGTAGAATCGATTAAGGGGTTAATCCACCGAGTCATATTAATGAGGGATGCATCGGCTAAACCTGTGCCCGAGTTATTATGTATTTGGGTCTCGGGATCATTTACTTAATTGGGTAAGAGATCATTAAGTAGATGCTTAACTTGTTTATAATTTACAAGTTTAAATTAATTATTAAAACTATAATTGTGTTTTAATTCCTTTATTTTCATTGTAGTTCTTTTTCAACTATCAATCATCAATGGCAAATAACGCTCCACCACTCCCACACGTATCATGGCTTCGATCATTCATGGATCGTTGCAAGCTTGAGAAGCATGGCGCCAATTTTAAGGATTGGGACGCCCAATTGGTTTTGGCCGCGGAAGCTGACGATAAGACTCGTTATCTTACCAATGCCGCTCCTCCCACTCCGACCGCTCGTGCATCTGAGGCGACTCGTGAGGCCTATGAGACCTACATGAAAGAGTCGCATGCTCTTAAGAACGTGCTAATATTCTCAATGGAGCCGGATCTCCAAAGAAGAATGATAAAGCTAGCCACGGCTAATGAGATTATTACTAGAGTTGCGACCCTGTTTTCGCAAGCTCCTAGGGTAATCCAATATGAGGCGGGCTCCGCCTTCTTTGATTTGACCTTAAAGGAAGGTCAAAGGATTAGTCCTCATGTGCTCAAAATGGTTGAGCTAGAAGAAACGTTGAAGTTGCAAGGGGTGAATGTTCCCGACTCTCTTATTGTTGACAAAATTCTTCACTCCCTTAACAAAGTAAAATCGTATGTTCAGTTTCGGGTAAACTTTAACATGCGTAATCAAGAAACCACTTTGGACGAGTTGCATAAGATGCTCGTCCAAGCGGAGAGGGATATGGGACTTAATGAGAGTTCCACGAAGGATGTGCTTAACATCGAGAAGAAAAGCAAAGGGAAGTTAAAGCGAAAGGCTAATAAGGGTAAAAATGTCAAAGCCTTCAAGCCCACATCTCATAAGGAGAAGACCTTTTCGAAAGGTGCTTCTTCGTCGTCTACAAAGGTTGAAGACAAGTGCCATTATTGCACTAAGATGGGGCATTGGAAGCGCAATTGCCCGAAGTATCTCAATGACCTCAAAGCCGGAAAGGTTCTTGCAGTAGGTATTGATTCTCGTCTAATTCATGTTATTTAATCAATTTTTGTATGTTGATACAAGTTATTGATTCTCACCCATTTATAAATTGTTTTAAAGGGGCTCCTACCAAAGATAAGGGCAAGGAGAAGGAGAAGGAAACTTGAAGTTCCTTCCATGGATGGCTAGAGTAGCATCCAAGATTGAAGACATGAAGAGCATGGCTCTAATTTTTCATTTTGATGTCTTCTTTCATTTTGCATTTTAATTTAAGAACGTTGTATTTCTTGTATGACAAGAATTCGGTTATTTCAAAACAATGGTTGTAATTTGAATATTAGTGACTTGGTTTTCAACCCAAGTCACCTATTTGTTCTTAATCAATATGTTGGTTTTTAAAATGCTTTGTGTGATACATAACATGAGTCTATACGATTTTCTTAGATCGTAATAGAGTACCTTGAATAGTTCACCGTACGCTAAACATGATAGGATCATAATAAAGTAATTCGATTTACTTAAAACGAGAATTACATCCCGTGAAATACTTCAAACTCAAACATAAGAACATTAGTTCATTATAAGATGATCACCTTAAATGAATGAGAGTACTAATGTCTCACTACTCATATAATCTTTTATCCAAAACATTGTTGACGGGCGGAAATGATATCCTTCTTAAATAACGGTTATTTTAAAGGATAGAGTGGGAGAAATTCTACGCCCGCAAACCAATGAGATAAACATAGGATCTTAGAGAGGAGTCCTATAAGGAGTCCTTAAGAAGAACTCTAAGAGATTGGAAAGAAGAAACTACGAGAGGACACAGAAGAAACTACGCGAGGACACAAAAGGAAATGTTTCTTATGTCATTAGTTCCGAGAGAGGACAAAGGGAACCGCGTGTGTTAACGGAAGGAAATCGTTTCCGTGATGTTAATATTTCTGTTTTATAAAGATAATAGAGGAGAAATCGTCTCCCGTTCTCGTGATAATAGTAGTTCTTTCCATGGGAAAGAGTATGGAAAATGAAATGTTCATAATGGGTTGAGAAGATGTTTGAAGAAGTTACCTGAATACTATGAAGATAGTGGGAGTTATTTTAATATAAAGATAGTGATACGAAATTCAGTGGGAGAAAAGTTATTATCAAAATTGAACCTACCATTGAGAGAGAATGGTGATTCTTTAAATGTAAAGAATATGAGGTTTCAATTCTAGATGAATGTATGTTAAGAACATCATAGGATGATGGGCAATCATAAGTGAGTTTAGTATATGATAATGAAACGTCACCGATTGATTTACAAGGTTTGGATATGAATCCAAGATATGAAAATGTTAATTCATATAACCTTGATTAAAAATGCCAAAAGTTGAAACAAAACCTTATTTCGATATAAGTTCTCAAGGAGAACTTGTGGGGAATAATGCATGTATTCGCCCTAAACTTGCAGGATTATAATGAAAATTACAGTTGTGATTATTGTCATAAGATAAATAAAAACATGAAAAAGAATACAACCTTGGGTCCTTACTTGAATAGGCCTAAGAACAGGAATTAAAGCAAATTCCCTCCTATAACTTGCACCCAAGACTTTGTTAGAGATGATGCCGCGTGTGCTAGAAAATAACTCTCCAATTGCCTTGCAATATGGGGAGAGCCTTTGAGGTTTTAGATGTGAGATCTGAGTTTTGGGAGAAAAATGCTCTCAAAACCCTAATTGTGAGAATTGTGATTCAACAGTTACTGACATAAGGAGAATGAGTCTCCTTATGTAGCATCTAGGTCGGTCGGCCGAATTGGGTTGGGTGAGTGTGGGCTTTATCCACTCTTACCTTATCCCTTTGCGTGATTCGACCCAATTAGCTAAATATTATTCGCGGGATTTTTATTATAAATCGCATACGTGTTATCAGGTATTAATGCAGTCGATGTATTAATAATGGCCTGATAAAATTACGATATTGTATAGTTACCCAAATTAATATAACTGTTTATATTAATACGCGAATACAATATTTAATTAAATATAACCGTTTATATTTAATTTACGAATTAATCATGTAATCCGTGTTAGCTAAAATTATTTAATCCGTATTAAATAATAATCTCAACATCTTATTGACCAATTTAATAGTCAATACCTCTAACTAACTGTTTAGTCATATCCGGCATGAATGTGACTGTATTTTCATACCTTCACATCTCTCAAACGTGTCCTATAGGTGTCACGTATAGGGACCAGCTGATCACCGCCATCCGTATGACAATAACGTCAAACTTATCTAGCAAGCCAACCGTTATTGATAAACGTGGATCAACTGGTAATAATACTGAAGTATGCCCTTGTGATCCTTAAAGAGATTTAATAAGTCATTGTACTTAATTGTCAAGGACACCAGCCCCAACAATCTCCTACTTGTTCGTACAAGGGTATGTGCAATGACGTTATCACACTACATGTGGAGGACACAAGCTCCAACAAACTCCCACTTGTCCGTACAAGTGTAGGTGCGATGACCGATTCTCATATCTTTTAAAATTTCTCCCACTCAATGTAAGACAATTTGCAAATCCGCATTCGCAAAGGTCGTATCTCACAAGCGATCTGTATCAAAAGTGGTTTCCCAGACTAGAGAGTAACTTAACTGATAAAACGAATCTGCATTCGAGCATGGCCATGCATTTCAGTTACTACTCCTCGAGTGGCCCTGAGAAATGATAAAATCCTGATAAGGGTTTGGATATTTCCCTCAACTCGAATCCTTCCGATATCGCGCAGCATGAAATAACCCAGAAAAAATCATCTTGGCCCCTGTTACGATGACCGTGGGAAAGAAACCAAAGTTACCCAAAATCTGCCTTAATCTCAAGAGACAGTTGAAAGTCAAAAGACTCGACTCTAAGGAACACTATGGAGGTCCTATCCACGACCTGGCACCCAATGTTATAAAAAATTTAGGACTCCATAACGTTGTCACGGGGTGTCCTACGAGATATCCGTATAACTCGCCTTTGTGATTGGTCAGTCATCCGCGTGACTTATGGCTCGTTGAACCCACCATCAACCAACGTCACAAAATGATTACCTGAGTTATCAGCTCAAGTGGGTAATCAAGGACTAAAACGATGTAATGTTATCCAGTTCACTTTGTGGTGTTCAAAATTGGCGTACAATTCCACATGAAAAACAAAACATTATATATCATAACAATGAGGTTGAATAGAGTACACGAGAAAATGAATTATTACATGAATTCATAAAAGAGTACTACAACTTAGGAACACATCTAATTCCCATGGAATGAATGTGCCCTTCATGCTTATCACGTGGTAATGCTTTAGTGAGAGGACCAGCTATGTTGTCATCCGTAGCGATCTTATCAATGAAAATCTCCTTTTGCTCCACGTAATCTCTGATTAGATGAGCTTTCCGTTGTACATGTCTAGCCTTGTTGCTAGACTTATGCTCTTTAGCTTGGAAGATGGCACCTTTATTATCACAATAAACGGTGATTGGGTCATTCGAACTAGGCACTACTGATAGTCCTTGTAAGAATTGACGCATCAATATTGCTTCCTTAGCTGCTTCTGAGGCGGCATAGTTCTCGGACTCAGTTGTAGAATCTGCTGTAACACTCTGTTTAGAACTTTTCCAGATGACAGCAGCGCCATTAAGAGTAAAAACGAATCCAGACTGAGATTTCGAGTCATCTCGATCCGTTTGGAAGCTAGCATCTGCGTAACCCGTGGCGCAGAGCGTTGAGTCACCTCCATAAGTCAATCCCCAATCTTTAGTCCTCCGTAGGTACTTAAGAATGTTTTTCACGGCCATCCAGTGTTGTTCACCTGGATGAGCTTGGAATCGACTGGTCATACTCAATGCATATGCAACGTCTGGACGTGTGCATATCATGGCATACATGATCGATCCTATTGCCGAAGCATAAGGAATCCGACTCATGCGCTCTTGCTCTTCCAATGTCTTAGCTTCTTGAGACTTGCTCAAGTGAAGCCCAGTAGTCATAGGAAGGAACCCTTTCTTGGAGTTCGTCATGCTGAATCTCTCTAGAATCTTATCTATGTAAGACTCCTGACTGAGAGACAACATCCGTCGTGATCTATCCCTGTAGATACGGATGCCCAAAATTCTTTGTGCCTCTCCCAGATCTTTCATCTGGAAATGGTTTTTCAACCATGCTTTAACCGAAGAAAGGAGAGGTATGTCATTCCCAATCAAGAGTATGTCGTCGACATACAGTACTAGGAATACAATCTTGCTCCCACTCGACTTGATATAGAAACATGGTTCCTTGACTGATCGAACGAATCCATTCTCTTTTATCACTTGGTCGAAGCGATGATTCCAACTCCGTGATGCTTGCTTAAGTCCATAGATGGAACGCTTAAGCTTGCAAACCTTCTTAGGATGTTCTGGATCAATAAAACCCTCGGGTTGTACCATGTACAACTCTTCCTCCAAATAACCGTTTAAGAAGGCGGTTTTAACGTCCATTTGCCATATTTCATAGTCATGAAATGCGGCTATCGCTAAGATAATCCGAATGGAACGTAGCATGACTACGGGTGCAAAGATCTCATCGTAGTGCAAGCCTGGCACTTGGGTGAAACCTTTAGTAACTAGTCTTGCCTTATGGATGTCTTGTTTACCTTCCACGACATGCTTTATTTTGTAAAGCCATTTGCATTGAAGGGGACGCACCTTTGCAGGTATGTCCACAAGATCCCACACGTTGTTCTCATACATGGAGTCCATCTCGGATTGCATGACTTCTAGCCATAGCTTTGAGTCAGAACTGGTCATGGCACCTTTATAGGTTGTGGGTTCATTACCCTCTAGGAGTAAGACGTCATCCATATCATGTTCCTCGACCATACCAATGTATCTGTCCGGAGGAATGGAGACTCTTCCCGACCTCCTAGGTTCCTCAGGAATATCTACCGCAGCCTCGGTTGAAGGAACTGTTTCCTCCAATGGTTGCTCGGTAGTTGGTTCTTGAACCTCCGATAAATCGAAGGTTCTATTACTCGACTTGTTCTCGAGAAATTCTTTCTCTAAAAACGTCGCACTAGCCGCAACAAAAACACGTTGTTCGGTTGGCGAGTAGAAGTAATGACCAAAAGTTCCCTTTGGATAGCCTATAAAGTATGTCTTGACCGATCGCGGGCCGAGCTTATCCTCGTGTCTCCACTTGACATAAGCCTCGCAGCCCCAAACCCGAATAAAGGACAAGTTAGGGACCGTTCCCTTCCATAATTCGTATGGAGACTTGTCAACAGCTTTAGACGGACTTCGGTTAAGAATTAGAGCGGCCGACAAAAGAGCATAGCCCCACAATGAATTAGGCACGACAGTGTGACTCATCATGGATCGAACCATATCGAGTAGAGTTCACCATTTAATTGTGGTGTTCCAGGTGGAGTCAACTGTAGCACGATGCCACAGTCTTTAAGGTGTTGATCAAATTCGTGTGAAAGATACTCACCACCACGATCAGAACGTAGTGCTTTAATCTTTCTACCCAGCTGGTTCTGTACCCGATTCTGGTATTCTTTTAACTTGTCAAAGGATTCACTTTTATGCTTCATTAAGTAGGCATAGCCATATCTACTCAAATCATCCGTGAAAGTGATGAAATACCTATAGCCTTCTCGTGCGTTGATCGACATAGGGCCACATACGTCCGTATGTATGAGTCCTAATAGGTCGGCATCGCGCATTCCAACACCTTTGAAGGAAATACGAGTCATCTTACCGATGAGACATGATTCACACGTGCCATATGATTCGAAATCAAAGGGCGAGATAGCTCCATTCTGTATGAGCTAGCTGTTTCACGCGTTTCTCATTTATGTGTCCCATACGACAATGTCATAGGTAAGTTTGATCTTTGTCACCTACCTTTAATCTCTTGTTATGCACATGTAATATCTCGGTGGTTTGATCTAAAACATAAATTCCATTCATGGAAACTGCCTTGCCATAAATCATATTGTGTAAGGGGAAAATACAGCTATTATTCTCTATTACAAATGAAAAACCGAGTTTGTCAAGCGCAGAAACTGAAATAATGTTTTTGGACAAACAAGGAACATAATAACAGTTATATAAAGATAACTCGAATCCACTTGGAAGCTGGATCACGTATGTTCCCCTCGAGATTGCAGCAACACGTGCTCCATTCCCGACACGCAGGTCAACCTCACCCTTGATTAGGGGTTCTTGGTTTCGGAGGCCCTGCACATGATTACATAGATGAGAACCACAACCAGTATCTAGTACCCAATTTTCGTAACTTGCATGGTTAATCTCAATCATGTGAATAAAAGAAGAAGAAGACATACCAACAGGAGTAACACGGCCTGCCTTAATGTCCTCACGATACACGGGGCATGAGCGCCTCCAATGCCCAGTCTTGTGGCAATGGTGACATTCCATGCTTGTATCCTTGCTCTTTGTTTTGCCTTGTGAGTTGCTCGACTCACCTGGCCCACTCTTAGTAAATCCTGACTTCTTAAACTTGGGCTTGCCTACTGTTAGGTCGCCCTGAGCTTTAGCTTTACCCTTACCCTTACCCTTACTGGAAATCATGAGAACATCTTGCTTCACGCTCCCTCTTAATTTCAGATCCTTCTCGGTCTGTACGAGAAGGGAGTGGAGCTCATGAGGAGTCTTCTTCATGTCGTTCATGTAATAGTTGGCCCTGAAGAGGGCAAACCCATCATGAAGCGAATGAAGCATTTGATCAACGATTATGTTCTCACTGATCTTGCAATTTAGGGCCTCCAGTTTTTCGATATTCTTAATCATGTGAAAAATATGTGGGCTAATAGCTTGGCCCTTCCGGAGTTTCGCCTCAAAGAAGCGACAGATATGCTCATAAGAAACGATCCTCGGAGCCTTTGAGAATTCGTTAGTGAGCGTGGTGAAAATCTTGTTTGCACCATGGGCTATGAAGCGTCTTTAGAAATTGGATTCCATTGCATAGATGAGTACGTTCTTTATCGCACCCGCTTCCATGACGAAGTCGCTATGAACGAGAACTTCTTAAGCTCTAGCTCCAGTTCCTGGGTGTGCCGGAATTGGCTCAGTTAAATACTTAAGCTTTCCGTCAGCAATGGCAGCATTCCGTAGTGCTGCCTCTCAGTCAGAGAAGTTTGACCCATCATTCCTCTGTCTAGTAGACTGATTCATGGAGTCCATGAAGGCTTTTAGCCAGGATTCACGTGCTAGCTTGGCACTTGGCATTGGGTCTTCACCAGCCATTTAGTTATACAATAGTTTAATTGAACGTGTTCTACACTGAAAAGAAGATAAAACAGAACCATATAAGCAACTCATTGTTGTGATTTAAGTCTATATTAAATTGAAATTTAAACTCGTAGACTCAAGCATTTATATAATTGATCTCCCTCAAGAATTATATAAACGATCCCAAGACTCAATTTCCGTATATTGATAAGCCCACAGCTTGGCTACTTCCACCGTTGGAACTCTTGGTCGATAGATTTCCGTAAATCCTATCTATTAATCCATCTCAGTCGCTAGATATTATCGAGTGACCATGATGTTGAGATAAAATAAATCATTTGTTCCCACTTACCCGATGTAGAAGGGGTCATATTATGCCTACCGACGAAGAAGGGATTCATGGGAGTCTGATTTATAAAGACTATTCTCAATTTTTGGTTATACGAGGAAGACCCCATCAACTTATATTTATCCATTTTAAGTGAACTAATATCTAGCATATACGTGAATGAATGAAACAAAGTGATGGCTTTGCAATTGCAATGTGACATCTGTATTGTCACAGAAAACTAACGCGTAACCTCTACATGAGTCAGTTTTCAGGCATGTTATAGGTGGTTTGGTTTTAGGCGGAATATGATGCAAGCTATTATCGATGAAAGCATAAAATAAATGCAATAAATGTAAATAAAAAGTCCTAGTGTGGCCTATCCTACCAAAATAAACATAAAACAACTTGGAATCCACCGTTGGACTGTAAAACCCCTCGCGAAAGCGGAAATATAAAACATACAAAATACTAAAAATGCAGCGGAATTAAAACTTTTTAACATAACTAACATGCGAGGTGAATTAAAACTGAAACTGAAAGTAAAATATATATATACAATCAGCCTGCGATGGCACATCCCTACAGGCACTCAAAACTGAAATGTAAACTAAGTCTAGCTAACGTAAACGTGTAAGTCAATCGATGATTAGGATCATCGCTCGCTAGCTCCATGCAACCCTCTACCAACCACCTATCATGTACCTACATACATGTAAACATGTACGCCACAATCAGTGGGGAGTGACTAGAGTTGTCCTAGCCACCTTTTGTAACGACACGTAACAATTAAAGCAATACAGAATACTCCAACATATATATACATGTGAAGCATAGCATCTCATCAACTGTTCTCATACTATCATGCAACTCTAATGCACGGCTCTCAACCAACTTCATAAACCGTTAGGAAGGAGAGCCGGTTTCCCTACTGGTTACCCAGTCGGGGGTCTTTCAATCCAACTATTTATGAAACAGATCATAGAGTCATCCAATGCCTTGGATGAACAAACTATAACTCGAGCAATATAATCATCAACTTCATCATGCATATCTGACACTGTACCAATCTCAAGGCAAGCAAATATAAACAAACACTAGCAATGGGTCCAGAGGTGAACTTAACACATATCCCACTACCAAACAATGTCGGGTCCAGAGGTGAACTTAACACATATCCCACTACCAAACAATGTCGGGTCCAGAGGTGAACTTAACACATATTCCAACATGCAATTCAAGTAAATGGTCCAGAGGTGAACTTAACACATATCCCTATACACACAATTCAAGAAAAGGGTCCAGAGGTGAACTTAACACATATCCCTAATCACAATTCAGTAATGGGTCCAGAGGTGAGCTTAACACATATCCCACTACAAACAAATGTCGGGTCCAGAGGTGAACTTAACACATATCCCAACATACATCCAAAATCAAAGGGTCCAGAGGTGAGCTTAACACATAT
This sequence comes from Silene conica, assembly GCA_029255685.2. Taxonomy (NCBI): domain Eukaryota; kingdom Viridiplantae; phylum Streptophyta; class Magnoliopsida; order Caryophyllales; family Caryophyllaceae; genus Silene; species Silene conica. The sequence continues at coordinate 27,882,261 of CM055314.2, read as the reverse complement.
CCCAATGCTACAAACAAGTATTGTGTACAGAGGTGAACTTAACACATATCCCAATACACAGCTATCGCACAACGGGTCCAGAGGTGAGCTTAACACATATCCCGTGTACGACAACCGATCACGTGTCAGGTCCAGAGGTGAGCTTAACACATATCCTGACACGCCACAAGCAAAACACGTAATGCGTCCAGAGGTGAGCTTAACACATATCCCATCACGCGACATACAAAACACGTAGTGGGTCCAGAGGTGAACTTAACACATATCCCACCACGCGACATACAACTAAATCATTAGCATCCAAGATAGAAACTAACCCATAGTTCTAACTTCTTAAACCACTAAACAACACTTAATTGACCCCGGGAACTAAGTTGAGGGAGAGGCGGTTTCCCTTTCGGTTACCCTACCGGGGGGTCTCTATCCTCACTCCATTCTCGAACCCAATATAGTGTCGCCCATCCTCCGGGGACCTCAAACACATATCAAAGATACAAGGAACGAGTTTCAATCAAAACCGATCAACCGTTTCAAAGTTATGAACGAATTACGAATTCAAAGTAAAATAAACATCAGGGGTCCCCAGCCGGTCGACAGGCAGCCGGCCTACCGGCTGGGCACTCCTTCTCTATTTCTTTCCCAAAACCCACGAAACAAAGGTCAAAGGGTTCCCAGCCGGTCGGCAGGCGGCCGGTCCATCGGCTGGGGAACCTACTCCTACATACAACTCTACGCAAGAGGCATCCCAAAAGAGGCTACCATCCGGTCGGCAGGCAGCCGGCCCACCGGCTGGCAGCTCAAAGTCTATAAACTCAAAACCCGCAAAAACCCACCAAAGACACTCCCAGCCGGTCGACCGGCGGCCGGTCGGTCGACCGGCTCAGAGAGCCTGTTTCGCAAAAACGCATTTTCCAGTAAACTCAATACTTCAATGAATCGATATCAAACTTCTAAATTTACAACAACAATATTTCTCCATTATCACAAACCAACCAATAACATTATCTATCAGCAATTAAACCCATAACAATCCTCAAAATGATTATACTTTGTATCCGTCGCAAAACATAAAATTCCGAAATTAAGCCATTACTCATATGAAACATCAAGCAAGCATATAATCTTCAAGTAAGGTTATTCCTAACATATTACTAAGTCCATAATCATCAATCTTAAACAAAAATCAGAAATAACAACAAGAACATAAACAAACTTGCTATTTTAACAAAAAGGCCGAGTTTCTCATTATCGTCACCTTTACTTAGCGAAATCTTTGAAATCTTCGAGATCGTCTTCAATAATCACCAAGCCTTCTTCCGGGTTAACATCAACACCGTCTAAAACAACACAAACATCGAAGAAAATCACGAATTTCGAAATTACAAGAGCAGGCCGAAATTTTGACGGAAAGATTATGAGATAAAACTTACCTTGAAAGAAGGAGGGCGAGAAGAGGAATCCGTGGCCGCGAAAATCGTCTCAATCGGATAAGAAACGAAGATTCTATGAGCATTTTAAGATTGAAGGAGAAATTTATCAAAATGGTGTTTGTTGTTGTTTGGAAATCTGAAAAATGAATTGGAGGAGGGAGGTAGAAAGTGGTGGGGTTAGGGTTTTGTGAGGAAAAAGAGGGGAAATGGGTCCATTAACAAGTTAGGCCCATAAGACAAGTTTTAAGACGGTTTAAACTAAAAACACCGACTTAAGGTAACTATAAACTTAAGATGATATAAATATTTCCGGACTATGAAATTAAATTGTTAAGACGTAAATTATGAAATTAAATGAAACCTTATCTTAAATCCTTTAAAATATTATCACATAAATTAATTAGTTATTTAGAAGAAATTCCAAAAATTACGAAATATAAATAAGTTCTCGAACTTGAACTTAAAATCATTAAACTTCCAAGTCCCGAAATATTGGGATGTTACAATCACCCCATCTTTCAAAAAGTTTCGTCCTCGAAACTTGAAAACAGAAGTAAGTACGAAAACAACTTTAACTACCAAAACGTGCTACCGGGTTATGGTAACCAAAAACTTTATCTTTCAAAAATTTCGCAGAAGAAAAAGATTTTAAGGCACCAGTCTCTGTCAATGGACATTGGGATTCTCGTTACGTATTCAAGAGTCCGATATTCCAAATCTGAGACAAGTCCCAAATTTAAATCAGTCCAAATTCAAAATTTAGATTGATTCGGTGTTGATAAGCACAGCACAGGTTATCAGACGTCTCCAATAACAAGTTCCAGTGGCAATCAACGCTGAAATCCCTCAAAGTTGTAAAACATTTGGCTCTTTCAAACCAGGTTTCCTTCAAAATTAACTTTTATTCTCAAATTTTTGAAAGAGTAGAATTGTAAAAATGACAAAAGGTTACCTCCAACGGAAGAGGAAGTAGTTTCAAACTCCAAAAGCAAAAAGATTTTCCAAAAACAGCAAATTTAGAGTCAACAATAGGGAAACGAATTTCAAAAACAGTCGTTGGGAGCGCAGAAACAGTCATAGAGATTACCTTCGACACGAAGGATTAAGAGTTCCTAGTTTCACAGCTGACAGAACGTACAAGGAGGATCGAAGGAACGGTAACCACCAGGCTAAAGGTCAAGGAAGATGGTAATTCTTGCTAAACATGGGGTCACTAACCACTCAATCCATAAACAAAGCATCGTTACACCGATTCCTAATAGATCCCACGGGGAACGATTCAAGTGATCTCTAGACTTCCAATGGTTTCACGATCTCTCTTGCCATTATCTTATCCACAGAACAAGGTATTCCTCCACCAGACAGAAGCTTAAGCACGCATCCTAGACCAAGGTTCACGCACTTCCGAAACTCTAACCCAAAATCCTCATTACCATAACATCGAACCTCAAAACTCAAGATATGGTATTCATTATTCTGTAACCTCTCCCATTGGGGACCATAACGAAATTCCATAACTTCAATTTTTAAACAGCTTGATCCCAACAACTTATTCCACAAGGTGCTTCAAAATCCTAAATTTCCAAATTTTATTGCCACAGTGAACATTCAAATCACGACCTTACTAAGGTATCAACTTCTAAATCCCCTGGTTTCTAACCACTTACCCACAGTATACATCCCAAGGCAAAGTTCCAAGGAAGTAGCAACCTTCACTCCCACAGTTTCAGTAAGACTTAGTTATTCACATTCCGAGATTCCTCAAATGATATTACTGAACACTTATAAGTTGCAAATCTCTACACTATGATTACTACAAACATCAATGGTTACCCATCAATCACCATTGAAGTATTATTAGGCCAACGGGGTCTCATTATCCCACAAGTTATCATAAACGATTCACCTAATAGTGGCTGTATTTCCCAATTTCATTCAGTACTTCAATAGGTAAACGCGGAGGTTCAATAAGTAACTTAAGGCCAAACACTCAGTCAACTCCATAAGTTAAATCGCAAATGTCTCAACATTCTCACACTGTTACCAGTAACTCTCGTTCCTCAAATATGATCCTTTCTGCGTTACAACAATTCCTAAGATTAAGTAGCACTAACTTACCTCATTCATCCATTTGAACACATCATCACTATCTAAGGCACATTCCTTTAAATTCATCTATAACTCCAAGCATTCTATTCCAATCCTCAAATGGTGCTTAGAAATCTACAAAGATCACTTACACACAATCCATCTAACATGGACTCTCAAGACGGCACACTGTCCAACATCGCCCGAACATTATTCTCACCAACTCTCTCAACCAAATCCTGACAACGCAGAACCAATCATTCCTCAAGGCATGAATCTCTACCCCAAGAACAGGTCGATCTCGCCACTATTCTAGATGAAAAGGAACAAGGCTCACAGAAGAGGAGATGAGATGCGAACTTCAGGGATAAACACGACACAGGTCTCGAGAGAGACAAACGAAAGACGGCTCGAGGGACAATAAGATGACAAGGTAAGGGATTTTAGGCTATAGACTCCAATAAAATTGAAGTCAAGATCAGACGGAGAAGCAAATAAAGGAGAAGAAAGGAGAGAAGCGACGTGAAAAGAACGATTGCGGAATCTTCCAAGGTGCGGGTCTCTCACTATTCTCGCGGGATTCTCACTTCTTATTTTCCAAATCAAGTCATTCCATTATCGGTTCTCACGAAAAGTTCCTCCTATGATTGATATACCCTAATCTTCCAAACTTTAAACGATATCATCATCACAACTACCTATTCCCAAAAGTTTGAGATGACACATCTCTGCTAGTTCCTCAAACGACAATTCAATAACACTTTCAGGTCACCACCCTTATGTCATATACACTTTTCTTACCTCACTGTCCACCGGATAACAATTCTTAAACCATCAAGTTTTTCCGAACTTTCCTCTCCCAATGACTTACTTTATTTCATTCACAAACTGGCGGTGCATCCTCAAGTTTCCTTTAAGTTCTTCAATAGAAGAACGCTAAGACCCATTAAATAACCTAAGGCCAGATAAGGATTCACTTCCTCCCAGTTTAAATCATAAATTTTTCGAGTACTCAACTATTATAGCTAATGATTCGTATTCCTCAACAACTGACCTTTCTCAGCTCAGTCACTCACCTAAGTCAAGTGATACTAACTCACCTCAATCATCTATTCTTCATCATTAGCATCTTAAGGCCATCCTCTCAGGTCGCTCTATATCCTCAAGTATCTTATCTAACTCCTGAAACAGTACTCTACAATCCACAAACTTTCACGATCTAAGCATGGTTCTCAAGGTTAGGTTGCACCGACTACTAAGTATACAACTCAACCTTTAAGCAAGTATCCTATCACTCACTTTAACTCTCCCAATTGGATAAACAACTAGACCCTTAGATCACCAAAAAATGTCTCTCGATACCTCTTAAGTTATTCCGCAAATAACAATATTTCTCATAACACAGCTTACGGTTGTCCTAAGACTAGTTCCTCCAAATCCAATAAAAGGGAAGATTACCTAGAGGGCACCTTAAGAAAACAAGCAACAAGGTTAAGCTGAAAAGATATGAAGATCTGTTCAAGCAAGATAGACAAATATTCTAAAAGAAGGATGTGCATCCAGAGTTATCAAAGAAGGTGATGCACAAAGAAAGAGGAGCATCTTCAAGGCTCAGAAGCATTCCCCAACAGTAGCACGAATCTTCTATCTTCGGTAGAAACTCCGATCTCCACCGCCAAATGGATAAGCCCACAGTTCGTCGATTGAAAGATATAAAAGTGAAATCAATGACAATCAACAAACACGTTAGAGCCTAATAAGAGAAATCACAAAACAGACTACAATATAAGTCCTTAAATCTACCCCATCTCTCATTCATTATTCAATTATATGGTCAAGTTAAGGTTGGGGGTTACATGAGTGCGTCGGGAGCGATAACGCTCTGATACCAACTGTAAAACACCTCGCGAAAGCGGAAATATAAAACATACAAAATACTAAAAATGCAGCGGAATTAAAACTTTTTAACATAACTAACATGCGAGGTGAATTAAAACTGAACTGAAAGTAAAATATATATATACAATCAGCCTGGGATGGCACATCCCTACAGGCACTCAAAACTGAAATGTAAACTAAGTCTAGCTAACGTAAACGTGTAAGTCAATCGATGATTAGGATCATCGCTCGCTAGCTCCATGCAACCCTCTGCCAACCACCTGTCATGTACCTACATACATGTAAACATGTACGCCACAATCAGTGGGGAGTGACTAGAGTTCTCCTAGCCACCTTTTGTAACGACACGTAACAAGTAAAGCAATACAGAATACTCCAACATATATAGACATGTGAAGCATAGCATCTCATCAACTGTTCTCATACTATCATGCAACTCTAATGCACGGCTCTCAACCAACTTCATAAACCGTTAGGAAGGAGAGCCGGTTTCCCTACTAGTTACCGAGCCGGGGGTCTTTCAATCCAACTATTTATGAAACAGATCATAGAGTCATCCAATGCCTTGGATGAACAAACTATAACTCGAGCAATATAATCATCAACTTCATCATGCATGTCTGACACTGTACCAATCTCAAGGCAAGCAGATATAAACAAACACTAGCAATGGGTCCAGAGGTGAACTTAACACATATCCCACTACCAAACAATGTCGGGTCCAGAGGTGAACTTAACACATATCCCACTACCAAACAATGTCGGGTCCAGAGGTGAACTTAACACATATCCCAACATGCAATTCAAGTAAATGGTCCAGAGGTGAACTTAACACATATCCCTATACACACAATTCAGGAAAAGGGTCCAGAGGTGAACTTAACACATATCCCTAATCACAATTCAGTAATGGGTCCAAAGGTGAGCTTAACACATATCCCACTACAAACAAATGTCGGGTCCAGAGGTGAACTTAACACATATCCCAACATACATCCAAAAGCAAAGGGTCCAGAGGTGAGCTTAACACATATCCCAATGCTACAAACAAGTATTGGGTCCAGAGGTGAACTTAACACATATCCCAATACACAGCTATCGCACAACGGGTCCAGAGGTGAGCTTAACACATATCCCGTGTACGACAACCGATCACGTGTCAGGTCCAGAGGTGAGCTTAACACATATCCTGACACGCCACAAGCAAAACACGTAATGGGTCCAGAGGTGAGCTTAACACATATCCCATCACGCGACATACAAAACACGTAGTGGGTCCAGAGGTGAACTTAACACATATCCCACCACGCGACATACAACTCAATCATTAGCATCCAAACATAGAAACTAACCCATAGTTCTAACTTCTTAAACCACTAAACAACACTTAATTGACCCCGGGAACTAAGTTGAGGGAGAGCCGGTTTCCCTTTCGGTTACCCGACCGGGGGGTCTCTATCCTCACTCCATTCCCGAACCCAATATAGTGTCGCCCATCCTCAGGGGACCTCAAACACATATCAAAGATACAAGGAACGAGTTTCAATCAAAACCGATCAATCGTTTCAAAGTTATGAACGAATTACGAATTCAAAGTAAAATAAACATCAGGGGTCCCCAGCCGGTCGGCAGGCAGCCGGCCTACCGGCTGGGCACTCCTTCTCTATTTCTTTCCCAAAACCCACGAAACAAAGGTCAAAGGGTTCCCAGCCGGTCGGCAGGCGGTCGGTCCACCGGCTGGGGAACCTACTCCTACATACAACTCTACGCAAGAGGCATCCCAAAAGAGGCTACCAGCCGGTCGGCAGGCAGCCGGCCCACCGGCTGGCAGCTCAAAGTCTATAAACTCAAAACCCGCTAAAAACCCACCAAAGACACTCCCAGCCGGTCGACCGGTTGCCGGTCGGTCGACCGACTCAGAGAGCCTGTTTCGCAAAAACGCATTTTCCAGTAAACTCAATACTTCAATGAATCGATATCAAACTTCTAAATTTACAACAACAATATTTCTCCATTATCACAAACTAACCAATAACATTATCTATCAGCAATTAAACCCATAACAATCCTCAAAATGATTATACTTTGTATCCCTCGCAAAACATAAAATTCAGAAATTAAGCCATTACTCATATGAAACATCAAGCAAGCATATAATCTTCAAGTAAGGTTATTCCTAACATATTACTAAGTCCATAATCATCAATCTTAAACAAAAATCAGAAATAACAACAAGAACATAAACAAACTTGCTATTTTAACAAAAAGGCCGAGTTTCTCATTATCGTCACCTTTACTTAGCGAAATCTTTGAAATCTTCGAGATCGTCTTCAATAATCACCAAGCCTTCTTCCGGGTTAACATCAACACCGTCTAAAACAACACAAACATCGAAGAAAATCACGAATTTCGAAATTACAAGAGCAGGCCGAAATTTTGACGGAAAGATTATGAGATAAAACTTACCTTGAAAGAAGGAGGGCGAGAAGAGGAATCCGTGGCCGCGAAAATCGTCTCAATCGGATAAGAAACAAAGATTCTATGAGCATTTTAAGATTGAAGGAGAAATTTATCAAAATGGTGTTTGTTGTTGTTTGCAAATCTGAAAAATGAATTGGAGGAGGGAGGTAGAAAGTGGTGGGGTTAGGGTTTTGTGAGGAAAAAGAGGGGAAATAGGTGCATTAACAAGTTAGGCACATAAGACAAGTTTTAAGACGGTTTAAACTAAAAACACCGACTTAAGGTAACTATAAACTTAAGATGATATAAATATTTCCGGACTATGAAATTAAATTGTTAAGACGTAAATTATGAAATTAAATGAAACCTTATCTTAAATCCTTTAAAATATTATCACATAAATTAATTAGTTATTTAGAAGAAATTCCAAAAATTACGAAATATAAATAAATTCTCGAACTTGAACTTAAAATCATTAAACTTCCAAGTCCCGAAATATTGGGATGTTACATGGACCCTAGAAGCTTGTCTTGATGTTCCATCTTGGTCCTTGTAGCGGGAGTGAGCATCCGGTCTCCGTCTTTGGTCTTCACAAAATTACTAATTTAAATTACAAATATAAACCTATTTACATTCTAATTTAAATACAAAAGCAATTACATGGCAAAAACCCAAAACGGAGATTCAAGATCTCAAAATTACAAGCAAGAATGTGTTCCATCATTACGGTAACACAATCTACTAAGGCCACACTAAGTTACAACCGTTTGCAAAATTAAATACGTTATAGAAAGCATTCAATAGGCATTCAACAAGACGATAAATAAAATGCATCAACTAAATAAAATTCATACATGACATAATACTGTTATTATGATTAACAAATTTTTACCAAACCACCTTACGGGATTAAAATCATGTGATTATACCGTTTTAATCACCCAATTTTAATAAATTTATAATCCTATTATCTTAAACCGTTTTAAAATAATATGTATCAAACGAGGGTGAACCGTTTCACAAAATTAATAATATACTATTTCCGTATATAGTATATTACTAAAAGCCATGGGAAAATAAAACAGGTTATTTTCGAAAAATAAAAAAAAAACGAGTCTGTTACAGGGGGGAGGTCGACCGACCCATAAACCCGGTCGACCGACCGCAAACAGCAAAAACGAGTTTCTGGAAAAACGCAAAACGCTGCACTTTTAAAAACAAAACAAGTTTTTACCTTTTAAACTTTGATTAAAACGAGTAAATCAAAGAAAATATCAACAAGGGTTCACATATTGTCAAGAATATCGATTAATTAACAATATGTAAACAGGAATCGAAAAACAAGATCGATTGCACAAAAGAGAAACTGCCGAAAAACAGAGACTTGACACAGGGGCGGTCGACCGACCGCTACAAGGGATATTTTTCAAAATTTTTCAAAATTTTTAAATAAAACTTATGAAAAACACAAAAGTAAAATTTCCATGGCATTGGCTCTGATACCACTTGTGAGGAATAATGCATGTATTCGCCCTAAACTTGCAGGATTATAATGAAAATTATAGTTGTGATTATTGTCATAAGATAAATAAAAACATGAAAAAGAATACAACCTTGGGTCCTTGCTTGAATAGGCCTAAGAACAGGAATTAAAGCAAATTCCCTCCTATAACTTGCACCCAAGACTTTGTTAGAGATGATGCCGCGTGTGCTAGAAAATAACTCTCCAATTGCCTTGCAATATGGGGAGAGCCTTTGAGGTTTTAGAAGTGAGATCTGAGTTTTGGGACAAGAATGCTCTCAAAACCCTAATTGTGAGAATTGTGATTCAACAGTTACTGACATAAGGAGAATGAGTCTCCTTATGTAGCATCTAGGTCGGTCGGCCGAATTGGGTTGGGTGAGTGTGGGCTTTATCCACTCTTACCTTATCCCTTTGCGTGATTCGACCCAATTAGCTAAATATTATTCGCGGGATTTTTATTATAAATCGCATACGTGTTATCAGGTATTAATGCAGTCGATGTATTAATAATGGCCTGATAAAATTACGATATTGTATAGTTACCCAAATTAATATAACTGTTTATATTAATACGCGAATACAATATTTAATTAAATATAACCGTTTATATTTAATTTACGAATTAATCATATAATCCGTGTTAGCTAAAATTATTTAATCCGTATTAAATAATAATCTCAACATCTTATTGACCAATTTAATAGTCAATACCTCTGACTAACTGTTTAGTCGTATCCGGCATGAATGTGACTGTATTTTCATACCTTCACATCTCTCAAACGTGTCCTATAGGTGTCACGTATAGGGACCAGTTGATCACCGCCATCCGTATGACAATAACGTCAAACTTATCTAGCAAGCCAACCGTTATTGATAAACGTGGATCAACTGGTAATAATACTGAAGTATGCCCTTGTTATCCTTAAAGAGATTTAATAAGTCATTGTACTTAATTGTCAAGGACACCAGCCCTAACAATCTCCCACTTGTCCGTACAAGGGTATGTGCAATGACGTTATCACACTACATGTGGAGGACACAAGCTCCAACATAACTAGTGGATCGAATCTAGGTAAACTACAATATGAATTCTAGTACAGTGTGACTATGTTCATAAGAATGACATGTCAGGAGTTTTAAGAAAACAGTGGGAGCTTCCTTAAGGTAAGGAGACTCGAGTCGAGTATGAGGACTTGAAATTTACTTGAATAAGATCATATTGTACGAGATAATATGAGTCAGAAGGAAACCGAAATTTGTAGGTTAAAAGATGTGAATATATGATATATTTACATAGTAAACCATTAATACAAATTGATGTATGAGCATCAAAGATTGTTAATGTAGAGCAGTAATATCGTATTGACAGTTCGCACTCAACTATCACTCTTATCGTTTGAGTTATTATTAACTCACTATTTATATACACTTTGTCAAATCCAAATGGGTTGTACGAAACAATTTTGAACCCCATAAGTGAACTGGATTAACTTAGTATAGCCCATAGTCGCTTGTGTGAGGTGACGTCTCGAATCGACTAGGGTGTGAGGCGATTGATGGCAAGTTCAAATGTCATAGAGTCATATGGGATGACTAGTCGATCATATAGGCAGACTGTGTAACACTCTGTCGGGCATTAAGTGACCACTTATTGAGTTCTGGAAATTTTATAATTAGCCTGGTCGTGGCGAGAGCTACTATATTATTCACATGAGTCGATTCTTAGACTTGAGACTGTTCGCCCAAGTGGCACAGTTTTCAGATTGACTTTGATTTTTGCTCTACGATCAACCGTTGAAGGGGGTCAAATGGGCATCTTTGGGGTCATGATGGACTGTGTTAGTCGAAGGGAACAGTAGGATAGGAATTGTCCAGTCCCTCGTCGGGGTTCTCTTAAATCTCAGGGCCACTCGAGGAGAAGTTTAACTGAAAATGAGTGGCCATGCTCGTAAGGTATCTATGGTAGATAATTCCGGTCAAAGCAGTTAAATCTCCAGATCGAGAAAAGCGATCAAGATATGATCAATTGCAAGTATGACCTGGAAGACACCTTGCATTGAGTGGGAGATGACGTAATAGGACAAGAGAATCGGTGACGCACACTTATCGAGGACAAGTGGGAGATTGTTGGGAAATATGTCATCAACAATAGTGCGATCACGTCAATGATAATAATCATTGTCAAAAATCTTATGAAAAGAATATGCAAGGGATGATCTGATAAGATATATAGTCAACTGACCAACATTAATCGGTAATGAATGGCTTACTAGAATTTGACATTACTGTCGTATGACGGTGGTGGTCAGTTGATCCCTTTAGGTCACACCTCTAGGACAATCCCCTTAAATATATATATTTATCAATTGTATATGATACGAATTGATCGATTCCTTAAAACCATATATCGAGAAATCAGAGGTTGAATCTTAAAAGTAAGATTTATATTTGAAATTGAAATGTGTCGATTGTCAAATATTAATCGATATTTTAGAAACATCGAAATTTGAATATGAATGGTTCATGGTTATAACAATGTTGTAAATATATCGTATTGACGATTATTATAACCATATGTTGGGACGGTAATTACGAATTACTAAAATAATTTGTTAAATATAATTTAATTAATTTAAAAATATTTTTATGTGATAAATATATTTAAAATTAATACAATTTATTATGTCACATATTATACAATTGTACAAATTACATTTGTAAAATGAAGGTCCATTTTACAAAGTGTTAACCATGTAAAATGCATTATAAGACAATATTATGTGTGACATTTTATCTTATAATTATTGTTTACATTTTTTATGATGTGACTTAACTTATGAATGTGAGTGTGACAAAAGGGATTAAAACCCGTCCCCATATACTCTATATAAACGGCACCCCAACCAATTCCACTACTTATGTGAGATGCTCACATCACTTTTATTCTAACCTAAGTTTATGATTTCTAGTGTAGGAAATATAAACTTAATGTAAGTATTATTTTCGAGTGTGAGAAACTAAAAATACAAAACCTCTAAAATATTATTTACATAATATTCATACTACAAATTGTTGTAGTATTCTAGTATACTAATAATAAGTATTAGTTTACGGTTTTAAGATAACCTAATTTCGTCTCCTAGCTCGGGGTCGGTTTCTGGTTTATTTAAAGGTAGGTCTTGGTGCATCGTAAAGGAGGCAAGCTAATTTGGTTACTCCGTGGAGGATCGTCCTAGCACTTTTTGGACCGTGTATAAGACCCCTTTTCGTGTTTTTCCGCTTTTATATTTTGCATGCATAAGATCAACTATATTAATACGAGATTAATAAGTAAATTATTAGTAGGACTAATAAGATGGTGAACTTGTATGACTATAAGTTTCCAACAACCACCACCACACCAATCCCAAAGTTACATCCCTCCTCACAAAGTTACATCCCTTCGTCCCCCAACAACAAGAAAATCAGCCTCATGGAACCGATGCCTTGATTCAAAGTCTAACGGGATGGTTCAGAAAGAGTCCCAAGCTCGGGAAGCCGGGATGAAGATGTTGGAGACCCAAATTGCTCAACTAGTGAGCAAGAGTGCCACGAGGACTCCGGGTCAACTCCTGTCACAACCCGACAAAAAGAAGGAAACCCTCAATATCATCACTTTGAGGAGTGGGGAAAAACTTGACGGTCCCAAGGCTGGGGGACAAGAGAAGCAGAAAAAGAAGAAGCCGGATAGCAGCGTATCTGGTCGACCGACCACTGACATCAGTCGGTCGACCAGTGTCGAGATTCCAGTAGCTACTAGAAATCCTTGGAATGCAGAGAGTGGTCGATCGACCGAGGACAGTGGTCGATCGACCGAGGACAATGGTCGACCGACCACAATACCTGACGACGCAGAAACTTTTCGTCCTGAAATGCCCGAGAACTTGAGGGAATTTTTGTTCCAAAGCGATAATGCCCCAAGATTCTTAAGGAGAGCTGCCAATGTCGATAACCTAACTTCACCTCCATATCTGGAAAGACTCGTGCCAACAAAAGAACAGGTATCCTTTGATAAATTTAAGGATGTTATTCGTAGTTTGAATGTTCAAGTACCATTTCTAGAGTTAGTACAACAAGTACATGCGTACATGAAATTCATGAGACAATTACTTACTAAGAAGAGGTCATTAGACAAGGTTGAATCAGTAGCGTTAACTGAAGAGTCATCTAGTTACCTAACTCATGTCATAGCTCCACACAAGCTAGAGAACCCAGGCAGTTTTTCGGTCCCCTATAACATTGGTACCTTCCCAATTAAGAAGGCACTATGTGATCTAGGGGCCAGTATAATCGTCATGCCCTTAGGCCTTGCTAGGAAGTTAGGAATGACCCAACTCGCTGTGACTAGCATGACGGTCCAAATGGACGATCGGACTTCAGTTGAACCCATAGGCATTCTAGAGAACATACCTGTGCGAATTGATAGGTTTTTCTTCCGTGTATACTTTGTTGTACTAGACATTCCCGAGGATGCCCATATTCCCATTATTTTGGGAAGACCCTTTTTTCACACTGTTGTTGCAATTATTGATGTAGGGAGTGGGACCTTAACCTTGAAGGTAGGCAAGCACGGGATTATTTGAGAAAAATATTGCCAAGCGAGTTTCCAATATCTTAAGATTATGAAATTTTAAAATGGAACTTATACGATTTACTTAAAAATTAAGTTTACGAAATTAAGTAAAATATATTAAATTTCCGAAAATCACTTTAAATTATTAAAAATGTGGGTTTCGAAAATACGGAATGTTACAAATTGTTTACAACTTCATTTATCAATTCTGTTTTGTCATAGTTAATCTCATATCAAAAATCAAACAACTTGTGACCAACCTAAGTAGTTTTCTATCCATAGATAATCACAATTGCATTCCCGTCTCCCTGAGATCGACCCCTTCTTCCCTATCTACATTAATTTGTATGTTATTCAAGTCTAGGGCACTTTATCTTTCTTAGGTGTACGATAAGCCTATCAATCCTCGTGATGAACAACATCACCGCTAATGGCAGGTTGTATTGCAAAGTCAAATTACGTACAACTTCAGGTTGATTGTATTGCCCAGATCTTGAAAGCACGTCAGCGTCGGTGCTCGGATATAATTAATCGCAATCTGTGAATACTTCCTCTTATCTTCCCCGCCATCACCTCCTTACAAAGTACTAAAAACCCCTAATTTATTCGATGACGTAAATATGTAGAACTCTAATTAAATGAAAAATAAATTAGCAAATCAATTCAATTTTAAACAATCTTTTGTGTAATTTAATTAACAAAATTAGATATTGTCTATTTGATATACTAATTAAGATGAATAATTGAAGTATTTTGGAAAACAATTGAACAGATTTTAGGACGAAATGAAAAGAGATGATAAATCTCTTACTTTTAAGGGAAGGGTAGTTTATGGAAAACTTATGGTAAAATGTATGTGAAAGAATCAAACTCGTATTTGAAAAAGTGATTCCTAGTACTTTTTCACATACGAGTTTTACTTTTTCACATACGACTTTTAAAATTTTACCCTCGTCATTTTCCCTGCTCAAAACCCAATGAATCACCTTACTAACAGCCGCACACCACTCACTGCATAACCCACCTTGCCCCACCTTCCCGAACTTGTCATCCACCAACCTGGCTTTGGTAACCTCTCCATCACCCTAACAAGAACAACCACTCTCGCAACCCTCCAACTGCACCACCACCGCACAGATGCTCTCAATACTCCTA
Organism: Silene conica; assembly: GCA_029255685.2. Classification (NCBI taxonomy): domain Eukaryota; kingdom Viridiplantae; phylum Streptophyta; class Magnoliopsida; order Caryophyllales; family Caryophyllaceae; genus Silene; species Silene conica. Next base: position 27,867,092 of record CM055314.2, on the reverse strand, counting down.
CCCCACCGCGCGCAACCCACTAGTCTTCACCACTAATTGACCTAGGCACGCCCTTCCCCTAACCCTCATGATGAACAACATTACCGGTAATGGCAGGTTGTATTGCAAAGTCAAATAGACATCAGTGTTTTAATGTCTGATATCTTTTAAAAGGTTGTATATTCAAATTTATAGACATCTGATTTCTTAAAATCTCTGATTTTATGCTTATACATCAGTTTTTTTTAAAATATTTGATGTCTATTAAGTGATGTCAATATTGATTTTTGTACTGTAATACCTCGCATTTTCGAAACTCGGGTTTTGACTCGGAGTCAGCGTTATAGGTTTTATATTATGTTACGGCTTTAAGTTAATCGCTATCGTAAGTAGATATGTCAAATTAATAATAATGTTACGAGTTATACGTGTATAACTAGTTGGGCCCGATTCGATTTTACGTAAAGAAATGTGTGAATAGTCAATAGTCATAATAATTCATGACTTATGATTGGGCCAAGATATTCGATGACCCAATCCCCATACAAACCCCACCAATCCACGTACAAACCCCACTATAAACACACAAACCCTCTCACACGCTCAACCTTACAAAAACTCGTATGCGCCTCCCCCAATCCAAAAACCCTACTTTACTTCACCTGCCTCTACTCGACACCAGCAGCAACACCGTCACAGGAGAGAGAGAGAGAGAGAGAGAGAGAGAGCGAGAGAGAGAGAGAGAGAGAGAGAGAGGCGACGGCGGTAGTCAAGGGTGTTTTCAGGGGAGCTTTTGAGTCGGTTTCAGACGAACCCAAGGTGAGTGTCGTTCTCTCTTTCGTTTTTGCTCCTTTTTGCGTCTGTCTTGGTAAAGCATCGTTGGGGTCGGGTTTTGGTGGTGGCCTAAATATCAGCGGTGGTCGTAGTTGTCGGAAACGATGTCGGCTTCGGGTTTTTTTGGTTTGAGTTGTTTACGTATAAGGTTTTGGGGTGGTGCCACCGTTGACTCGGGGGAGGTCGACACGGTGGTACCACGACAATCGTCTAGGTTTGATGTCATGGATCGTAGTGGCGGTGGTTATGGTGGCGTTACGATTGATAAGTGGCGTCGGCAGCGTATTGGTCCAGGCGGGTCAGTGGTCACCGGCAGGAGTCAAAGGAGGTTGGTGGGTGTCGCTGGTGAAGTATTCGGTGTTGGGTGTCACGCGTGGTGGTTGCCGGCAGGGGCGGTGGTAGGGGCTAGTGTCACGCGGCTTTTGGGATGTCGTGGGTTGTATGGGTTAGTTTGTTATATTATTATTATTATTATTATTATTATTATATTATTATTATTATTATTATTATTATTATTATTATTATTACTACTTTATTCTAGTTAGGTACTTTACGTTTTGGGCAAAGTTTACATTTCGGGAAGTTTCTACTTCGGGAAACTTTCTGAATTTAGCAAGTTGCTATGTTTAGCAATTTGTACTATTCTCTATATATGTGTGTTACGTGAAGGGTTGTAATCGTTAAATACTATATGTTTAGGTGACAGTTTCCGCGTGGAATATTTCTAGCAGCTGTTGCTTGTCATTCTGCAAATTGAGGTAGGGGAATCGACTGTGACTTATAATTGTGTTGTGAAATAAGACCGTTTGTTATCATGAGAATGATATATGATGTTTATTGTTTATTATTGTTGTTTTTGAGATGGCATTGTTTTACGTACTACTATATGATGTGGAGAGGAGAATTATGGGTCATGTGATATGGGGCATGTGATATTGGGGCATGACACCCGTCGTTGATGGTGCCAAAGATAAAATTTATAAACCTTAGCTTTAACTAGATAGTGAGAGTCAAGGGTCGAACCACAAGGAGGTGGGGAGTGTTTATTGTTCTAAGTTGATGTCTTAAGGTAACAAAATTGGGGGTTTAATTGATTGATTGATGCTAATGTAGGAAATAATTTATTACATTACTCATAAAAGTATTAACTTAATTAATATTGCCAATGATTATATCAAAAACGAATTGATATTAAAACAATAGAACTGAAATAATAGGACAAGGATCATAGAAATAACCTTTGGTCCTATATTGAGATCGGTCTAAGAACAACCTAGTATAAACCCAAACTTCAAGGTAGAAGTTCTCCTTTGATTGCACCCAAGACGACTGAGAAAGATTCCCTCAAAGCTCCTCCTAAATTACTATTAATTATTTTAGAGGATTTCTTTTGGGATTAAGATGATAAACTAATCAAAGGGAATCAGAGAGGAAAAACGTTTTCTTCTTGTGTATACAACCTCACGGCCGAAATCCTCTATATATAGGGTTTTGGTTGGTGTTGGTATTGTACTTCAATTAGGAAACCTCATTATAATATAATATTTTGAGTCAGTTTTCTTATTCCGAACTTCCTTAAAATATCATATATATTTTAATACTTTTCGGTGTACAAATTTAATTCCCGGAGAATATGAATTAATTATCTTATAATTAATTAATCCCAATTATATTATTCTATCATATATTAAAATGTAATTAATAAATATAACTTTTATGTATATTTATTAGAATTAACATTTAATTCATTTCTCCTAGTTATTATTTAATCATATTAAATATTTATCATCTACTTAACTACATTTAGCTAAGTTTAGCATTTATGTAATTATATCAATATATAATAACATTTCTCAGTACTATCCTATAGGTGTGACATTTAGGGATCAGCTGATTATCGCCATCATATGACAGTAACGTCAAACTTCTAGTGAGCCAATTGTCACCGATAAACGTTAATCAACTGATTAATATACTAAGTATCCCTGCGTGATCCTGTAAAAGATTTACTCAAATAATCACACACTGTGGAGGACATTACTCCAACAATTTCCCACTTGTCCATGCATTATTGTCCCACTCAATGGAAGTCAAATTGCAAAGTCTTACCTTACAAGGTCGTATCTCCCAAGTAATCATATCAGGAGTGGTTTTCACGACTAGAGAGCAACATAACTGATACGAATCATATTCGAGCATGGCCATGCGTTTAAGTAACTACTCCTCGGGTGGCCCTGAGAAATATATATAAAACCTGATAAAGGTTGGATATTTTCCTTGACTTATGCCCTGAAGATGGAAGCACAGCATGAAATAACCCAGTAAAAGTCCGATTGGTCTCCTTTGACGGTGCGACCTAGGACAGAAACAAAAGCCACCCAAAAAATGTCTATATCGCATGAAATAAACAATGGTCAAAAGAATCGACTTTAGGAATCACGATAGACGTCCCATCCACGACCAGGCACCTAATGTATCTTAACATTTAGGACTCTATGTTGTGGTCACTATGTCTTGTGCGATATCATATACCCATATTTGTTATTGATCAGTCAGACGCTTGACTTATGGAATATTGAACCTTCCATCCTTCAACTAAGAAAATAATCACCTGAGTTATCAGCTCATATTGGTGTTTACGGACAAAAACAGACATATAAAGTAAAACAGTTCACTGTGTGGTGTTCAAAAATTGTCGTACAATCCACATGTAATACAATATAAAGAAATTCAATGATTTTATTAAGTAATAATTTGAAATGATAAAACATTAATCAAACATTGTTTATTACAATTCTGGAACACGCTTTATCCCCATGGATGAGATGTGCCTTCATGTTTATTATGCGGTAGTGCCTTAGTCAACGGATCAGCAATGTTGTCATCCGTTCCAATCTTGCACAATGCTATCTCCTTTTGCTCCATGTAATCTCTTATCAGATGAGCTTTTCTGAGTACATGTCTAGATTTGTTGCTAGACTTAGGCTCCTTAGCCTGGAAGATTGCACCACTGTTATCACAATAAAGGGTGATTGGATCTTTCACACTAGGTACTACTTTTAGTCCTTATAAGAAATAACGCATCCAAATAGCTTGCTTTGCAGCTTCAGAAGCTCCAAGTACTCAGACTCTGTTGTAGAATCTGCTGTAACGCTCTGTTTGGAACTCTTCCAACTTACTACTCCACCATTAAGAGTAAAGACAAAACCCGACTGAGATTTAGAATCATCACGATCGGTTTGGAAACTAGCATCTGCGTAACCTTTAGCACTTAGCTCCATGTCTCCACCATATACCAGTGCCCAATCCTTAGTCCTTCGTAAGTACTTAAGGATGTTCTTGATGGCTCTCCAGTGACTTTCACCTGGATTATTTTGGTAACGGCTGACCATACTCAATGCATATGCCACGTCAGGACGTGTGCACATCATGACATACATGATCGACCCTACTGCCGAAGCATAAGGTATCCGACTCATGCGTTCAGTTTCTTCCGGTGTTGTAGGTGATTGTTTCTTACTCAGATGCACCCCATGAACAACAGCAATGTAACCTCTCTTGGAGTTTGTCATACTGAATCTATCAAGAATCTTATCTATATAATCTTCTTGACTCAATGCTAACATCCTTTTCGATCTATTTCTATAGATGAAGATGCCTAGAATCCTCTGTGCCTCACCCAAATCTTTCATTTTAAAATGGTTCTTTAACCATGTCTTAACCGACGAAAGCATGGGAATGTCGTTTCCAATTAGTAGTATATCATCTACATACAATACTAGGAATACGATTTTACTCCCACTTGACTTGATATACAGACATGGTTCTTCGACACTTCGAATGAATCTGTTCTGTTTTATCACGTCATCAAAACGATGATTCCAACTCCGTGATGCTTGCTTCAGTCTATAGATGGAACGCTTGAGCTTGCACACTTTCTTAGGATGTTTAGGATCAATGAATCCCTCAGGCTGTATCACATACAGTTCTTCTTCCCAAAACCCTTTTAGGAAGGCGGTTTTCACATCCATTTGCCAGATCTCATAATCATGAAATGCAGCTATCGCTAAGATAATCCAAATAGATCTAAGCATTACGACTGGAGAAAATATCTCATCATAGTGCAACGCGTCTACTTGAGTGAAACCTTTTGTCATCAATCATGCTTGATAAACATTTGGTTGTCCATCTAGTGCATGCTTTATCTTATAAAGCCATTTGCACTGTAGGGGTTTTACCTTTTTAGGCAAATCAACCAAATCCCATACTTGATTCTCTTGCATGGAATCTATTTCGGACTGCATGGCTTCGAGCCATAGCTTAGAGTCGGAACATGTCATGGCTCCTTTGTAGGTAGCTGGTTCGTTACTCTCAAGGAGTAATAGGTTTTCTGCACCACCTTCCTCAACCATACCAATGTATCGGTCTGGGGGGTGAGAAACTCGAACCGTCCTCATAGGTTCCTCTGGAATGGATACCATAGCAGATGTGGAAGGAACACTTTCTTCCATTACACTGTTGGTTTCTGGTTCTCGAACCTCTGACAGATCAAAAGTTCTACTACTCTGTTTGTTCGAGCGAAACTCTTTCTCTAAAAACTTCGCACTAGCCGCAACAAACACTCTTTGTTCGGTAGGTGAGTACAAGTAGTGACCAAACATTCCTTTGGGATAACCTACAAAGTAAGTCTTGACCGATCGTGGGCCTAACTTGTCTTCGTGTCTCCACTTGACATAAGCTTCACAGCCCCAAACCCGAATAAAGCACAAGTCAGGAACTTTTCCTTTTCATATCTCATATGGAGTCTTGTCTGCTGCTTTAGTCAGACTTCGGTTAAGTATTAGAGCAGCTGATTGAAGAGCAAATCCCCATAATGAATCAGGCACAACCGTGTGACTCATCATGGATCGAACCATATCTAATAAAGTTCGATTTCTCCGTTCGGATACACCATTTAATTGTGGTGTTCCAGGTGGAGTCAACTGCGATACAATACCACAGTGTAAAACCCCTCGCGAAAGCGGAAATATAAAACACACAAAGTACTAAAAATGCAGCGGAATTAAAACTTCTTAACATACTAACATGCGAGGTGACTTAAAACTGAAACTGAAAGTAAAATATATATATACAAGCAGCCTGGGATGGCACATCCCTACAGGCACTCAAAACTGAAATGCAAACTAAGACTAGCTAACGTAAACGTGTAAGTCAATCAATGAATAGGATCATCGCTCGCTAGCTCCATGCAACCCTCTGCCAACCACCTTCATGTACCTACATACATGTAAACATGTACGCCACAATCAGTGGGGAGTGACTAGAGTTCTCCTAGCCACCTTTTGTAACGACACGTAACACATAAATACAAACAGAATACTCCAGCATATATAAACATGTGAAGTATAACAATATCTCAACAACTGATCTCATACTATAACTAATGCACGGCTCTCAACCAACTTCATAAACCGTTAGGAAGGAGAGCCGGTTTCCCTACTGGTTACCCAGTCGGGGGGTCTTTCAGTCCAACTATTTATGAAACCGATCAAAGAGTCATCCAATGCCTTGGATGAACAAACTATAACTCAAGTACGTAATCATCAACTTCATCAAGCATATCTGACACTGTACAAATATCAAGGCAAGCAGATATAAAACATCGATAAACACTAGCAATGGGTCCAGAGGTGAACTTAACACATATCCCACTACCAAACAGTCTCAGGTCCAGAGGTGAACTTAACACTTATCCCAATATGCAATTCAAGTAAAGGGTCCAGAGATGAACTTAACACATATCCCTATTCACAATTCAGTAATGGGTCCAGAGGTGAACTTAACACATATCCCACTACAAACAAATGTCGGGTCCAGAGGTGAACTTAACACATATCCCAACATACATCCATAAGCAAAGGGTCCATAGGTGAACTTAACACATATCCCAATGCTACAAACAAGTATTGGGTCCAGAGGTGAACTTAACACATATCCCAATACACAGCTATCGCACACCGGGTCCAGAGGTGAACTTAACACATATCCCGTGTACGACAACCGATCACGTGTCAGGTCCAGAGGTGAGCTTAACACATATCCTGACACGCCACAAGCAAAACACGTAATGGGTCCAGAGGTGAACTTAACACATATCCAATCACGCGACATACAAAACACGTAATGGGTCCAGAGGTGAACTTAACACATTTCCCATCACGTGACATACAAAATACGTAATGGGTCCAGAGGTGAACTTAACACATATCCCATCATGCGACATACAACTCAACCATTAACATCCAAAGATAGAAACTAACTTATAGCTCTAACTTCTTAAACCACTAAACAACACTTAATTGATCCCGGGAACTAAGACGAGGGAGAGCCGGTTTCTCTTTCGGTTACCCAACCAGGGGGTCTCTATCCTCACTCCATTCCCGAACCCAATATAGTGTCGCCCATCCTCCGGGGACCTCAAACACACAACAAAGGTACGAAGAACGAGTTTCAATCAAAACCGATAAACCGTTTAAGAGTTACAAACGAATTACGAATTCGAAATAAAAATAAGCAACAGGGATCCCCAGCCGGTCGGCAGGCAACCGGCCCACCGGCTGGACACCCATCTCAGCCTTCCTATTTTTAAAACGCAAAAACCCAAAAAGGGGCTCCCAGCCGGTCGGCAGGCAGCCGGCCTACCGGCTGGGGAGCCAAATCCCTACACTTACAAATTACGCAATAAACCCAAAGAGGCTACCAGCCGGTCGGCAGGCAGCCGGCCTACCGGCTGGCAGCCCAAAGCTTTATAAATTCAATTTTCGCAAAAATACCAAGATGCACTCCGAGCCGGTCGACCGGCGACCGGTCGGTCGACCGGCTCAGAGAGCTTGATCGCAAAATCGTGATTTCCAGCAGTAAAGAATTTCGACCAAAACGATTCTAAACCTCGATAATTACTAACAGCACACAATCCCCAGCATATATGTACATCGAATACACTAATTACAATCATCAAATTCCACAAACAAGCCTCAATAAGATAATCACTTGTATCCGTCGCAAAACATAAATTTCTGAAGATGAACTACTAGGCATGTGCGACATCATCTAAGCACATAAACAACATACACATGTATTCCTAGCATGATTTCTAACTCAATGAACATAAACCATAAGAAAATCAGAAGATTAAACATGTAAATTGCTAATATTCACAATAAGGCCCAGTTTCTCATTATCGTCACCTTTTAAGCGTTTAAGCTCCAATCTCTTCTTCAATCTTGCCACTAACTTCCTTAGGATCCTCTAAGCCTTCCCCTACAACAAGCAAAACGGTGTTAAGAGGCTAAATTCGAAGTATACTCAAAACAGCCCAAATTTCGAGTTGAAGGAAACGAGAAAAGGAAGTGACGGATGGCTTGAAAATTCGATGAGGATTCCGAAAATGTATTTATTACCTTGATTCGGTGAACTGATGATGAAGAAAAATGGAAAAGAAGATGAAGAATTATGGAGGTTTTGTGAGAAATTAGTTTACTGTATTATGTTTGTGAGGATGACAATATGTCGACATATTGAGGGTTTTAGGGGTTACGAGTTGTCCTTTCCGTTTAAAAGAAAACGGACTTGGATAACACAAACGGGTTTTTGGATATGAGTCTTAGTTGTCAAGTTTGTATTCGTCTTAAGGACTTAAGGTTCTTAAGACGGATCTTACTTTTTATAAAATACTTTACGATAAATTAATAAAATATAAATTTATTACTTTAAAATAATTAAAAGCCTTTAGATGTAAATCACGAAAATACGGGCTGTTACAACAGTCTTTCAGGTGTTGATCAAACTCAGTCAAAAGATACTCGCCACCACGATCAGATCGAAGTGCCTTTATCTTCCTATCCAATTGGTTCTCAACCTTATTTTGGAATTCCTTGAACTTGTCAAAGGATTCACTTTTAAGTTTCATTAAATAGACATACCCGTATCTACTTAAATCATCCGTAAAAGTGTTGAAATATCTATAGCCGTCTCTTGCTGTGATTGTCATAGGATCACATACATCTGTATGTATGAGTCCTAGAAGATCACTAGCTCGCATTCTAATACCTTTAAAGGAAATACGAGTCATCTTTCCGATGAGACATGATTCACACGTACCAATTGATTCGTAATGAAATGGTGGTATTGACCCATTCTTAATGAGTTTCTCTACGCGTTTTTCATTGATGTGTCCCATTCGACAATGCCATAGATACGTTTGTTCTTTATCACCTGTTTTAGCCCTTTTATTATTCACATGATAAACCTCGGTGGTTTGGTCTAAAACATATATTCTGTTTACGGAAACAACTTTTCCATAAATCATATCGTTTAATGAAAAAATACAACAATTGTGCTTAATATTAAAACAAAAACCTTCTGAATCCAAAACAGAAATAGAAATAATGTTTTTCGACAAACTAGGAACAAAATATCAATTATTTAAAAATAACTCGAAACCACTAGGTAGTTTGAGTTCATAAGTTCCTATGGAGACAGCTGCAACCTTCGAAGAAGCGGACTGCTGCGTCATATCTCATGATTCTCGGAGCTTGCGTGAATTCATTGGTAAGGGTGGTGAAAATCTTATTTGGACCTTGTGAAATGAAGCGGCGTTGCAAATTGCTTTCCATTGCATAAATAAGTACATTCTTAATCGCACCAGCTTCACGAACGAACTCATCATATGCAGTTCGTTGGGCTCCAGTCCTTGCAGTTGGTTCAGCCGGTACTGGCTCAACCAAATACTTTAATTTACCGTCCGCAATGGCAGCATTCCGTAATGCTGCCTCCCAATCGGTAAAGTTACTCCCATCATTCTTAAGACGGGAGTTCTGATTGTAGGAGTCGTGGTCCATAAAAGAGCGTAACCACGACTCCCTGGTGAGGGTGGCGCTAGGGCCCGGAGTTGCATTTGGATCAGTCATTTTAAAAGGCAGATATTAAATGATCTACAAATGACAAAATAAATAAACATGAGAAATCAATGAATTTAAAATCTTTTTAAACAAAGATATACAACATAATATAATCGATCTCACTCAAAGGATTATATAATGTATCCCAAGACCCAAATCCCAATTTGGTGAGTTAACCCTTTAACTGGTTCTACATTAGAACTCTTAGTCGACAAATTTCTTAAATTTATCTATTAGTCCACAATGATTTCAATAGCTTGATTGAATCATTGTGTTGAGTTCAAGTTGGTCACAACACACTACTTACCCGAGGTAGAAGAGGTCCATATGGAGATAACAACAGGTCCTATATGCCTACCGACGAACAAGGGATTCATAGTTGTTTGATCTAGAAAGGCTAAAGTCTTAATTTTATAAAGAGTGAGATCCCATCACTATTTTAAACTCATTTAAGTGAACTATTTGATATGAGTAGGAATGAGTGATGGCAATAAAAACATCATATGCCAAAATACAAAATAATCTACATGAGTCATTTTACATGCATATAGGTGGTTTGGTTTAGGCGGAACATAATGATATGCAACATTCAAGCAATAAAGATAAGAACGTAAAACATTAAAATCCTAGTGTGGCTTATCCTATGAAAAACAGTAAATACAACTTGGAATCCAATCACATGGACTCTAGAAGCTTCATGGATCACCGTTCTTCATCTTGAGATGTAAACTGGAAATAGAAACCCGGATGCATCAAACTCCTCTTCTTCTTTTTCTTCTTTGTTCTAAGCTATTACAATGTAAATCCTATTTAGATTTAATCTAAAATAAAGAAAAATTAAAATACAAAGCGGAGATGCGAGATCTCATAAATTACATCACTTGATTACTTTCCACCATTACCGAAAAGTAACCATAAACTAAAGCCACACTAGATTACATGATTATACTTGACAACAATTGTAAAAATAAATTCAACCTTTATTGAAAAACAATATCATTAACAATATAATAAAACATTCATAATGCAATATTACCCACACCACCATTAATTTTAAAATTACATGTCACACATGTAAACCATAATCCAAATAAATTCCAAACAATTTTAGAATCTAGTAAGTATCATCAATTAGATATAATAAACCTTTTTAAAATAAATAAATGATTAAGTAACCGAAAAATTATCAAATAATTTTCGTTTATTTTCTTTCTTTCCCACGGCAATCACACGGTTATACCCTTTTTTTTCGAAAAAATTGTTACATTTACAATGTAACATCCCGTATTTTCGTAAAATCTAATTTAATCGTTTAAAATTATTTTATGTAATAAAATAATATTGTAATAATTTATTTTCGAAAGATTTTAATTTAAAAGTAAGATCCGTCTTAAGAACCTTCAGTCCTTAAGACGAATACAAACTTGGCATTGTTTAAGGATCCGACTCAAATAACCGCTTCTAAAATCCGTACCCGTTTAAGCAAGACGGAAAGGACACCACTTGTGTACCCTACTTATAAAGTATGTCGACATATTCATCTTCAACATTTCTTTCCACTGTAAAACAAACTCAACCATAAACCTCCATAAAACCTTCCTCTCTTTTGTGAAATTCTTCTTCATCCATCCTTCAAATCACAAAAGTAAGTACATTTTCGGAATCCTCGCGCAATTTCCAAGTCATCCGTCACTTCGGTTTTTCAATTTCTTCACTTCGAAAATCCGGCCTGTTTTGCATAATTCCGTTTTTACGCTCCTAAACTGGTTTTTTCCGTGTTGTAGGTGAAGGACTTGACAACCCGGACGTTGATAGCTTCATACTTGAGGAAGATCTTTAGCCGGATAAGCTTGTGAGGTGACGATAATGAGAAACTCGGCCTTTATGTGTATATTAGCATAATTGTTGTGATTTTTGTATGGTTTCTGTTTTGGTTGTTATATTTTGATTCAAGGACTTAGTAACATGTTTAGGATGATGTTATGATGATGAATCCATGCTTGAATCGGTTGTTATGTGTTCTTAAGCTTATTTTCAGTTTTTCTCATTTTGCGACGGATATAAGATGTATTCATTTGAGGATTATTATGGGACTTACATGCTGGTAGATTAGTAGTAATTGATGTTTGATATTGTTGTGTAAACATCACATGAATCATTGTGTAAGTTTTCGTGTCGATTGATTGAATTTTGAAGAAGGGTGAAATCCGAGTTTTGCGTTACAGGCTCTCTGAGCCGGTCGACCGACCGGCCGCCGGTCGACCGGCTGGGAGAGCGTTTGTGTGTTTTTCACATTTTTGAGATTTTGGCTTGGGACTGCCAGCCGGCCGACCGGCTGCCTGCCGACCGGCTGGTAGTCATCTTTCCTTGTATTGTGTGTTTTTGCGATAAACATAGCATAGGAGGGAGCCCAGCCGGCAGACCGGCCGCCTGCCAGCCGGCTGGGAGTGCATATGGGGATGGATACGAATTTTAGTAAAGGCTAGGGAATGGGGTTCCCAGCCGGCCGACCGGCTGCCTGCCGACCGGCTGGGAGTCCTTCTTGGTGTTCTCGGTTTTTTTTTAAAAGAGGTATAGGCTGAGGGATCACCAGCCGGCCGACCGGTTGCCTGCCGACCGGCTGGGGACCCCTGTAAGCCATTTTGAGTTTTTGGAAATTAAATCGTAACTTTCAAACGGTTGATCGGTTTTGATTGAAACTCGTTTTGTATGCCTTTGACATGTATTTGAAGTCCCCGGTGTACGGGCAACATCATATTGGGTTCGGGAACGGAGTAAGGATAGAGACCCCCCGGTCGGGTAACCGAAAGGGAAACCGGCTCTCCCTCAACTTAGTTCTCGGGGCCAGTTAAGTGTTGATTAGAGGATAAGAAAAGTAGAACTACAGATTAGTTCATAGACTTTGGTTGATATTGTAATGATGCGTATTAAGTTATGCCTTAAGCTGGCCTCTGAACTTAATACGTGAGTTGTTTGTCATATATGGGGATATGCCTTAAGTTGGCCTCTGAGCCCTGTATGTGTATGTTTGCCGTGTCTGGAACATGCCTTAAGCTGGCCTCTGAGTTCAGACATGTTTGATAGTGATCGCGTCAGAATATGCCTTAAGTTGGCCTCTGAGTCTGACGAGTAGAGCAGCTGCACAACGGGATAGCTAAGGCACTGACACGTTGCCCGGAGTGCAGATGTTTGGTGCTAGAACATGCCTTAAGCTGGCCTCTGAGTTTAGTACCTTGTGATGTGGTGAAGGGACATGCCTTAAGCTGGCCTCTGAGTCCTTTACTTTTGGATGCTAGTCTATGCCTTAAGTTGGCCGCTGAGTCTAGTGTCTTGCTGATTGGCGGGTCCATGCCTTAAGTTGGCCTCTGAGTCCTTGCTTGCTGATATTTGGTGTTTAGGTTATGTCTTAAGTTGACCGCTGAACCTTTACACTTGCTGAACGATTTAGTATTAGGTTATGTCTTAAGTTGACCGCTGAACCTTTTACTTGCTGATTCTATCTGCTTGCCTTGAGTGGGTACGTTTCAGATATAGACATGGTTAATGTTGAGTAAATGTATATCTGTTAAGTTGTGGTTTAATCATCCAAGGCATTGGATGACTCTTAGTTCGATTTCATAAATAATTGGATTGAAAGCCCCCCGACTGGGTAACCAGTAGGGAAACCGGCTCTCCTTCCTATTTGTTTATGAAGTTGGTTAAGAGCCGTGCACTGTAATCGCTTGATAGTAAGAGATAAGATGATGAGATGTTTATGCTTCACATGTTGATATATGTTGGAGTGTTCTGTATTGTTTATATGTTACGTGTTGTCACAAAAGGTGGCTAGGAGAACTCTAGTCACTCCCCACTGATTGTGGCGTACATGTTTTCATGTATGTAGGTACCTGCAGGGTTGGAGATCGGGGTTACAGGAGAGCTAGCGAGTGATGATCCATTCATCAGTTGACTTACCCGTTTACACTTAGCTAGACTCTTAGACATTTGTTGTTTACGTTTTGGTGCCTGTAGGGATGTTCCATCCCAGGCTGTGTATATATTTCATTTCCGTACTTAGAACTGCTACTTATCTATTGTTGTTTATATCAGTTCTGTTTCCAGTTTCAGTTTAAAGCTTCTCGCATGTTAGTTTAGTTTGCTAAAAAGTTTTAATTCCGCTGCATTTTTAGTACTTTTACGTGTTTATATTTCCGCTTTCACGAGGGGTTTTACAGTTGGTATCAGAGCATTATTGCTCCCGACGCACTCATGTGACCCGAACCTTAACTTGACCAAATAAACAAATAATGAATGAGAGATGGGTAGATCTAAGGACTTATTTTGTAGTCTATTTGTGATTGCTAATTGCTAAGCTAATCCTTGTTTTCTCTTTTAAAGGATGGTGAGACCTAGAGCTGCTGATAACATCGTACTGCAAGGAATTCAGCATTTGCTTGAGACTTAGAGACAGCAAGCGGAGAATGTTCCACCTCCTCCACCGCCGGGTGGCGAGACTAATCGTCCGGGTAGTTTTTCCTGGATTGCCTCTCAGATGTCCCGAAGCCATGTTAGGACCTACGGAGGCGAGGCTGACCCAGTAGCCCTCACAGAGTGGTTCAGAGAGATGGAAAAGAGCTTCACCTTGTACTCAGTCGTTAGGGAGGATAGAGTGCGTTTAGCCGCTCACTTTCTGACGTTGGAGGCTGACCGTTGGTGGGCGTTGGCTGGACCTACCGCTGTTCTTGACCCGATGTTCGATTGGGAGGCTTTCAAAGACAGGCTCGAGGCGAGGTTTTACCCCAAGGAGTTGAGATCGCAGAGGTTGAAAGAATTTATGGATTTGAAGCAAGGCAAGATGACCGTTCAGGAGTTTACTGACAAGTTCAACCAGTTAGCTCACTTTGCATCGAGATTTGTTCGTGATGAGGCTGAGAGAGTGTATTTCTACCGAGGGAAGCTAGGGCCGAGGATTGAGAGTATGGTTCGTCGTGACTCTACTTCTTTTGTGGAGGTGTATGATGATGCTATTTGGGCAGAGAGTTCTATTCGTGCCATTGATGCTGAGACTCGTGCCGTTACTTCTAGTGTGACTTCTCACCAGAGATCCGTGTACCAGGGGAAGAGACCATTCGTTCCTTCTACTTCTTCGCCTTCTTCTCAGAAGAAGCGTTTTGAGAGGTTCTCTGCTCCGGTTGCTAAGACCTTTGTTCACACCGACACATCTCCTAGTGTTTGCCACCGTTGTGGTAAACCTTCTCATCCGGGTTTTGATTGTTTCAAGAATGCTTTCAAGTGCTATACTTGCAACGGATTTGGGCACAAGTCTTATGAGTGTCCTGAGAGGAACACTGCACTTGGCAAGGCTGCCACTGTTGCTGCAGCAACTAAGGGAGGAAAGCCGAAAGGGAAGATTTTTGTGATGACTAGGGCTGAGGCAGAGGCTCATCCAGATATTATTGCTGGTATCTTTTCTGTTCTTGGCGTTGAGTGCCTTATTTTATTCGATACTGGAGCTTCTTTATCATTTATATCGACTCAGTTCGCCGATCGTCTAGCTCTTGAGTCTTCAGTGGTTGAGGAGACTTCTATTTCCTTACCTTCTGGAGACGTGTTTTCCTGCTCTTCGTCCCATAGGGATGTTCCTATTATTATTGGTCAAGCCACATTTCCAGCGGACTTACTGAGATTTCCTCTCGAGGAGTTTGACATTATCCTCGGTATGGATTGGTTATCGCGATACCATGCTCGCTTCGAGTGTCGCGACCAGAAAATCTGCTTGAGGAGTTCTTCAGGAGTTCGTGTTTCCTATAGGGGAACCCGCCCTCAAAGGGGTGTTCGTGTTATCTCTTCGATGAAAGCTTCTCATCTTCTTAGGAAGGGTTGCCAAGCCTTCCTGTGTGTTGTTACAGCTGCTAAGCCATCGCTACCGAAGCTTGAGGATGTAGCCATTGTTCGTGAGTATCCAGATGTGTTCCCAGATGACTTGCCAGGGATACCGCCAGAGAGAGATGTGGAGTTTACTATTGAGCTTGTTCCAGGTACCGGACCGATTTCCAAAGCTCCTTACCGTATGGCTCCGCCAGAGTTGAAAGAGTTGAAGCAGCAATTGGAAGAGATGATCGAGAAAGGTTTCATTAGACCTAGTGCTTCTCCGTGGGGTGCTCCTGTTTTGTTCGTTAAGAAGAAAGATGGTTCCATGAGATTGTGTATCGACTATAGAGAGTTGAACCGAGTGACCGTGAAGAATCGATATCCTTTGCCTAGGATATATGATTTGTTTGATCAGTTGAGAGGTGCTTCGAGGTTTTCCAAGATTGATCTTCGATCGGGTTATCATCAGATTCCAGTGAGAGAGGCTGATATTGCGAAGACTGCTTTTCGTACCAGATATGGGCATTTTGAGTTTGTAGTTATGCCATTTGGGTTGACTAATGCACCGGCTATTTTTATGGATCAGATGAACCGTACCTTCAGTGAGTATCTTGACACCTGCGTTGTGGTTTTCATTGATGACATCTTGATATATTCGAAGACCGATGAGGAACATGCTGAGCATCTTCGATTGATTCTAGGGATTCTGCGCAGACAGAAATGGTTCGCAAAGTTTTCGAAGTGTGAATTTTGGCTCTCGAAGGTTGCCTTTTTAGGACATGTGATATCCAGCGAGGGTGTGATGGTAGATCCCGCGAAGATAGAGGCTGTGGTTGATTGGGAGAGTCCCAAGGATGTTGGAGAGATCCGTAGCTTTTTGGGTTAAGCTGGTTATTATCGTAGATTTGTTGAGGATTTTTCGAGATTGGCTCGCCCGATGACTCAGTTACTGAAGAAAGAAGCCAAATTTGTGTGGACCGACAAGTGTGAGAGTTCTTTCCAGGAGTTGAAGACCAGATTGACTTCCGCCCCCGTGTTAGCTTTGCCGGAGATCGGAGTGGACTTTGATGTGTATTGTGATGCTTCGATGTTAGGACTTGGATGTGTGCTGATGCAGAGTGGTAAGGTGATAGCCTACTCCTCTAGACACTTGAGAGTTCATGAGGTGAACTATCCGACACATGATTTGGAGTTGGCCGCAGTTGTTCATGCTTTGAAGATGTGGCGTCATTATCTGATTGGATCCCATTGCCGTATCTTCACAGATCATAAGAGTCTTAAGTACATTTTTACTCAAAAAGACCTTAACATGAGACAGAGACGTTGGCTAGAGTTGGTGAAAGATTACGACATTGAGTTGTTATATCATGAGGGAAAAGCCAATGTAGTTGCAGATGCGCTTAGCCGCAAGACTTCTCACTCGATGAGTGCCATGAGAGTATTGCCCGATGAGTTGTGTTCCGAGTTCCGGAAGCTGAGATTAGAGATGGTGGGTAGTGGTTTCGATTGGTTAGCTGCTATGACTGCCGAGCCATCTTTATATTGGGAGATTCGCCAGAGTTTGCCTTCGGATGCCGATTTCAAGAAGTTCGAGGCTAAGATTTCGAGTGGTGTTGCACCTGAGTTGGTGATTGATGCTGATGGTTTCCTTAGGTTCCGTGGTAGGATGTATGTTCCTGATGTGCCAGATTTGAGGAAGAAGATTCTTGATGAGGCTCATTTGTCACCGTATTCCGTTTATCCAGGAGGAGAGAAGATGCACAAGGATTTGAGACTTATGTTTTGGTGGCCTGGTATGAAGAAGGAGATCTTGGATTATGTTAGTAGGTGCTTGACTTGTCAACAAGTCAAGATAGAGCATAGGAGACATGGTGGTTTGTTACAGCCGCTTCCCGTTCCTCAGTGGAAGTGGGAGTGTATATCTATGGACTTCGTTACAGCATTGCCTAAGACAGTTGGAGGCAAGGATGCGATTTGGGTTATTGTTGATCGCCTAACTAAGTGTGCCAGATTCGTGCCGATCAGAGAGACATGGGATATGGACCGTTTAGCCAGGGCTTATATTGCTGAGATAGTCCGATATCATGGTGTCCCGAGGGAGATAGTTTCAGATCGTGATCCGAGGTTTTGTTCCAGGTTCTGGAAGGCTTTGCAGGAGGCTATGGGTAGCCGTTTGTTGATGAGTACTGCTTTTCATGCCGCGACCGATGGTCAGTCCGAGAGGACCATACAGACATTAGAGGATTTGCTCCGTGCTTGTGCCCTTGATTTTCAGAGTTCTTGGGAGCAGTGTTTGCCGTTGGTAGAGTTTTCTTACAACAACAGTTATCATGCTTCCATTGGTATGGCTCCGTACGAGGCTCTTTATGGTAGGAAGTGCCGTAGCCCGATTTGTTGGGATCAGGCTAGTGATGTTCGTGACCTAGGACCGGACCAGTTAGCTGTTATTATCGATCAGGTTCAGCTTATCATAGGTAGGATGAAGGCCGCACAGGACCGGCAGAAATCCTATGCTGATGTTTGCCGTAGACCCTTAGAGTTTGAGGTGGGTGATCGAGTTTTCTTGAGGGTTTCTCCGATGAAGGGCGTCAAAAGGTTTGGAGTTAAGGGCAAGTTGAGCCCTAAATATATTGGACCTTTTGAGATCGTGAAGAGGATTGGTGCTGCTGCTTACCGATTGGACTTGCCTCCTAGTTTGGGCAAGGTTCATAGCGTTTTTCATGTTTCCCAGCTCCGTAAGTATGTTAGTGACCCGAGTCATGTATTGCCTAGAGAGATCGAGAACTTGGAGCCGAGTCTTGCTTTCGAGGAGCGTCCTGTGAAGATCCTAGACCGTCAGGATAGGAAGCTTAGGAGCAAGGTGGTGCCGCTAGTGAAGATCCTTTGGCGTTGCGGTGATGTTGAGGAGCAGACGTGGGAGACTGAGGCATCGATGCGAATCGCGCATCCTTCTCTTTTCGATTGAGGTATAGTATATAGATTTATATCTGTTCGAGTTTCTAGGACGAAACTTTTTGAAGTTGGGGTGATTGTAACATCCCGTATTTTCGTAAAATCTAATTTAATCGTTTAAAATTATTTTATGTAATAAAATAATATTGTAATAATTTATTTTCGAAAGATTTTAATTTAAAAGTAAGATCCGTCTTAAGAACCTCCAGTCCTTAAGACGAATACAAACTTGGCATTGTTTAAGGATCCGACTCAAATAACAGCTTCTAAAATCCGTACCCGTTTAAGCAAGACGGAAAGGACACCACTTGTGTACCCTACTTATAAAGTATGTCGACATATTCATCTTCAACATTTCTTTCCACTGTAAAACAAACTCAACCATAAACCTCCATAAAACCTTCCTCTCTTTTGTGAAATTCTTCTTCATCCATCCTTCAAATCACAAAAGTAAGTACATTTTCGGAATCCTCGCGCAATTTCCAAGTCATCCGTCACTTCGGTTTTTCAATTTCTTCACTTCGAAAATCCGGCCTGTTTTGCATAATTCCGTTTTTACGCTCCTAAACTGGTTTTTTCCGTGTTCTAGGTGAAGGACTTGACAACCCGGACGTTGATAGCTTCATACTTGAGGAAGATCTTTAGCCGGATAAGCTTGTGAGGTGACGATAATGAGAAACTCGGCCTTTATGTGTATATTAGCATAATTGTTGTGATTTTTGTATGGTTTCTGTTTTGGTTGTTATATTTTGATTCAAGGACTTAGTAACATGTTTAGGATTATGTTATGATGATGAATCCATGCTTGAATCGGTTGTTATGTGTTCTTAAGCTTATTTTAAGTTTTTCTCATTTTGCGACGAATATAAGATGTATTCATTTGAGGATTGTTATGGGACTTACATGCTGGTAGATTAGTAGTAATTGATGTTTGATATTGTTGTGTAAACATCACATGAATCATTGTGTAAGTTTTCGTGTCGATTGATTGAATTTTGAAGAAGGGTGAAATCCGAGTTTTGCGTTACAGGCTCTCTGAGCCGGTCGACCGACCGGCCGCCGGTCGACCGGCTGGGAGAGCGTTTGTGTGTTTTTCACATTTTTGAGATTTTGGCTTGGGACTGCCAGCCGGCCGACCGGCTGCCTGCCGACCGGCTGGTAGTCATCTTTCCTTGTATTGTGTGTTTTTGCGATAAACATAGCATAGGAGGGAGCCCAGCCGGCAGACCGGCCGCCTGCCAGCCGGCTGGGAGTGCATATGGGGATGGATACGAATTTTAGTAAAGGCTAGGGAATGGGGTTCCCAGCCGGCCGACCGGCTGCCTGCCGACCGGCTGGGAGTCCTTCTTGGTGTTCTCGGTTTTTTTTTGAAAAGAGGTATAGGCTGAGGGATCACCAGCCGGCCGACCGGCTGCCTGCCGACCGGCTGGGGACCCCTGTAAGCCATTTTGAGTTTTTGGAAATTAAATCGTAACTTTCAAACGGTTGATCGGTTTTGATTGAAACTCGTTTTGTATGCCTTTGACATGTATTTGAAGTCCCCGGTGTACGGGCAACATCATATTGGGTTCGGGAACGGAGTAAGGATAGAGACCCCCCGGTCGGGTAACCGAAAGGGAAACCGGCTCTCCCTCAACTTAGTTCTCGGGGCCAGTTAAGTGTTGATTAGAGGATAAGAAAAGTAGAACTACAGATTAGTTCATAGACTTTGGTTGATATTATAATGATGCGTATTAAGTTATGTCTTAAGCTGGCCTCTGAACTTAATACGTGAGTTGTTTGTCATATATGGGGATATGCCTTAAGTTGGCCTCTGAGCCCTATATGTGTATGTTTGCCGTGTCTGGAACATGCCTTAAGCTGGCCTCTGAGTTCAGACATGTTTGATAGTGATCGCGTCAGAATATGCCTTAAGTTGGCCTCTGAGTCTGACGAGTAGAGCAGCTGCACAACGGGATAGCTAAGGCACTGACACGTTGCCCGGAGTGCAGATGTTTGGTGCTAGAACATGCCTTAAGCTGGCCTCTGAGTTTAGTACCTTGTGATGTGGTGAAGGGACATGCCTTAAGCTGGCCTCTGAGTCATTTACTTTTGGATGCTAGTCTATGCCTTAAGTTGGCCGCTGAGTCTAGTGTCTTGCTGATTGGCGGGTCCATGCCTTAAGTTGGCCTCTGAGTCCTTGCTTGCTGATATATTGTGTTTAGGTTATGTCTTAAGTTGACCGCTGAACCTTTATACTTGATGAACGATTTGGTATTAGGTTATGTCTTAAGTTGACCGCTGAACCTTTTACTTGCTGATTCTATCTGCTTGCCTTGAGTTGGTACGTGTCAGATATAGACATGGTTAATGTTGAGTAAATGTATATCTGTTAAGTTGTGGTTTAATCATCCAAGGCATTGGATGACTCTTAGTTCGATTTCATAAATAATTGGATTGAAAGACCCCCCGACTGGGTAACCAGTAGGGAAACCGGCTCTCCTTCCTATTTCTTTATGAAGTTGGTTAAGAGCCGTGCACTGTAATCGCTTGATAGTTAGAGATAAGATGATGAGATGTTTATGCTTCACATGTTGATATATGTTGGAGTGTTCTGTATTGTTTATATGTTACGTGTTGTCACAAAAGGTGGCTAGGAGAACTCTAGTCACTCCCCACTGATTGTGGCGTACATGTTTTCATGTATGTAGGTACCTGCAGGGTTGGAGATCGGGGTTACAGGAGAGCTAGCGAGTGATGATCCATTCATCAGTTGACTTACCCGTTTACACTTAGCTAGACTCTTAGACATTTGTTGTTTACGTTTTGGTGCCTGTAGGGATGTTCCATCCCAGGCTGTGTATATATTTCATTTCCGTACTTAGAACTGCTACTTATCTATTGTTGTTTATATCAGTTCTGTTTCCAGTTTCAGTTTAAAGCTTCTCGCATGTTAGTTTAGTTTGCTAAAAAGTTTTAATTCCGCTGCATTTTTAGTACTTTTACGTGTTTATATTTCCGCTTTCGCGAGGGGTTTTACATACAAAACATCTTTTATAATTTAGTTAATATGAATATTATCTCATAATATAAATAAAATTGAAAACAAATAAAATAACCCTAAAATCCAATTTTACGGTTTTTTAATACCCCCTTTTTTTGTTATCTTTATAAATTTGTTCTAATTATAAATCTTTATTTATAATTTAGTTAATATAAATTTGTGGGGAATAAAGCATGTATTCACCCTAAACTTGCAGGATTATAATGAAAAATACAGTTGTGTTTATAGTCAAAAGATTAAAAAGGATAAGAAAAAGAATTCAACCTTTGGTCCTTTGTGCTTATGGCCTAAGAACAGGAATTAATGCAAATTCCCTCCTATAACTTGCACCCAAGACTTAGTTTGAGACGTGGCCGCGTGTGCTAGAAATCCTCTCCAATTGCCTTGCAATATAGGGAGAGCCCCTGAGGTTTTAGATGTGAGATCTGAGGTTTTGGGAGAAGAATGCTCTCAAACCCTAATTTTACCTTGAGATTTATTAAACAGTGCAACAAGAGTTCCAGACATAAGAAGAAAAACTCTCCTTATGTAGTCTCTAGGTTTCGGCCGAATTGGAGATCGGATAGGAGTGGGCTTTCCACTCTTACCTTATTCTAATTCGTGATTCGACCCATTTAGCTTTAAGTTGTTCGCGGGTTTTATTTATAAATCGTAACATGTTATCAGATATTAATACAGTCGATATATTAATAATGGTCTGACAAAATACGATATTGTATAATTACCCAAATTAATATAACTGTTTATATTAATACGCGAATACTATATTTAATTAAATATAACCGTTTATATTTAATTTACGAATTAATCTTGTAATCCGTATTAGCTAAAATTATTTAATCCGTATTAAATAATAATCTCAACATCTTATTGACTAATTTATTAGTCAACACCTCTGACTAACTGTTTAGTCATATCCGACATAAATGTGACTGTATTTTCATACCTTCACATCTCTCAAACGTGTCCTATAGGTGTGACGTATAGGGACCAGTTGATCACCGCCATCTGTATGACAATAACGTCAAACTTATCTAGCAAGCCAACCGTTATTGATAAACGTGGATCAACTGGTAATAATACAAAAGTATGCCCTTGTGATCCTTAAAGAGATTGAATAAGTCATTGTACTTAATTGTCAAGGACACCAGCCCCAACAATCTCCCACTTGTCCGTACAAGGGTATGTTCAATGACGTTATCACACTACATGTGGAGGACACAATCTCCAACAAACTCCCACTTGTCCGTACAAGGTTATGTTCAATGACGTTATCACACTACATGTGGAGGACACAATCTCCAACAAACTCCCACTTGTCCGTACAAGTGTAGGTGCGATAACCGAATCTCATATCCTTTTAAAATTTCTCCCACTCAATGCAAGACAATTTGCAAATCCGCATTCGCAAAGGTCGTATCTCACAAGCGATCTGTATCAAGAGTGGTTTCCCCGACTAGAGAGTAACTTAACTGATAAAACGAATCTGTATTCGAGCATGGCCATGCATTTCAGTTACTACTCCTCGAGTGGCCCTGAGAAATGATAAAATCCTGATAAGGGTTTGGATATTTCCCTCAACTCGAATCCTGCCGATATCGCCCAGCATGAAATAACCCAGAAAAAATCCTCTTGGCCCCTGTTACGGTGACCGTGGGAAAGAAACCAAAGTTACCCAAAATCTGTCTTAATCTCAAGAAACAGTTGAAAGTCAAAAGACTCGACTCTAAGGAACACTATGGAGGTCCTATCCACGACCTGGCACCCAATGTTATAAAACATTTAGGACTCCATAACGATGTCACGGGGTGTCCTACGAGATATCCGTATAACTCGCCTTTGTGATTGGTCAGTCATCCACGTGACTTATGGCTCGTTGAACCCACCATCAACCAACGTCACAAAATGATTACCTGAGTTATCAGCTCAAGTGGGTAATCAAGGACCAAAACGATGTAATCTTAATAAGTTCACTTTGTGGTGTTCAAAATTGGCGTACAATTCCACATGAGAAACAAAACATTTTATATCATAACAATAAGGTTGAATAGAGTACACGAGAAAATGAATTATTACATGAATTCATAAAAGAGTACTACAACTTAGGAACACATCCAATTCCCATGGAATGAATGTGCCCTTCATGCTTATCACGTGGTAATGCTTTTGTGAGAGGATCGGCTATGTTGTCATCTGTACCGATCTTATCAATAAAAATCTCCTTTTGCTCCACGTAATCTCTGATTAGATGAGCTTTCCGTTGTACATGCCTAGCCTTGCTGCTAGACATATGCTCCTTAGCTTGGAAGATGGCACCGCTATTGTCACAATATACGGTGATTGGGTCATTCGAACTAGGCACTACTGATAGTCCTTGTAAGAATTGACGCATCAATATTGCTTCCTTAGCTGCTTCTGAGGCGGCATAGTACTCGGACTCAGTCGTAGAATCTGCTGTAACACTCTGTTTAGAACTTTTCCAGCTGACAGCAGCGCCATTAAGAGTAAAAACGAATCCAGACTGAGATTTCGAGTCATCTCGATCCGTTTGGAAGCTAGCATCTGCGTAACCCGTGGCGCAGAGCGTCGAGTCGCCTCCAAAAGTCAATCCCCAATCTTTAGTCCTCCGTAGGTACTTAAGAATCTTTTTCACGGCCATCCAGTGTTGTTCACCTGGATGAGCTTGGAATCGACTTGTCATACTCAATGCATATGCAACGTCAGGACGTGTGCATATCATGGCATACATGATCGATCCTATTGCCGAAGCATAAGGAATCCGACTCATGCGCTCTTTCTCTTCCATTGACTTAGCTTCTTGAGTCTTGCTCAAGTGAAGCCCAGGAGTCATAGGAAGGAACCCCTTCTTGGAGTTCGTCATGCTGAATCTCTCCAGAATCTTCTCTATATAAGACTCCTGACTGAGAGACAACATCCGTCGTGATCTATCCCTGTAGATACGGATGCCCAAAATTCTTTGTGCCTCTCCCAGATCTTTCATCTGGAAATGGTTTTTCAACCATGCTTTAACCGAAGATAAGAGAGGTATGTCATTCCCAATCAAGAGTATGTCATCGACATACAGTACTAGGAATACAATCTTACTCCCACTCGACTTGATATAGAGACATGGTCCCTCGACTGATCGAATGAACCCATTCTCTTTTATCACTTGGTCGAAGCGATGATTCCAACTCCACGATGCTTGCTTAAGTCCATAGATGGAACGCTTAAGCTTGCAAACTTTCTTAGGATGTGCTGGATCGATAAAACCCTCGGGTTGTATCATGTACAACTCTTCCTCCAAATAACCGTTTAAGAAGGCGGTTTTAACGTCCATTTGCCATATTTCATAGTCATGAAATGCGGCGATCGCTAAGATAATCCGAATGGAACGTAGCATGACTACGGGTGCAAAGATCTCATCGTAGTGCAAGCCTGGCACTTGGGTGAAACCTTTAGCAACTAGTCTAGCCTTATGGATATCTTGTTGTCCTTCCACGGCATGTTTTATCTTGTAAAGCCATTTGCATTGAAGGGGACGTACCTTTGCAGGTAGGTCCACAAGATCCCACACGTTGTTCTCATACATGGAGTCCATCTCGGATTGCATGGCTTCTAGCCATAGCTTTGAGTCAGAACTGGTCATGGCACCTTTATAGGTTGTGGGTTCATTACCCTCTAGGAGTAAGACGTCATCTGTATCGTGTTCCTCGACCATACCAATGTATCTGTCCGGTGGAATAGAGACTCTTCCTGACCTCCTAGGTTCCTCAGGGATATCTACCGCAGCCTCGGTTGAAGGTACTGTTTCCTCCAATGGTTGCTCGGTAGTTGGTTCTTGAACCTCCGATAACTCGAAGGTTCTATTACTCGACTTGTTCTCGAGAAATTCTTTCTCTAAGAACGTCGCACTAGCCGCAACAAAAACACGTTGTTCGGTAGGCGAATAGAAGTAATGACCAAAAGTTCCCTTTGGATAGCCTATAAAGTATGTCTTGACCGATCGCGGGCCGAGCTTATCCTCGTGTCTCCACTTGACATAAGCCTCGCAGCCCCAAACCCGAATAAAGGACAAGTTAGGGACCGTTCCCTTCCATAATTCGTATGGAGTCTTGTCAACAGCTTTAGACGGACTTCGGTTAAGAATTAGAGCGGCCGACAAAAGAGCATAGCTCCACAATGAATCAGGCACGACGGTGTGACTCATCATGGATCGAACCATATCAAGTAAAGTCCGATTTCTCCGTTCGGACACACCATTTAATTGTGGTGTTCCAGGTGGAGTCAACTGTAGCACGATCCCACAGTCTTTTAGGTGTTGATCAAACTCGCGTGAAAGATACTCACCACCACGATCCGAGCGTAGTGCTTTAATCTTTCTACCCAGCTGGTTCTGTACCCGATTCTGGTATTCTTTGAACTTGTCAAAGGATTCACTTTTATGTTTCATCAAGTAGACATAGCCATATCTACTCAAGTCATCCGTGAAAGTGATGAAATACCTATAGCCTTCTCGTGCGTTGATCGACATAGGGCCAAATACGTCCGTATGTATGAGTCCTAATAGGTCGGCAGCGCGCATTCCAACACCTTTGAAGGAAATACGAGTCATTTTGCCGATGAGACATGATTCACACGTGCCATATGATTCGAAATCAAAGGGCGAAATAGCTCCATTCTGTATGAGTTGTTTCACGCGTTTCTCATTTATGTGTCCCATACGACAATGCCATAGGTAAGTTTGATCTTTGTCACCTACCTTTATTCTTTTATTATTCACATGTAACATCTCGGTGGTTTGATCTAAAACATAAATTCCATTCATGGAAACTGCCTTGCCATAAATCATATTGTGTAAGGAGAAAATACAGCTATTATTCTCTATTACAAATGAAAAGCCGAGTTTGTCAAGTGCAGAAACTGAAATAATGTTTTTGGATAAACTAGGAACATAATAACAGTTATATAAAAATAACTCGAATTCACTTGGAAGCTGGATTACGTATGTTCCCTTCGAGACTGCAGCCACACGTGCTCCATTCCCGACATGCAAGTCCACCTCACCCTTGGTTAGGGGTTCTTGGTTTCGGAGGCCCTGCACATGATTACATAGATGAGAACCACAACCAGTATCAAGTACCCAAGTTCCGCAACTTGCGTGGTTAATCTCAATCATGTGAATAAAAGAAGAAGAAGACATACCAACAGGGGTAACGCGGCCTGCCTTAATGTCCTCGCGATACACGGGGCATGAGCGCCTCCAATGCCCAGTCTTGTGGCAATGGTGACATTCCATGCTACTATCCTTGCTCTTAGTCTTGCCCTATGAGTTGCTCGACTCACCTGGCCCACTCTTAGTAAATCCTGGTTTCTTGAACCTGGGCTTACCTACTGCTAGGTCGCCCTGAGCTTTAGCCTTCCCTTTACCTTTCCCCTTACTGGAGATCATGAGAACATCCTGCTTTAGACTCCCACTCAACTTTAGATCCTTCTCAGTCTGTACGAGAAGGGAGTGGAGCTCATGGGGAGTCTTCTTCATGTCGTTCATGTAGTAGTTGGCCCTAAAGAGGGCGAACCCATCATGAAGCGAATGAAGCATGCGATCAACGATGATGTTCTCACTGATCTTGCAGTTTAGGGACTCCAGTTTCTCGATATTCTCAATCATGTTGAGAATATGTGGGCTAACAGCTTGGCCCTTCTGGAGTTTCGCCTCAAAGAAGCGACAGGTATGCTCATAAGAAACGATTCTCGGAGCCTTGGAGAATTCGTTAGTGAGCGTGGTGAAAATCTTGTTTGCACCATGGGTTATGAAGCGTCTTTGCAAATTGGATTCCATTGCATAGATGAGTACGTTCTTTATCGCACCCGCTTCCATGACGAAGTCGCTATGAGCGCGAACATCGTTGGCTCTAACTCCAGTTCCTGGGTGTGGCGGAATGGGCTCAGTTAAGAACTTGAGCTTTCCGTCAGCAATGGCAGCATTCCGTAGTGCTGCCTCCCAGTCAGAGAAGTTTGACCCATCATTCCTCAGTCTAGTTGACTGATTCATGGAGTCCATGAAGGCTTTTAGCCAGGATTCACGTGCTAGCTTGGCACTTGGCATTGGGTCTTCACCAGCCATTTTAGTTTTACAGCAGTTTTAATGAACGTGTTCTACACTGAAAAGAAGATAAAACAAAACCATATAAGCAACTTATTGTTGTGATTTAAGTCTATATTAAATTGAATTTAAACTCGTAGACTCATGCATTTATATAATTGATCTCCCTCAAGAATTATATAAACGATCCCAAGACTCAATTTCCGTATATTGATAAACCCACAGTTTGGCTAATTCCAATCGTTGGAACTCTTGGTCGATAGATTTCCGTATATCTATCTATTAGTCCATCTCAGTCACTGGAATATTATCGAGTGACCATGATGTTGAGATAAAATAAATCATCTGTTCCCACTTACCCGACGTAGAAGGGGTCATATTATGCCTACCGACGAAGAAGGGATTCATGGGAGGCTGATTTATAAAGACTAATCTCAATTTTTGGATATACGAGGAAGACCCCATCAACTTTTATTTATTCATATTAAGTGAACTAATATCTAGCAAATGCGTGAATGAATTAAATAAAGTGATGGCTTTTAAATTGACATGTGACATCTGTATTGTCACAGAAAACTAACGCGTGACCTCTACATGAGTCAGTTTTCAGGCATGATATAAGTGGTTTGGTTTTTAGGCGGAATATGATGCAAGCTATTATCGAAGAAAGCATAAAGGTAAATGCAATAAACGTAAATAAAAGTCCTAGTGTGGCCTATCCTACCAAAATAAACATAAAACAACTTGGAATCCACTGTTGGACCCTAGAAGCTTGTCTTGATGTTCCATCTTGGTCCTTGCAGCGGGAGTGAGCATCCGGTCTCCGTCTTGTCTTTGGTCTTCACAAAATTACTAATTTAAATTACAAAAGTAATCCTAGATACATTCTAATTTAAATACAAAATTAATTACATGGCAAAAACCCAAAACGGAGATTCAAGATCTCAAAATTACAAGCAAGATCGTGTCCCTTCATTACGGTGACACAATCTTCTAAGGCCACACTAAGTTACAACCGTTTGCAAAAATTAAATACGTTATTGAAAGCATTCAAGGCATTCACAAGACGATAAATAAAATGCATCAACTAAAAACAATTTATACATGACATAATACTGTTATTATGATTAATAAATTTATACCAAACCACCTTTTAAGATTAAAATTAAGTGACTATACCGTTTTAATCACCAATTTTAACAAACATATAATCCATTATTTTAAACTGTTTTAAAACAATATGTATCAAACGAGGGTGAACCGTTTCACTAAATAATATACTATTTCCGTATACAATATATTATTTTAAGCCATGTGAAAATAAAACATGTTATTTTCGGAAAATAAAAAAAAAACGAGTCTGTTACAGGGGGTGGTCTACCGACCGGAAAAACAGGTCTACCGACCACCTGACGAAAAAAAAAAAAAATTTTTTTTTTTTTTTTTTTAAAGCAGAATGGTCGACCGACCCGAAAAACAGGTCGACCGACCACAAAACACGAAACCGAGTTTCTGAACACGATTTCTCACAAAGGAAACTGTTTTGAAAAAAAAACAGAAAACTCACACAGGGGCGGTCGACCGACCGCTATATCTGGTCGGCCGACCGACACGGCGGCAGAAACGAGATTTTTCAAAAACTTTTAAATAAACTTATGAAAAACACAAAAGTAAAATTTTCATGGCCTGGCTCTGATACCACTTGTGGGGAATAAAGCATGTATTCACCCTAAACTTGCAGGATTATAATGAAAAATACAGTTGTGTTTATAGTCATAAGATTAAAAAGGATAAGAAAAAGAATTCAACCTTTGGTCCTTTGTGCTTATGGCCTAAGAACAGGAATTAATGCAAATTCCCTCCTATAACTTGCACCCAAGACTTAGTTTGAGACGTGGCCGCGTGTGCTAGAAATCCTCTCCAATTGCCTTGCAATATAGGGAGAGCCCCTGAGGTTTTAGATGTGAGATCTGAGGTTTTGGGAGAAGAATGCTCTCAAACCCTAATTTTACCTTGAGATTTATTAAACAGTGCAACAAGAGTTCCAGACATAAGGAGAAAAACTCTCCTTATGTAGTCTCTAGGTTTCGGCCGAATTGGAGATCGGATAGGAGTGGGCTTTCCACTCTTACCTTATTCTAATTCGTGATTCGACCCATTTAGCTTTAAGTTGTTCGCGGGTTTTATTTATAAATCGTAACATGTTATCAGATATTAATACAGTCGATATATTAATAATGGTCTGACAAAATACGATATTTTATAATTACCCAAATTAATATAACTGTTTATATTAATACGCGAATACTATATTTAATTAAATATAACCGTTTATATTTAATTTACGAATTAATCTTGTAATCCGTATTAGCTAAAATTATTTAATCCGTATTAAATAATAATCTCAACATCTTATTGACTAATTTATTAGTCAACACCTCTGACTAACTGTTTAGTCATATCCGGCATAAATGTGACTGTATTTTCATACCTTCACATCTCTCAAACGTGTCCTATAGGTGTGACGTATAGGGACCAGTTGATCACCGCCATATGTATGACAATAACGTCAAACTTATCTAGCAAGCCAACCGTTATTGATAAACGTGGATCAACTGGTAATAATACAAAAGTATGCCCTTGTGATCCTTAAAGAGATTTAATAAGTCATTGTACTTAATTGTCAAGGACACCAGCCCCAACAAAATTATCATATAATATTAATAATAACAAAAGCAACAAACCACAAATTTTAGGGTAGGGCCGAAAAAAAAAACTTGCGGTCCAATATTACATGTTTTTTTTTTTTGTTAAAAAAGGCAATTACTCATATTATCAAATAATATCATGTAAATTGACATATTCATAAGATATTATACTATTTCCTTAAATGGTATAATCACGGTCGAAATAGATTTTGGAAACTTTACTAATTCGTGAACTTTCTTAAAATCACTCATAGTAGCACAAAAATCATCTCATAATTTTGTGTTATAGTTCTAATCATATTAGGTTTTTAAAAATTTCCAAATATTGTCATCAAGATTAACCTTTTTAATTCATGTCAACAATATTCATTCTTCTTAACAATTTAAAACAAATTAATCTAATTCTAACAATATCTTGATTGAACTTTTAATAATCATTGATCTATATCATTGTTATGAGCATCATCACATGATAATTATTTTAACAATCAAAATAACAAAATAAAAAAAACGAAACCAAAAAAGAAAATTTGAAAAAATATGTGTGCCGTGGGATTTTAGTCGTGACATATCACGAAAAAAAAAACATTTTTTTTTATAAACCGTGAAAAATATGTGTGCTGTGGGATTTAGTTCTCAATTAATTTTCAAAACGATTTTGAACAATGGCTCTAATACCACTTGTAGGGAATAATTTCTTAAATTACTCATAAAAGTATTAACTTAATTAATACTGCCAAGGATTATATCAAAAACGAATTTATATTAAAACAATAGAACTGAAATAATAGGACAAGGATCATAGAAATAACCTTTGGTCCTATATGAGATCGGCCTAAGAACAACCTAGTATTAACCCAAACTTCAAGGTAGAAGTTCTCCTTAGATTGCACCCAAAACGACTGAGAAAGATTCACTCAAAGCTCCTCCTAAATTACTATTAATTATTTTAGAGAATTTATTTTGGGATTAAGATGATAAACTAATCAAAGGGAATCAGAGAGGAAAAACGTTTTCTTCTTGTGTATACAACCTCACGGCTGAAACCCTGTATATATAGAGTTTTGGTTTGTGTTTGTATTGTACTTCAATTAGTAAACCTCATTATAATATAATATTTTGAGTCAGTTTCCTTATTCCGAACTTCCTTAAAATATCATATATATTTTAATACTTTTCGATGTACAAATTTAATTCCCGGAGAATATTAATTAATTATCTTATAATTAATTAATCCCAATTATATTATTCTATCATATATTAAAATATAATTAATAAATATAACTTTTATATATATTTATTCGAATTAACATTTAATTCATTTCTCCTAGTTATTATTTAATCATATTAAATATTTATCATCTACTTAACTACATTTAGCTAAGTTTAACATTTATGTAATTATATCAATATATAATCACATTTCTCAGTACTATCCTATAGGTGCGACATTTAGGGATCAGCTGATTATCGCCATCATATGACAGTAACGTCAAACTTCTAGTGAGCCAATCGTTACCGATAAACGTTAATCAACTGATTAATATACTAAGTATCCCTGCGTGATCCTGTAAAAGATTTACTCAAATAATCACACACTGTGAATTACATTTACTCCAACAGCTAAGTCTAACAAATAAAGGCAAGATAAAACAACAATAAAGATATGAATAAAACTTATGATTAAGAGAATGCTAGGATGGTTGGTCCATAAAAGCTGCGATGGTATAAATTCTAGGTCAACATGTATTGCAGTCGTGTAAGGGGCGTAACAAATCCTGTTGGTCTATGTTACCTAATAGCTCCTTTCGGCCTATGCTATTAGTTCATATGTCTCACAAATATTGGGTGTCAATAATAAGGGTGATCCCTAAAGTCTAGGTCACATACTTTTCAGTCTTAATAACCTAGCCGTCTTAAAATGTTAATCAATGCCCTTCCCGTATCTTTCAATCTTGGGTAAGTCATTACTAACATCCTACAAGTCTCCTTTCAGTCTCAATGTAGGGTGTTATAATTAACGAAATAAAAAAGTCTCAAAACATACGCGAGGTCGGTCGATCGACCAACTATTTCAGTCGATCGACCGACTACTCCAGTCGACTGACCAGTTAAACCAGTCGGTCGACCAGAGTCTGCTACAGGTCGATTCTGAACTTAAACCATCTACGCAATTAATCACCTACATCCTAACATATGGGTTTAGCTACTCATAACTATAACAAGAATGATAATAACAATTGAAATAACAGAATTCATAGCAACAATACGACAAACACGCGATTAACAATAAGGTTTTGGGGTTCTACACTAACCGGATACTAGCAATTCTATAAGAAAGACAATAAGAAACTGAAATTAAAAGAGAATTACCGCGAAAGGAATTAGGGAAGAAGGAATTTGCTTATTAAGTTGCGTGGAAACCGATTGTTTGAATGAACGAAATAATAATGCTAAAAACTAAGGAAAACGGTAACTTTATTGAGACTCTAGAACTAAACTAAAGAATTAGAATGTAGATAATATGATGTAAAACTGGCTCCCTTAGCCCTAATCACGAATTAGGCTTAAATAAGAAAATTAGAAGCGTTCTCCTTTGACCTAATGCGTGTGTGGGCTTTGCGGAAGTTTCTGAAAACTGCGCCTCGGTCGACCGACCAGGGTACTAGGTCGGTCGACCGGTTATCGGGCCCAACAGGTCTTTTGTCTTCGTATTTTGAATTCTAATTTTGAGATAATAGGTACTTTGGCGACGGACCAGGGTACTAGGTCGGTCGACCGGTTATCCTGTGTGTCAGCTTCTGAATTCTTCTGAAATCGGTCTTATGATCCTTGGTTTGCGCTTTGTGTTGTTTCCTCATCGTTCCTTGGTTCTCTTGGTTATGCAAAATTCTCGAGGGTACCATTTGGCCTGAAATCGCCTCTTTTTCCGCATAATTCTGCAAAAGCGTATAAAAATACGAAAGTAGACAATTGTTGGGAAATAAAGGCTAAAACTCGTAAATGAGCTCTAAAATGCGTGTAAAAATAGATGTAAAACATCATAAAATAGACACGCATCAAATTCCCCAAGCCAAACCTTGCTTGCCCTCAAGCAAGAATTAGACTCGATCTTAAACTAATGGAACGATTTTAATCTCAGAGCGAAATTTACATGTTAGCCTAAACCAATTTAATGCAAAGTCAACAATGAAATAGTGATTGAGTTATGCAAACGAATTATGAAGCTGTCAAACTTGCTAATCTACCAACTATAGAAACTTTTCACAATGGACTCTCGCCGGTCGCTCAAATCACTCAATAAGCACAGGGTGAGTGTATGTAGAAGATAGAAAGAAGTGATTTGTAAAGACACTCACCTAACTTCGACCCATGAAAACATGCCTGCAATCTAACATGAAAATAAACTCTACAACCGTGCATATACATACCAATTAAGTGACTTTGACACACGCTGAGGTAAAGAAAGATGTGTGAGGTAATGGGTAAGAAAGGTTAAGATGTTTTTGGATAAGTGAGGTTAAATAGACAAGCTAGCAAAACCGGGATCCAATAATGAATTTTCACAACTTCCAACCCAAAGGACTTAAACATGGTGCTACTTTGTAGCACAAAACTCACAATATTTTCAAGAAAAAGACTCCCTAATGATTTGAAT
Source organism: Silene conica (assembly GCA_029255685.2). Lineage (NCBI taxonomy): Eukaryota > Viridiplantae > Streptophyta > Magnoliopsida > Caryophyllales > Caryophyllaceae > Silene > Silene conica. The sequence continues at coordinate 27,833,002 of CM055314.2, read as the reverse complement.
GAAGTACGGGAGTAATAAATAATAAAGAAAGGCATTTTCAGGACGAACTACAAGTTTCTATTTCTGAGAGTTGGTCGACCGACCAAGTGATGCGGTCGGTCGAGTGACTTGCAGTATATTTTTTTCGATTTTTCTTTCTTTTTCTTTCTTTTTCTGTTTTTTTCTTTTTTTTTTCTTTCATTCTTTCTTTTCTTTCTTTCTTTTTCTTTTCTCATATAAACATACAACAACCAAAGATGACTCGAAAAGTTCCCGTGACTACATATACTAGCTTGGTAAGGGAGGCTAAGTATGGGATGTAGTTTTAGGGACAAAAAGGCAAATATGGCAATGTAAGGCTTATGGGTAAGACAAGAGAAAGGGACCTCAAATGCACGTGTCACAAATCACAAAATAAGGTAGCATACAAGTATATAGCAGATTACGTTCATGTTTATGCATATTGATGTAACATGTTTCAAGGGGAGTACTACTCACGTTCCTAAACAACTGGTGAAGAATGAAACCAGAAATAATGCTCTAAAACTCAGAATATAAAGTAGTTTGCCAAAGATAAAAGTCAAGTCTAAAGAAAAGCAAATTGTTTGACAAAAAACTCGTAGATGTGCATATGACTCTTATACTAAAACATGTTGACAAAGCAAGGCATAGGCATAAACATGTGAAAATGCAAAGTCATCATTGAAATACTCTCGTTCCGATTCAACCTATATGCTAAAATAAACGTGCATTGTTTTGAAATTTTTGAAATTTTCTTATTTTTTTGGGTTTTTTTCTTGGATATGCAAGGAAATTAAAGAAAGAACAATGCAAAGCATAAATGCAATAAACGTGTGACAAAATGCAATGGAACAATGCATGTGACACAAAACCATTCCCCAAACTAAACCGCACAATGTCCCCATTGTGCATTAGCATAAGTAAAGGTTTATGAAATAAAATAAAATGCGAAAAACAAGGAAACATGGAAGGAACTCACCTGGTTTTTAGCGCAATGGAAACCTCCCCAAACCAGCGTAAGCTTAGGAGGTTTCGGTGGCCAGCAGTGCCACTCTAAGGACCTGAAAAAGAGAGACGAAGAAAACCCTTTTTCGGGGATTAATGATGTTTTGGGTGATAAATAATGGATTTAAGGTTTGAATATGAGAAGAGAAGAGAAAGCATAAAAGACAGAATAAAAAAAAGAACTCCTCTATCGCGCTTGCACGCTTTCCAAGGTAGACACGAATAGGCTGTAACAGCTGCAGTGGTCGACCGACCTTTCTATCTAGTCGACCGACCAGATGACAGGTTAAAGAACATTCTGGGTTGCAGGGACCTGGTCGACCGACTGATGGTGCAGGTCGGTCGACCGCTTTTCCTGTGCAGTGCTCTTTTTCTTCTCGAAGTTAGCTCGTTTCAACCGAGTTACCATCCCTCAAACCTGTAAAAACATTATAAACGCGCCAAAAACATGTGCAAAAACCAGAAACTCAAGTCTAAATGTCTCAACCAAACAACAAAAGCGAAAATTGTCTAAAACTAACACAAAAACAAAACTAAGAGTCTTATCAAAAACAGAAAATTGTCTTTAGAACTTCAATCTTTAAAGAACTCATCCGCGGAAAATGCGGAAAATCTCGGACCATGGCTTTTGACTACATGCCGTGGTCTCCACCGTGTTCGCTTTTATCATGAAACACGTCTCTACCCCGTCACAAAGCATATGTGACGGGCTGGCCTCTTCGGCCTCATTTCTTCTCTCCTTCCCCTCCTTGTCGACCTCGTCCGGGTCATCATCCTCTTGGTAGCTTAAACACCCAAGTCCTCCTCTTTGTACGATAGCCTCTACGACCTTAGGTTTTCCTCCTTGCTCCCCTTGCTTCCCCAAACCGCTTCCCGCAAAAGGTGAAACAAGAGTGTCCTCCATATTGCTCCCAATCTGGGGCGGAGGTGTAAAAGCATGAATAGGTGTAGTCTTTAAAGTGGGGGAAGTGGTGATGAACTCATAGTTTGATGTGGAAGTGATCGCATTGCAAGTAATGGGGGTCATGACATCTTTTTTTCGATAAGACAACCCAAAAATAATAGAATGTTTCTGATGTGTGCATTTTGTATAGACTTTTTAGTCTTGTTTTAGCACACATTATCGTATTATTTGGTGATTTTACATCATTTTATACCCCGTATGCGCTACTTTGTGTTCGTGTTGCTATTTTGCAGATAGTGATCGAATAGTAGCAGAAACCGAGCTCTTTCTGCCTCATTGCACTGTTTTGCCATAGACGACGGAAGAATCACGGTTGGCTATGCATCAATCGAGAAGTTTGGAGTGAAAACCAACCTTATTGTCTGTCGAAGGATCTATCGAGGAAGATAAGTCCTCGATCGAGCTGTCCTGTGCTCGATCGAGGGAACCAGATGAAGACATGTACTCGATCGAGCTGTCATGTGCTCGATCGAGAGGTTTCCACGAACAAAGCAATCGGTCGAAGTCCATTTTGTTCGATCGAGAAGTGCCAAAGAAGAAGGGTCGATCGAGTAGTCTGCAATCTCTCGACGACCGATGTATGAAGCAAGAAGTGTTCGATCGAGTGGAATTTTCCCTCGATCGAGAGCTTTTGAGACTCTTCGTTTACACTGATTTATTACATCAGTTCACTTTCTTTCTACTATTTAAGTAGCGTGTTTATAGAGCATTAGGCATCTAATTTTTAGTCTTGCAGACCCTAGTTTTGCTCTCTAAAAACTTCTTTTAATTTAAGTAATTTTCGGAACTCTTGTAGCCGTCGGGTTTTAGTTTTATTTCGGGTTTTCCGTTCTTCCATAGTTGTCTCTGTTCTTGCCTTCAGGACTACTGTAATTCCTTTTTCTTATTCTTTAATTTTGTATTCTCGTTTCAGTTTGCATCTGCTGTTTCTGTTTTTCATTCCCGAACAGTTTCGTAATCCGTACTCTGTTTTCATTCGTGTTCATCGCCATTCATTCACGCCTCTTATCTCTGTCTTTGTTTCTGTTTTAATCCGTTTCCTTTTGTCGGTCTGATTTCTATTTTGCATCCGTCTTAAGAGCTTTAAATCTCGCATCTCCTTTCGCTCTTAGTTACCATCAATTTCGAATTCTATTCACCTATTGTTTATAATCTGATTTTTATCCTTTTATCATGTTATATGCTGGAATTTCCATTGCCGTTATAATCTTTGCCATCCCCACTATGAGTAGCTAAATCCATAATATGTTGGGATGAGGGAGTTGTATCGAATGTATAATATGTAGTAGTCGGGTTAGACCATCTTTGGTGGGAGTAATAATCGTTAAAACAGTTTATTTTATGTTCGGTTTATTGAGTTCACGCATGAGACCTTACATCTAGTTAATTCCCGACCTAGACCGGAAGGTTGGAAGGGTAAGACCTGTTTAATGATTTTAAATAGTTTTTGTGAGAAAGGAAGTTAAGCAAAAACGACCTTAGGGCGACTTAAGACCGGAAGGTATAGTCGGGTTTGAGACTTGACCGTAATAACCAAGCCTTTCCCACCAATTTAAGGCCTATCCCGTTTACGACTAACATACGTGAGACACAACGACCCGAATTCCCAACATATTCCTTTCCCCTGATTTTTATCTCGACTTGTGTTATTTACTTTCGTGATTCTTATCCCTTGCATTTTTCTCATATCATAGTTTAGTATCACAATTTAAAAACCCCCCAATATCTGCGATCGTAGGTAAAAACTGCTAGTTAAGCAAGTCTGCTTCCCTGAGGAGATCTACCCTATTTACCGCTAACTTCTTTTAGTAGGACCTAGGCTTTTATTTTTGGTGTATGAACGACACGCATCAGTTTCCCGACCTTGAAGGTCAAGGTCCCACTCCCCACATCTATGATGGCACCCGTGGTGTGTAAGAAAGGTCTCCTTAAGATGATGGGTATATGGGCATCCTCGGGGATGTCCAATACTACAAAATCAACAGGAAAGAAAAACCTATCAATGCGCACAGGGATATTTTTCAACACCCCCACAGGTTCCATAGAGGTACGGTCAGCCATTTGCACAGTCATACTAGTTACTGCAAAGGTAGTCATTCCTAACTTCTTAGCCACACTTAAGGGCATAACACTAATGCTAGCCCCCAAGTCACAGAGGGCGTTTTTAACTGAGAAGGTCCCTATGTTACAAGGTACGGAAAAGCTACCTGGGTATTCTAATTTATGTGGTGCAATGACATGAGTGAGAAAACTAGAGGACTCTTTAGTAAGGGCTACCGACTCTACTTTATCTAAAGACCGCTTCCTAGTCAAAAGCTATCTCATAACTTCTAAGTATGAGGATACTTGTTAGACTAACTCTAAGAAAGGGACTTGAACATTAAGAGAACGAATCACATCCTTAAATTTGTCGAAGGATACATGTTCCTTCGTGGGTAGTAGTGTCTCTGGATAAGGAGGAGTAGAGCTCTCAGCAATTGCAGCTCTCTTCAAGAAGTTTGGGGTTCTATCACCCTGGAAAAGGAATTCCCTTAGGTTTTCAGGCATCTCGGGCCTAAAAGAATCCGCCTGTTCAACATCTATGGTCGGTCGACCACCCTCCTCAGCCGGTCGACCTACCTCTGGCATCACCGAATTTCCAGAAGCTACTGGAATGTCGTATGTGGTCGACCGACTGGCATCAGTGGTCGGTCGACCGCCTGTACTGCTACTCGCATTCTGTTTTTTCTGGCTCTCTTTCCCCACGACCTTATCACCTCCCACCTTCGCTCCACTTCGCAGAGAGCACTAGTAGAAAAAAACCTATTTGCGGCTATCTATTTGAGGCGTTTTTGCCAAACAGCAGCAAATAACCTATATGTTATTTGAGGCGTTTTTGAACAAAACGCAGCAAAAGACCTATTTGAGGCGTTTATGAACCCAACGCCGCAAATGACTGATATTTAAAAAAAAAAAAAACAATTAAAAACAATAAACCATACGCTATACTCGGTATTACTTTCAATTCCCTCCCAATCAAAAGAAGAACACATTACATACTACATACAGTACAACGATAAACAACAACACGCCGGAAGTCGGAACTCGCCACTCACCGCCTCACCGCCTCACCGCCTCACCGCCTCACCGCCTCAACGCAACTGGCACTCGCCGAACTCGCCACCCACCATATCCTCTAAATTAGGTATGTGAATTGATTTGTAGGGTTAAATATTTTCAATTAATTGGGTTTTGACTTAGCCAAATAGAGTATGATTAATTCAATTCAGTTTTATGTTCTCTCAATCTTACTTTCCTGTTTAATTATTTCGATTTTTTATGATTTTCATGATTTTCGATTAATTTGTACTGTTTTATTGATTACTGTATGTGTATTATTTTCTAGGGTTTGAGTCATATCGATTGATTGTCTGAATTGGTAGCTGGTTTATGGTACTCTTTAATAGTAATAATCCAATATATAACTTGATGAAGGAATTGGGATTTTGATAGTTTAAATTGTGAATAGTAGTTCCCTGGAATAGGAATTGGTACTGATTTCACTCCCTGGAATAGGAATTGGTACTGATTTCACTCCCTGGAATAGGAATTGGTACTGATTTCACTCCCTGGAATAGGAATTGGTACTGATTTCACTCTCGGCAATGCTGTAATTTTTTCAGGTCAGGCACAGACTAACCGGTTTACAGGTTAGTTAGCGGGGGTCCTTGTAATGCTTTTTTTCCCATCACTGAACAGTTTTAAGTAACTTTTTTCTTTTCCAAAAAGAAACTGAAGGGTTATTGTTTAAGCTTTTTCTACAAGGGCACTGTAAGAGAACATGTCAAAATAGAGCATCAATTGGTTCTTCTTTCAGGGCTTCAACCAGCCTGGATAAACCACTTTTAACTTTGGTTTTGCCGGAGTTGGCTGCTGGCACAACAGGGTGGTGCGACCTCATTTCTTGGGGTTCATTATTAATTGCTCTGCTCCCTCGTGCAATCAAGGATACTTGCTCTCAAGGTACCTGCTTTGGTCATTTTCTTGTTGCATTCTTCAAACTTAATTCTCCATTTTCAATAATTATTCCATTTACTTTGTTGTATCTGAACTCAATTTTCATTCTTCAATAATGCTTATGGTTTGCAGACACTTCATTATTATATCTTGACTGTATGATGTAAAAACAGTGATACATAAACTGTTACTCTTTTAGTCTTAAATTGTACTTGTCTTGCAGAATTAAGGTGTTATGTATTTGATGATTAATTATTTTGTTGGTGAAAATTGTGTACTTGTTACATGTTCAAGGGTAGATGTTAAACTAAAATGTGGCGTGTTGCGGTGACTATGGGTTCGTTCAATCGATTTAATTTGGTTAATTTTGCTTGGACGATAACTAATTAGTGATTGAATACTTGAATTTGGTTGTAGTATGTAGTTGGAGGGAGTGGAACTCAGGTGCTTACAAATGAAGCCGGTGAAGTCAGTAGTATAACACATTTTGGAGGATCTGTTACTCTTTTTTTATTTCATTTGTTGTCTTATTCCGGATAATCGACTTTCATTTACGAAATGACACTGATATGAACACAAAAGTATGTTGTTCGATTCTTGACATGAAGCATGAGCTTGAACAAATATCACAGTTTGTTTTGGCAAAAAAAGGAGCTCGTAAATTTTGAGGTGAATTGTAATAATCGTTATCCGACATGCTCTTGCACTGGTTTCAGTTACTTAATAGTTAAATCATGCCTGAAATTATGACAGGATCAGAGTTACGCTTTTAAACGGACTGGATTACTCTCATGTGACAGGATGTTGTGAACTTACTGTAAACGGTTTTGGCTTAAACTTAATCCGAATTTATGTTGTAATAAGCTCAGAGGTGCCTAACGTGAGTATTATTTTAAGTGTTTGACTTGTTATATACGTATAGTTATGGTTTCTACTAGTCTATTGCAATACGAGATTTGTTATATGATTTACTCCTATAGTCTTTGGCTTAAAGTTAATCACTCAATTCACTATAAATGGTGTTCTCACATACATAGCTATTTCATTGTACATGAGTTTGACTTGAACTAAATCCGAATTTATGCTTTATTCAAGCCCAGAGGTGCCTAATTAAGTGTTATTTTTAACTGGTTGACTGGTTATAGTGTTGGTTTCTACTAGTCTATTGCAATAGGAGAAAAGTTTTTGAGATATGTGATTTGGCTCCTGTCGTCTTTCGCCTAAAGTTAATCACTCGATTCACAATAAATGATTGGTCTCATTTTTCGTAAATTTTTATTGTAATAAAATCATAGTTAAGTGATGCGCTTGTAGTTTTTTCTTACTGTACTCCTTTGTCTAGTCATTTGCAGTGGATGTTCTTCCAAAGTATTAGGCTTCTTAGCTTGAAGCTGGAATAAAACTTGTGTGACTTTTTTCTTCATCTCTGCTCATCTTCATAGGTTCTTCCTTATTATACTGTTTCCCTTGTTCATAATCTAGTTGCGTAGTTACCTTGTGCATTTCTATTTCTAATGGAGCAAAGGAGTCATTATGTTAAGTCTTGGTTCTTGATTATGATCAATAAAGCAAAGTGGCTCATTAAACTAGTTGTGCTTCTTTTTGAGAAAAATTTATTGGATGAAATTCTCTACTCAATTTTCTTTTAGGTCATTCGAAAACAACCTTTCGATGGCTAACACAGGGGTAAAACTGCTTACATTGGGTCCCCTTACCCGGAAAATTGCGGGAGCCCTTAAGGTATGGGGGTAATGTTGTTGTAGTTGTCTTAGTTCATCTGTGCTTGGTAGTGAATTGTAAAATTATGTAGGTTAGCGGATGCAAGGCCAAGAAATGCCGATATAGATTGCTATGGCTTCATGCTAGAGTCTGATTACTTATAGCCGTTATTCTGTTATAGGTATTGTAGGAGCTGAACCTTACAATGGAACAATTCATTGATTTGTGCATTCTTTCTGGCTGTGTCAATATTAAAGGTACCAGACAACTTTTAAGCCTGATTATTTTATATTCTCAGCTATTTTTGTACTAGTGTTACTACCAAAGTCAGACTTGGAAATCATTGTTCAGGACAGTCATTGCTATTGTTACAAGTTCAAATCAACATAGTGCTTAATGGTATTATGACTCTGGCAAAAAGGAAAACATATAAAAGTAGCAGTTTAGCACCCGCAACCATCGCAGTCAGGTTAGTACACCACTTCTCTTTTGTGTTTTGTTAACACAATGCAGCCTTTTACTACATTATAAACGAACACCAACGACTAATATAATTAACGACTCTCAGAATACACTGAGAATGGTCACAATAATCTTTCGGGAACATTTCATCCTCAAATTTGTAGATCTCGATCTAATTTAATACCCTGATCTAACATTGTAGCTACTAAAATTTACATCCTAGCATGTGGGTTCAAGGAGCACCCACCAATCCACCATACATTAATGATTCAAAATGACAGGAATGGGCTCATATGCTGAATTACAGGTACCTGTCAACCTGGTTTATCTTTGATGGCTGTTCAGCAACACCACTTCAGTCTTTCAGCCTTCTGTTTACTAAGCACAACGGTGGACTTGGTTTTAAAGCTCTTAACATGCTCAGGTTATGGCGACTACGTCGAGTCAGCGCTCCCTTTGCCAGGTTATTATCAGACCTAATTCATATCCACTCTTGGGACTTATCTCTACATTCTTATTACTGTGCATAATTAACAACAGATGACCTTATTTTCTCAGGCTTGAGAAAGATATCCGATTCGACTACTTTTGGACCAGGTGCACCAAACTTATCTCAGTAAGCCATCATCATAAATTTCAATTGTTATTTTAAGATGCAAGATGCAACTCTTTGATTAAATTCCTGTTTGCTTAAATTCCGTTGCCGCCAAATCTGGTACAGGAAGCTTAGCACTAGCGCGGCATGAGTGTCTCGCTGTAGGCTGGTCGCTGCAGTTAAGCACCATTGGACAGATTGTCGCAGCGGAATCAGAATGGAAGTCAAAGTATTAAGAGCATTCACTACCTGTACGCTAAAAATGCAGCCAGAAAAGAGGTGATCAGAAGTCTCTAATTCCTGTCCACATAAATAGCATTCGGCAGAGAGAGTTGCCCCATACATAATCATTTTATCATTGGTCCTCGAGGCTTTATTCATGCACAACCATCCAAAAAATTGATGCCTTGGAATGGCCAGAGAATTCCAAATAACGGATGCCCATGGCACTAATGCCCGTGTCTGCCGAAGCCAGTTATAGCAATTCCCTGTAGTATACCCTTTAGGATTTGTTGAGATGAGAAGGGGGTAATATTAAATCTGATGCATAGTGTAAATTAAAAGAGGTATTACTGACATTGGAGTTGGTATCAACTTTGAAATCACTAGTGATGTTTCTCTCCTCATAGACTATTTAGTGCCTTTTGTTTTTAGTACTTATAGTTTAGGCTTGCTTGAAACATGGGGTTAATTGTAAGTTTTGTTTGTTACTAAGGTTTTTGTATGTATTATTTAAAATAATTACAAAAATCAAGATTTCTTGTGGAAAAATATATTTGAGTTACTATTATATTTAAATAATTTTTTGGCATCATTTCATTTTAAAAAAAAAAAAAAAAAATTTTTGTTTTTTATATTACCTATTTGCGGCGTTTTTGCCAAAAAACGCCTCAAATAGGGAAGCTATTTGCGGCGTTTTTTTTAAAAAAACGCCTCAAATAAGGAAGCTATTTGCGGCGTTTTTTTAAAAAACGCCGCAAATAGCTTCCCTATTTGAGGCGTTTTTTTCCGCCGCAAATAGCTTTTTCTATTTGCGGCCCCCTTATTTGCTGCTGCACCAAAAACGCCGCAAATGACCACTTTTTTGGAGCCGCAAATAGCTATTTTTCTACTAGTGGAGATTATATTTAAAGTCTCCTTTTTCTGGTCCGTCTTGGTCAGAAGTTGACCCGAAGCCCGTGTATTATTATTGCTCTCAATTCATGCCAGCCTCTCTTGCCTACGACTCCTTCTGGACCAACCCAATGAGGTTTTGGATTAAAGCATCCGTATTTTGTGGTGGGTTCGAAGGTTGTTGCGGGATAAAAGGTGGTTTTTGGAAGCTTTGTTTATGTGGAGGGATGTAGGCTTGATTTTGTTGTTGTTGTGGAGGTTGTGGGTTTACGACATTTTGACTCGTCCATCTAAGGTGAGTTTGTAACACCCCAAGAGTATGAGAGGAAAAGTTGTCCCACATCGGTAGATTGTGAGGCTTGTGATATGTTTATAATAGCTCCCACCCACCATTTAGTAACAAGGCCTTGTGCTTTTGGGCTTAAGTGAGGACAAATAGTGGGCCCAAAGGCATACCTCCCGTGTTATTGCGGGTGTGTTACGACCGTGGTGGGTCGGGTTGTTACAGAGGGTGGATGTTATTGTTGTTGGGATCATAAAAGTTATTCCCGCGGTAATGTTGGAAGGCCGCGCATGTTTCGTTCGGCGTTGTGCGGAATTTCGAAACATGGCCTTCCCCCTCCGCATCTTTCGCAAGTGAATAGCCCATCAGAAACGACATTCACTTGATACATGCCACCCTTGCTTCCCCCTCCTACCTCAAACTTATCCAGCTTAGCCATGAGAGCTTCAATGGCCGCGACATTCGACTCGGCCTTCATTTGATTTCCACGGGAGGTCCCGTGTTCAGCTCTATGTACCGCAACATCATCAATAATCTTGAGACATTTGCTCTCCCCAGAATTCTCCTGAAATCTTCTATTTGCTGCAGCGTCAAGATAGGCTCGGTTGTCATCATACAACCCATTGTAGAACTGGTTGAAAAGAAACCATTGTTCGAACCCATGATGAGGGATGGATCGAACGAGTCTCTTGAACCGAGTCAAAGCTTCACTGAAGTCTTCACTAGCCGCTTGCTTAAAACTTACATTGGATACAAAAACATATTAGTGGGTTCCTATTTGGTAGCCGGTGCACAATCATCATGAAGAGACAATTTCATTGCTAATACTGGAGGGAAAAGATGAGCTCCATATATAGTAAAAAAAAATTACTACGATAAATATGAATATAAAATCACACATTCTCTTTTTTCTACTATTTCTACTTCCTATGGATGGGTCTAGTAGTGTATTATAGGCACTCACTTAAGATGTCTGCTTGATCAGAGAGGCCTCAATCGGCTGGAACACACCTATTCTTTATCTAGTAATGTAACTAGTTTTACATCGATAGAGAAAAGTGAGAAGGTTGCTACGGATTCGTTGTAAGCAGTATATAGAGTGGCCGCGTCGGAGACATACCAATGCTTTCTTTATAAGTGGTGAGACGGGGAAGTTAAAGCATTCTAGTTGAATGGCATTTAATTCCTTCCACAATATGCTCTTGGGAGCAAGCTTCCGTTCTAATTTCGCGGGATAGCTCTAGTAAGTACAAAGACTCCACAATTAGACGAGATAACTGGCAAGAGATGATCCTGTCTTCCTGTCTACTACAGATTCAGACACATAGGCAGTAATGGGCTGGATTCTTTCTTTTGTTATATAGACTAAGTTGCTTTTGTGCCACATTATCTTATATAGTACAACAGCCCTTTCTTTTTTCGCCTTAGAGTAGAATAAGAGCAAACAAACAACTCAGAAATTGACTATTGAAATGAGTTTTCTTAAAGCAAAATCACACATCAACAACACCACCAACAACAATATAGGTATTAATTGGTAGCAGTAATTGTTAAGCCATAAGAATTGAATACAGATAAATAAAACACAAAAAAGAAACAATCTTATTATTTCGTACAAACCTAATTCCAAACAAAGTAATTATTATTTCACACCCATCAAAATCAAAACAAAAAACCCTAAATTTCATACAAACCTAAATCAAGTTAAAAGAAAATTAATTTGATATATGAAACAACTTAAAGTACCTGGGGTTGAAAGTGAGGAGTATTTGCAGCGATGACAACGGTGAATTGATGAGGTGTTGGCGAATCCTAGGTGTCGTCGACGGTGGCGAGTGAGCGATGATGATGTTGAAATGTTGGAATCCGCCGGGTAGAAGGAAGGGGAAAGAGTGACGAGTCTGGATCTATCTAATTCGACTATTTGATGGTGGATGCCTCGTATTTGCGGCGTTTAATATAAAAACGCATCAATTAGTATATTTGCGGCGTATGGCTTAAGAAACGCCTCAAATGCGAGTAATTATTTTAAAAAAAATATAAATTTTTATTTTTATTTGCGGCTATTTGTCAAAAACGCCTCAAATAAGGAGCAGCAAATAGATGTTTTTCTACTAGTGTATGGGATACAAATTTATTAAATTCCTTGAAATTGGACGAAATTAAATGAGAGAATTTTGCGCCTCGTTATAATTTGAATATATGAGATTCAATTAGAATAAAAGTTATTCTTGAAGGGAACGATAAATGTTATCGTATTAAAGGTAGTCGGTTAATTACAATTGCAACAAGTTGTAGATTGCATTGACCTAATGTGAAATGTTAACAATTGATACTTAAGGGTTGAGTATTAATTTATAATGTTGTATTTAAATTGTTTAGATGCAATTTCATTAGACATGACATTTTTACTTGTGATATGTCACATTTGTGACATAACACATTTTTTACAACTTTAAGTTTAAAATGGATCACATGCATGGTGCATGCGAACCGTGTAAATGGTGCTTGTATGGGTGGTTGTGTTTTGTGATTTTGCTCTAATTAAGAATTAGAAAAGATGATGATCTTGTAAGACTATAGACTAGGCCTAAAAGACTAGTCATATAGAAAAGAGAAAAAAAGGAAAAGGGTGCACAATTCCCCTTCACTTAAACCGTGTAAGTAAGGGGAATAGGCATCCCTTCTTTCCTTTTTATATATGTTTTTTTTTTGATAACGAGGGGTTTAATCCCCCGGGCCCATGCATTCCCGCACCACCACATGGACCATGTAAGCCACTCCTTCGGGAGCTGCAGTGGCCAAGTGGTCATCGCCCCAGCTGGTAATCGAACCTGAGACCTCTCAACTCCTGCATTTCTGCAAGCTTTAAGGTCTAACTCAGTTACCACTGAACAAACACCACTTGGTTCCTTTTTATATATGTTCCATACCCATACTTGCACACATTATTCATTATTCCACTCTCTCATTTTCTCATGAAAATTTAGTGCATGAGGTTATTTTCTCTCATAAAATTATTAGTCCAAAATTAATCCTAGAGTAGTATTGTGAGAGAATATATTTTAAGGAAATTACTACTAACACATATTAAGAATATTATTTTAGTAGTTGATTGGGCATTTGTCTTGAGTGCAAACAAAAGAGGGTTCCTATACTTGGAGTCTTTGCTCATCCATCCCACATTTGCTCAAGAACGATTTTGGAAGGAGTCCATAACCGTGCCCTAATTCTGAATCCTCAATGTAAGGTTTCGATTTTCTTATACTTGCATGCATAAGATCAATATTTATTTTTATAACTAAAATAAATTCACTCATATAGGATATGAGTTATATTTCTGGAAATTCATTCAAGGTAAACAACAATGTAACTTTATTATAATAAATGATGTAAAGTGATTACAATGTCTCAAAAGATATAACAACTCAAAATAACAGCGAAACCTAAAAAAAGAATCTATGATGCTACAAAACTTTGTGACGACCCATCCTCGTCAGTCAAGCATCATCAACCAACATCGAGCTACTTGCTAAGAATCTGCTCACCATACCATGGATCATCACAACGCATAAACCACAAGCGTCATTTATTGTATACGCAATATCGTCACTACCAAAATAAGAACAGTATAACAATCTCAAGGCACGACATGCTGATATAACCAATAACTAATCATCTCACAATGGCGACCTGTAGTTCCACAATCAACCCCCACTTGCCCGCTCCAAGAGGTACCTAGATCATTAATGTGCACATCCCCTCCGTGGCAGGTCCCACGAAGAGCGATCGTAAGAATGTGAGCCTTTTCCGTCACGGTTGATGAGTGCATTTTATATGCGTTTATTCTCATGTTTAGCACGCATTTCTATGCTTTTATTTGATCTCTTTATTATATTTCCTCCGGTATTTGCTACTTTAGGCCTGTTTCGTGTCCAGTACAGATATGGAACCCATTTATGCATTTAAAAGCCAAAATCGGTCGATAAAGGAGACGGAGCTCATATATAGCCCATGCCCGAGTCATTGGAGAGGTGTGGAGTCGTCACCAAAAAGGCCCTAGATGGGAAGGAACGAGACAAGAAGTTGATAGACAAGTTGTTCACATGGATAGACAAGCTATAGTTGTCGATAGACAGTCTACTTCTGTCGATAGACAAGTTACTTATGTCGATAGACATGCTAGTCTTGTCGATCGACATTGGAGTTAGACACAGGAAGTTTGCGTTTGGAAGTTGTATGCTAGTTTGGTCGATCGACATACTTTTTGGTCGATCGACACATGCCAGACGGTTTTTCTGCTCGTGTTTTGTAGGCCTTTTAGTTACTTAGTTTTTCTACTTCTTGGCACTAGTATTTAAGGCTTAGAATATTTTTCATTAGGTTATCTTTTATTCTGCTCTCGACTTCTAAAAATTCTATTACGTAAAAACTCTCTAAACCTTTTTGGATCTAGAATTATTTCTTTCTCCATTCCTAAAACTTGGATTCGTATTTGGTAATTTTAATTCTTCTTCCCTTCGTTCCTCTTGTTTAATCGTTATTGTTCTCTTTAGATTTAATTTATGTTCATTATTCTTCCATTAAATTTCATTATGCAATTCATTATTTTCTCATCTCCTTTTATTACTGTTATCAAGTTTTTCATGAGTAGCTAATTTCTTATGCTAGGATTTAGGGGATCTATGGGGGATTAAGGGTCTATACTTAGGTTATTAGGTCAAATTGATTTTATTAGTCTAGGTTGTTAATTGCAACATATAAAATACAAGTAATTAGTTGAAGGCCACAATTAGTTACTTGAACCGGTAAATCCATACCTAAGATTGAAAGCCTGGAAAAGATTAGACCTATTGCAAACATTAGGGTGTCTTAGTAAGTTGCGAGAGCCCGCTAGACGCATCTTAGAGCGAATAGCGATCCGAGAGGACCTTTTCACTGCTTTTTAGACTGGTAATTGAGACCGACCTATGACCCTACCTTTGATCTGTAATGTCCCATGGTGAACCGACAATCCTAGTCTTCTCTCATATTATTTTCATAACCTAATTTCTCTCCTTTAATCTTTTTTTACTTTAATTGCTTAGTTATTACTTTCAAACAAACAAAACCCCCGTTGTTACTAGACAGTCTTGAATTAGCATTTAGAATTTATTTTTTGTCTCCCTGTGGATATGATCCCGACTTCCTTTCTACATTAGTTAGGCCAGTTGGTTATTTTTAATAGGGTTGCGACAGCCATATCAAATTTTGGCGCCGTTGCCGGGGAGACGGTAATTTTCTATTTGTTTTATTTAGTTTGTCTTTTGTCTCAAGGAACTTATGTCCTTGAGACTGATCTTATCTTCTTCTCTAGTGTTGTTTTTATAGTTCCTACATGTCTTATTGACAATACTTCGGGAGAGTCCACCTATGTTCCATTCTATTGGGCACCAGGTGGTAATTTGTGAGAGATGTGGTGCTGCGGGGCACGATGCAGTTCATTGTTTTGCAGAGTGTGACCAAGTCTATGCTTATAAATAGTATAGACAAGGTTACTATACTCCATTTTCGCAGTATAATTCTCAGGTGCCACCACATCCATATTATCAGCAAGGCTTTCAAGAGCCCCCCTATTCTTTTTCGCCGCCGTAACAACAAGCTCTTCCTTCTGCTGAAAACAGTGACGAGATTGCGGGATTGAAGTCGTTAATAACGACATTTTCACTTTATATGCAAGAAGTTGAAAAATCTAGAGATTCCTCTATCAAGAGACTTAAGCTTCAATTGGCTCAAATAGCAACCAAGTCAGATGATGATATGTATGACTCGGATTTTGATGAAAGCGTTCGATCGAGTGGTTTTGGCGAGGATAGAGCTCGATCGAGTGCTATTCACGCTCTATCGAGTACAGTGACAGCGGAGAGCAATGATTCGTCACCCGAGTCTGTTTCGGGTGATGATATGAAGGAAAACGATGTCCATGGCGAGTCTCCTATTTGGAAGGCCGAGTTGGATGCCGTGGAGGCTGCAATATATGGGACAAAACCTATACAGTCAGACTTCTTTGCTTTTGACGGTGTTGCTTCATCATTTACACATGTCCGAATGACGATGAAAAGGTAAATGAAGATACTCTTATTCGATAGAAGGTAATGCTATTTCTTTTGTTGATTCCGATAGGATTTGTTTTCTCCCTTCCGTCAAATCATATTATGCTGTTGATTTGTCGCCTCCGCCTCAGTTTAGGAGCAAATTGGAGGAGCATCGTTTTGTTTCTTCTTACACAGGTCGTGAGAGGTTAAAAGACCCGGGAGGAGGATATGAAAATTTTATCCCACCTAAGAAAAAAGTGCGAAAGAGGGCTGATAGTGGCGTGATTGATGATGTGATGAGCCGCTGCTCTTCTGTTGCTGTGCTTTGGAGGCTAGTAGTAAAGCTGATGACCGCTGAAGTGACTGCTTTTAGTCAGAAGCCGAGCTCTAGGCTATATCACGGTGGTGTTTGATTGCTTTAGTTTCATGAGACTTTTTAAAGACAATTTACTGTTTTTAAGACTATTTATTGTTTTTGGTTTGCGTGAGACTTCGCATTTCAATTACTTTGCTTAGGATTTTTATAGACTATAGACTTTACATTTGGGTTTAGCGCAATTTTGGGCGCGATATATTATGTGTAATTTCAGGTTTGAAGACCATCTTAACTCAAACTATTGAGTTACGCGAAGAAGACACTGTCACCTACAGGTGTGCCAGTTGATCGACTGCCGGAGATGTTGTCCTCATTTTTGCAACCACTCCCCTGTTGTGCTTGGTTGTTTTCAGCTGCTCGGATCGGAGTTTAAGGGAGTTTTCTCCACATTTTTTTCTCCGAATCCCTTTTGTCTTCCTATGATTTCATTCTTTACACATTTTTTTATCGCGTCTAATTTACATTTTAGGATAATGCGCTGTGTTTTCAGGTATGTTACGGCAGCACTGGTAGCTGCTGCATCCTCCTAGCTCGAGCTGGTTTGGGGAGGTTTCCCTTTTGCGCTTAAAATCTTGTGAGTTTGCGAGTCTCTTTACTGTCTTAGTTAGTTTTACGCAAATTCCCATTTCCTTTTGCTTCTTTATTCAGATGATTTTGCACAATTAGGGCATTGTGTGATTTGGTTTGGGGAGGGGTTTTAGGGTTTTGCGTTGCATTCACGTTTTCTGCATTTTTGCATGCATAACAAAAAAAAATACAAAAACATGTTAGCTTTTAGATAGAGTCTTAGGTAGAGTCGGAGTGGTTATATAACAATGACGACATCGCATTTATACTTAACCTCGTTTAAGCCTTGCATTTTTTACACCCTATTTTTGAGAAATTCATTTGCATAATCTTACGAGTTTTTGATAATTTCTACCAAACGAATAGACTTGACCTGAATGTTGGCAAACTACTTATACATTCTAAGCATTAGAGCCTTATAAACTGGTGACATTCATGACCGGTTTCATCTAGGATGTGAGTAGTACTCCTTGCATGGCATGTAACATCAATTTGCATAAACATGACATTCGTCTCTTATTGCCTGCATACACTCGGGTTTGTGGCGGTGACACATGTGGAGAGGCAACTTACACCCCCTTTCCTTTCATTTTCTACCCATGAGCTTCACATAGCCAAATCGACCTATTTTGACCCTTTTAACTACAATCCAAATTTTAGCCTATCCTAGTCAAGCTAGTTCAGTGGTTATTGTTGGATATGTTTTATTGTTGATTTGGGTTCGCTTTGAAAAGATGTTGTTTAGAATGAATGAAAAGGAGAAGAAAAAAAAAGAAAAAGAAAAAAAATGGTGTGGCTGCTGAAGAAAAAAAGAGAAAAAAAATTGATTGAAAAACGAAAAGAAAGAATCAAATGGAAGGTTTCAGAAGAATGTTTAATTTACTCCCATGCTTGTCATTGTATTTTATGGGGAGTCTTGTTCAGAAGATGTGAATGAGTTTATGCCGCATTGGCATCAGTTTTATTTGTTCAAATTGAGTTGTTAAGCGGAATGGTTTATTATTTGGATATGACTGTACTAGCTTGGCTTTATCTCCACATATCCAAATCTATCTTGCCCCTTTTGACCCAATTACCTCACCTCACATTATATGTAAGTCCTCGGCATGTGTCTTGGTCCTTGTTTAGTTGGAGTGTATGTGTACGGTAGCTAGAGAAGTTTATCATGTTAGAATCGCATGCATGTCTATGTAAGTCGTAGTTTAGGTGAGTGACTATTTTCCTTCTCTATTACAAAAATTGTATTCACCTTGTGCTTTATTGAGAGATGAGTGACACGTGAGAGTCCAACATAAACGGTCTTGCAAGGTCGACGGTTTGGTAGTTTATAGTCATTAGTATAACTCGTGTGCATCTGTTTTTTGTGCTATTCAGCTTTGGAACTTGTTCCTTAGCAAGGGTGTTACTTTAGCATTAAACTGGTTTATCGAGTCTTTTGTATAGCTAGCTCTGAGTTATATGCTGCTCCATTAGTCTTCCTCTTTGTTCTTGTGCTTATTGCTTGCTTGGGGACAAGCAAGGGTTTGGTTTGGGGAGGTTTGATGCGTGCATTTTATATGCGTTTATTCTCATGTTTAGCATGCATTTCTATGCTTTTATTTGATCTCTTTATTATATTTCCTCCTGTATTTGCTACTTTCGGCCTGTTTCGTGTCTAGTACACATATGGAACCCATTTATGCATTTACAAGCCAAAACCGGTCGATAAAGGAGACGGAGCTCATAGCCCATGCCCGAGTCATTAGAGAGGTGTGGAGTCGTCACCAAAAAGGCCCTAGATGGGAAGGAACGAGACAAGAAGTGGATAGACAAGTTTTTCACGTGGATAGACAAGCTATAGTTGTCGATAGACAGTCTACTTCTGTCGATAGACAAGTTACTTATGTCGATAGACATGCTAGTCTTGTCGATCGACATTGGAGTTAGACACAGGAAGTTTGCGTTTGGAAGTTGTATGCTAGTTTGGTCGATCGACATACTTTTTGGTCGATCGACACATGCCAGACGGTTTTTCTGCTCGTGTTTTGTAGGCCTTTTAGTTACTTAGTTTTTCTACTTCTTGGCACTAGTATTTAAGGCTTAGAATATTTTTCATTAGGTTATCTTTTATTCTGCTCTCGACTGCTAAAAACTCTATTACGTAAAAACTCTCTAAACCTTTTTAGATCTATAATTATTTCCTTCTCCATTCCTAAAACTTGGATTCGTATTTGGTAATTTTAATTCTTCTTCCCTTCGTTCCTCTTGTTTAATCGTTATTGTTCTCTTTAGATTTAATTTATGTTTATTATTCTTCCATTAAATTTCATTATGCAATTCATTATTTTCTCATCTTCTTTTATTACTGTTATCAAGTTTTTCATGAGTAGCTAATTTCTTATGCTAGGATTTAGGGGATCCATGGGGAATTAAGGGTCTATACTTAGGTTATTAGGTCAAATTGATTTTATTAGTCAAGGTTGTTAATTGCAACATATAAAATACGAGTAATTAATTAGTTGAAGGCCACAATTAGTTACTTGAACCGGTAAACCCATACCTAAGATCGAAAGACTGGAAAAGATTAGACCTGTTGCAAACATTAAGGTGCCCTAGTAAGTTGCGAGAGCCCGCTAGACGCATCTTAGAGCGAATAGCGATCCGAGAGGACCTTTTCACTGCTCTTTAGACTGGTAATTGAGACCGACCTATGACTCTACCTTTGATCTGTAATGTCCCATGGTGAACCGACAATCCTAGTCTTCTCTCATATTATTTTCACAACCTAATTTCTCTCCTTTAATCTTTTTTTACTTTAATTGCTTAGTTATTACTTTCAAACAAACAAAACCCCCGTTGTTACTAGACAGACTTGAATTAGCATTTAAAATTTATTTTTTGTCTCCCAGTGGATACGATCCCGACTTCCTTTCTACATTAGTTAGGCCAGTTGGTTATTTTTGATAGGGTTGCGACAGCCGTATCAACGGTCCCATACATATATGTTCCCAAATCTCATCTCGTAACCACGGGTGATAGCAGTCTTACAGCACAACAATAACATCGTCACAATATGTAACACCCTGATATTTCGCTACTCGTAAATTTAAATATTTTAAGTTTAAATCTTGAGAATAACTTATATTTCATGAATTCCGTAAATTATTTTAAATGATTTGAATAATTTATGTTGAGACATTTTAATTTAAAATGGCACCTCAATTAGTTGTGTAAATGATATCGTAATTATCTAATTTTAGTGTTCCGTAATGTTCATCTCATTTTAGGTTGATAAGTAACCTTGAGTCGGTATTTCTAGCTCAAATCGTCTTATCTTATGGGTCTTTTATGTATTGGGTCCATTTCCCTCATCTTTTCCTCACAAAAACCCTCTCACAAACCCTAACATCCTCATTCTCTCCTCATTTTTCAGATTTACGAACAATGAAAACACCATTTGTATATTTTTCTCTCCTCCAATCTTCAAATGCTCATAAAATCTTCGTTACTTATCCGTTTGAGACGATTTTCACGCCTACTTCTTTCTCTCATCGTCCTCCATCTTTCTAAGTAAGAAATGTCCCATAATAATTCCGTCTTACTTGCTGACCGTTGCTTTTTATGGCTCGTTTTTTAGACTTATGTTGTTGTTGGTGTTTCTAGTTATGGGCTTTGTCGAATGGAGTAGCTTGGAGTCGACTCATGGTGGTTTGAGAAGCTATAAAGTAACCTTGATGAGGAACCTCAGTTTATGTTATAAACTATACATTTTATGTGAAACTACATGTTGTTTATGAAATTAGTTGTGAATACTAATGTTAGAAGTGAACTTGTTGTTTAGAATCTGATTTTATGTTAAAAATCATGCTAGTATTTCATATTGAATATGTTATTAGGTTGTATGAACATGGATGATGAGTATTTATGGAATTTGGGTATGATAATCTTGTTTTGGTTAATTGATTACTTCACATGTGATATTTGTGGTTATTATGTTCTGGGTAAGATGAATTTTCATGTAGAAATCATGGATTGGGAAGCACCTCATGTATTTTGTGTTGTTTCAATTATCGCGATATGCGTTTTCTGAATAGGGCTTCCTAGCCGGTCGGCAATCGGCTGAGAACTTGTTCTTCATTTTTAGGAACTCCGAATATATTTGATGTACAAGTCCTCTTAGACGGGTGCCCGACCGCCGGTCCACCGGCTAAGATCCCCTATGTTGTGACGGATGTGTTTTGATGATGAGGGTGGTACCCTCAGCCGGCAACCGGTCCACCGGCTGAGAGTTCCCTCCCGAGTTTTTCTAAAAGTTTAAAGAAGTGACCAAGGCCCTCAGCCGGCCTACCGGCCGCCGGTGGTCTGACCGGCTGAGAGCCCGGTTTTCCCTAAAATCGTTTATAACTTTTGTATTATGAACCAGATTCCAATAATTCTTCTTCTGTATGATTTGTATGCTTCTTGTGCATGACTTCCTCTTGATTCACATGTTGCAAACTATGAATTCCCCGTATGTTAGCCTCGGCCGACGACAGTCAAACCATGTTTTAAACACGTATTTCAAACGGAATGTTTATAAAGTATTTTACGTAAACTATTATTATTTTATAAATCGTGTTTCTACGATTATTTCGTATTTCATAATCATTTTATACTTGATGATTATTTCATAAAATGACATTTCATTCGTATTTCTTTATTTTGATAATATATTTAGAATTAAATATATTTCATATTCTATATTTATTTTGTCATTTATAGTTGTTTATTATTTAAGATGTAATTATATCTAAATTCTAATTTTTATATATATTCTTACGTAAGTACTAATAATTTTATATTCTTATAATTAATTTAATTAATATTTACTAATACTAAATTACATAATTTAATTAGTATAATTATTATATGTACTCGTTAAATTCAAGTTACGGGTTAGGAACGGGTTCTAGACATATTAATTCCTCAAGATGCGTAATGGGCTTTTAGACTCGGGTTATGATTGACATGTGATTGGCTTGGACTCGGGTAGATTGTGAGGACCTCGTAATGCAACCCAACCCTATGTATTTCAAACAAAAACCCTAGCATCACCATCCATCACCATCCATCTGCCACCCTAAAGCAACCAAACAAAAACCCTAGCCTTGGTGCCTGCCGTGGGGATTGGAGAAGAACAAAAGAGAAAGAAAACGAGACCAGTACAACCATCACCATTATCGTCTTCATTCCTGCGCAGCTATAAGTTTAACACGTTTATTCTCGCTCTTAATGGACCTTCGACATAGTATAATCAGGCCTAGAGTAATCTATGTAGTACCCTCAACATATGTATCATCATTAGACTACCCTAGAACTATTGTGACTGTCACAACAAGGGCCATAGATGTCGATAGAAACACTCTATACTCTGTTTTCTGTTTATACGTGTTTGGGTGTTTGATTCTATTGCGTTATTTTTGCTTAGTCGTTTATGTTCTGGTCTAATTCTATTGTGGGTTCATGAGAACTGTTAATGGGGTGTCAGTAGGTTGTGTTGGTGGTGGTAGGGCGGTTCGTGGTGGCCGGAGGAGGCTGTTTTGACAGCCTGTTCAGGAATCCGCAGAAACAAGTGGTTCGTATACATCCCGGTTGTGGCGGCTGTTTTGAGTGGTTTTGGGATGTGTCGATAAATGGTGGTGTCTCACCAGGGGGTCAGTGGTAATGTGTGGTGTCAGGGGTAGTGTCAGGTGCTGGCTTGGGCGGTGGTGGTGGTGGTTATAGTCGGTTTTAGGATAGGGAAAAAGACCGTGTTGCAGGTCGTGGTCGCAGTAAGGTGTGTGCTGGTGGGGGTGTTTGCTACTGATTTCGAAGGTTGGTATGGGTGAGTCAGGTGTCGGGGTTGGTGTCGTTGGGTGCGTCATAGTGCAGTGGCGACAGCCACCGTGGATGGGTGGTGGTTTAGTCACTGTAGGGCGGTCGATGGGGCTTGGTTTGAGGGCTGTTTGTGGTCACGTATTGAGGGCTGCTTGTGGTCACGTATTGTGGGCTGTTTGTAAGCTAGTATTTGGTATTATTAGTATTCGTGACATGGGCTGTGAATTATAATTATTAGTATTATTGTTATAATTATTATTATTGTTATTATGACTATTATTATTATTAGTATTGATATTATTTTGTTATGGTTGTTATTATATGGTTAGTATTAGTATGGTTAATATTAATAAATATTCCTCATGTTTAATTATTAAGTTGTTAAGTAAATTTTATACAAGAATGTGACGGTTATCAATAGTTCGATAATATTTTCAATGTTCGTTTATTTAATTGAAGTTGGTTATAAAAGTAATAAGGACGAGTTTATTAAGTTAATTGAAGTAGTCATGTTTAATACGGTCTCGTTATGCGATATATATTATTTAAATAATAGATTTGAATGATTGATATATTGTATTAGTTGCGTAATTGTATTAGTTAGTAATTAAGTATATTTTGTTAGGTGTTGAGTATGTGATGAAGTGATTCTGCTGATTGGATGTTAACTGCGTATTGGGATTATATTGCTATCTAGGTAGGATACACTGGCACTATACTCCGTGATGTGTTATGAATGAATTACTAATTTGTATGTTATGGATGCAAGTATGATTTATATGAGAATGATGTTTATGGTTGATTTTTAATATTGCATTCAAGAGCATAGCATATGCATTGGTTATTGAGAAAGTTATGGAACAGATATTGTTCTGATATAAAGCTTAGGGTGATTCTGTAAACCAGGCCTGGTGTCTTCAGCTTTTATGCTGGTGTTCGACGAAGGTCGACGATACTCTGTCGGGACACTACTACAAATCTAGGATAAGAAGACGCCTCTTAGAGGACGGTTGAGGAGGAAACCGTCCTCTATCAACCAAATAAAATTGGCGCCATTAGTAGTATTACAAGTAGGACAGTTAACAAAACAACCGTCCTCTTTATAAACGTAATAAAGATGGTTGGTCAATTAAACCGTCCTCTTATTTAAAAAAAAGACGGTTGTATCATTCAACCGTCCCCTTAATAGTTTTCAGAAATTAATTAACAAAAATAATAACAAAAGACTTCTCTTATTCCTAAAACCCTCTGCTCGCCTTCCTTATGAACAATTGATTCTTTTCATCTTCCTCCTTACCTGTTACCACACCACCATGGCGTCCATTCGTCACCATCGTAATTGATCCATCGTAATTGCCCCTTACGATAGGAAACTATCAATTAGAAAACGCAAAACCCCAATAAAATTCGCCGCGCCGTTCACCCTTTGCCGCTTTCGCCGCCGTTCACCCTTTGCCGCTTTCGCCGCCGTTAACTTTCACCAGGCGCCTTCCTCTTCACAACATTGTTTCAGTTTCCTCAGGCTAAGGTTTGTGTTTTTTACTTAATTAAATAATTCTTCAATTTGGAGTAAATTCAATTCAACTATGCTTCTTTTGGAGTCAATTCAATTCAATTATGATTCTTTTGGAGTCAATTTAATTCAATTATGCTATTTTTGGAGTCAATTAAATTCAATTTGATGCCTGAAGTTTTAATGGTGTATTTTGAAGGTAGGAATTATTGTTTATGTATGAAGTATATATATATATGTGATTATGGTGGAAGTATATATGAAGTATATATTTTGAAGGTAACTGCTGAGGAGAAATTTGAATAAACATATGGAAATGGAATGAATGAAGCGAGTTAATTATGTTGTTTGTCACAATTGTCGCAGGTACGCACTGATGCTCGAAAATAATGTATGTACAGGGAACTTTCAAAAGTTACCGTTGAATCAATCTCACAGAGTTCTCTGTAAGCTTATTTGGTTGATTCACCAGGTTGCCAATTCTCTATTCAATGTCTTGCTAATTCTTAGTATCGACGAATCTATTTTTGTCTGGTTGCAAAAATTTATTCATTATATTACCAAGTATGAGAATTTACTGTAGCTATTCAAGCTTACTATATCTCATGTAGCTGCTATCAATCACTGACATAGATTTGGTCTATCATTATTGTATGTAATTTGGAGGTTATAACTTCAAGTTGCGGCAAATGACAGTATAATTGCAATATTTACCGTCGTTTCTGTTTATTAGGACCTAATATCAACTAGCAAGATGATTGGGATGGAGTAGATTAATTATGTGGAATCCATCATTTGACCATATCATCTGTCAAGATCGGGCGTACATTTAAAACGCGTTCATGATCGCTGACTACTGCAATTAGTAAATAAAAAATGATTTACTACACTTCTCTGGTTTTGTCTATGACAAGTCGATTTTGTGAAAGGATTAGTGATTGTTGCAACTCTGTCAAGAGTATTTTGAGAACTTGAAAAACCTCTTACCTCTGTCTTATACCCTATCCCTGTCTGTCATAGTTTTAAAAACCGTACATTGGACGAGCTTAAGCTCTAGTTACAATTAGACAAAAAACGACACCCCCGTCTTCACAACGCAACCCAACGTTGACACACACTACCTAATGTCGTCCCGCTTCATACCTATCATCGAATGTGCCCTTTTTTCGCTCTTTTTTTATCACATTTCCAGGTATTATATTTTGTTAATTGTAATTGTTATCTCATAGTTGAATTAAGGAAGCATAGTTGTTGTTCTATGCAACTGACAAACAAGACAGACAAACATGTTGCCTTTAAGGTATGAATATGATATTTGAGTTGTTATGTCAATTGCTTTGGACTTATGTTTTAATTGAGAACTTTATATAGTTATTTGGCGTATGATTGTGTTTGTTTGTATTGAGGTAGGTGAAAAAACGAATCCTAAAAGTTATTTTGTGCGTCCAATACTGGAGTTGTTCTGCCTGGTGGAACATGTGATCTTACAGGTAATGCGCTTCTTTTTGGGTAAAAACTACGATTCAAATTCTAAACAAAAAAGATTCTGATAGGCCTGTTTGCTTCTAAAAGAGACTATTTCAGTTTTCTGCGCAGGATATTGGGAGGTATGGCGCATATAATTTAGGCGTTACACCAATTTTGTTCCCTATTTGGTTGTGTAGTAATGCAATGTTTGCATTTGGCAACAAATGAAACTAACTATTTGTAGTGCGGTTCTGTTGCATTTAATGATCTTGCTTATAGTTTGATATGAAGTAGTCACTTATTTACGTTTTCGAGTTGTAAGTAACTTGTGGCAATGAGATGCTAGTGCGCTTCCTCAACGTAAAATCATGTCTTGAAGACGAAAATTGTGTCTTTAACCTCAAAGCTTTACTTTTTCTTAGCTGGCAAAACCTGGCTAAAGGTATGCCTTTAACTTTTATCCTGTTTTTGTTTATGCTACTATGTAGGGCTGAGCAAAAAAATCGAATCCGAATTAAAAAACCGAAACCGAACCGAAAACCGCGACAAGAAAACCGAAAATTCGGTTTTTTTCCAAATGCGGTATCCGAACCGGATTTTATTAAGCTAAACCGGTGCGGATACGGATTTGAATAATTGCAAACCGGGACCCGGTTTTTAAACCGGTTATAAAACTTTTGAAAAAAAAAAAAGGAAAAGTCTAACAAATAGTAAAAGTCTCTGCCTAATTATCTAAACCCTAAAAGAGTAAAAGTCTAAAACCAAACTAAGCAAACAAACGCAGCCAAAAACGAAACCCCTTTCCTAATTTCCTTATCAATCTTCATCTCTTCCAAATAAATCCCAGATTTACCGTCTTCTCATCGAAATTTCGAGCTCTAGCAACTAAGGTTTGTATATTCATCCTTTTATCATATATATTTTAAATTTTTATGTTTTTATTGATTGATTGTATGATTAATTTGATTTTTTTCCGTTTTTATTCATTAATTCGTTCTCCATGAGTTGTTTTATTATTTTGGTATATTTATTTCCATCTTTGTTCAGTAATTCGATTGCTTGCTCGAATGCTCGCTATTATAGATTATATTTGTTTCTGTTTATGTTTCTGTGACAGATTTCGTGTTTTTGTTCAGTAATTCTGAGAATTTAATCATTCTTAATCAAATTAATCACTTGCCTTTCACGGGTACTTTATATGTACTAGGAATGATTCCTAAATGAAGAAAAAAAAGATCGCCACTCTGCCCGAAATCAAATCCCAGCCAAAGGCCCTTGCTTTCTTCAAGCTTTCGCTTGCTAGACAACTTGCTCTGGTTAAACAGGAAACAGGAAAATTTTCGCTTCAAGCTTTGACTTATTAAGAAATAAGTCAAACAGGAAAATTTGGTCAAACCGGTTTCAAAACCGGTTCGGTAATCCGGTTTTTCAAATCCGGTTTTCAATTTCTAAAAAAACCGGTATACCGGTTCAAACCGGTTCGGTTTCGGATCCTAGAAATCCAACTTTTAAAAAACCGGGTCCCGCTCCGGATTGTAAAACCGGTGCGGTATACCGGTTTTGCTCAGCCCTACTACTATGTTAGCATTGTGGCGAACATTTCAGACCATTCTGGGTATGTGCCCCTCCCCCCTTAACATCCCTAGTAATTTCTGTAATTACTTTTGTCTTCACTGAATAAAACTTGAGTCCGTTATTAAGTTGCCTTTTTCATACGTTGGTGGGTTTCAGTTGATCCTGAAGAAGGTGATGCTGTTGGGTTCAGCAACTCAGACTATCATTGGCGGGCCTATCTTGCCCGAGGTGGAAGTTCATGTTATTGTGGAGGAACATGTAAGATGTTTTGTGGATATTTTCTTCTTTCAATTTTAAAGGTTAATAGCTCTCTTCATTTACCTAAGTTGCCAGCAAAGTTGTAACAAATAACTCATTTTTTCAAAACTTTTTCTTTCCGATTTGCATCCATGTTTGGCTGGCTATATGAATTGCTTTTTTTTTTCTTACGTAACTAGTGTGAGAGAAAGTGGAGAGCAAGGGTAAGGCAACTTACAACGAGGTCAGATGTTACTTGCAATTTCCTCGCTTTTGTTCGCCTAATGTTTTATCATTATACTAGTGTATATATGTTTGAGATTCAATCTTCTGATAATTAGTCAACGCTTGGATACGTCTGTGCATCTAACACTCGTAAGGATGCCTGATTAACATGGAACCTAATATGCTGAATGTTCCTTTAAAAGCAGATTCCAAGTCTTCAGTAGCTGGTTGATTGATTTATGATAATTTCGAGCCCTTTCTCTTTTTGGTTTGTTGGCCGAAGTTGTGCCCTTTGTTCCAATCGAAATCTCCCCTATTCAATTTTTTTTCTTTTGCTTAATGTGGAATTTACCTGGTACTGTTGGTAATTGTTTTTGCAGTCACTCAGGCGGTTCCAGTGGTTTGAGTGGCAAAATGCTAATTCTGAACAACTTAGCATTCGTATTCAGGCCTTTGTGGTGATACATCCAGTTCACAAAACTGTGTTTAGGCACAATCCAGTCGTTCCAAATCATGTAAATCTAGTGTTGAGTATCTTGTACTCCTCTTATCTCATTGTACCTTTTGCTGATAGAATAAGTATGGGAACTAGCATACTCAGGATTTATATTAGTCAGCATCTCATTGATCTTGCATAGTTTCTTCCACGTCCAAGACACATCATCATGGGGGAGCTTGTACCCTTGCCAATTATGACCCTTTAGGTATATGGCATTCACCCACTACACCCATAGTTTATCTGATATTACATGAGAGATCTGTTGTTGGATGCCATCGTGTTGTAATATATTCTATCAGTTGCCCTGGTTTCTGCATTGTGGCTTATATGATTTCTTATCTTTTCAGTGGAGATCGCTTTTTTCTCCCGTTTTTTTCTCAAGATTGTACTAGCATGGCTAGATATTCTTCAGACTGGTGTGAACATATGCAGCATAAAAGTTGATGCTTGTACTACTGAACATATGCAGCGTCGCGCCATGGCTAGATATTCTTCAGACTGGTCCGAAGTTTTTTATCTCAACACTAGAGGTTGTGTTAAACTTATATCATAGTTCATATTTTATAGTTACAAACTTATTCCTTTTTGTTCGGTTAGATTTAGAGTATCAATTTAACTCTTGTTGTATTTTCCGGAATGAAAGATATGAAATATTTAAGTTATGAAACAATTTTTATTCGAAAAATTAGTTTTCAAAGATCATGAATTTGATGTTATAAATTGGTGCAAAAAAAAGGATAGTTATATTTATATATTGGCACCAAAAAAGGCGGGCAATATTAAAAACGTGACGCTAAAAAATTATGTGAGCATGTTCAAAACAAGATGGTTCCGAATCAAAACCGTCCTCTTTAAAAATATCAAATAAGACGGTTACAAAGTCAACCGTCCTTCTTAAAAACATCAAAGAAGACGGTTGCAAACTCAACTATCCTCCTTTGAAACATCAAAGAAGACGGTTCTAATTGGAACCGTCCTCTTTTATAAATTCAAAGAAGACGATTCTAATTGCAACCGTCCTCTTTCATAAATTCAAAGAGGACGGTTTGAATTTTTTTCAACCGTCCTCTTAGGCAACGAGGACGGCTGAATTTAGGACAGTTGTATTCCGGTATTAAGACGGTTTTGAACCGTCCTCGTTTCCCCTGTTTGTAGTAGTGGGAGGTTCGGTATGGGTGGAGTTACGGGTTTGAGATTGAGATTGAGATTGACCTCAGACATGTCATAGCATTTGCATATCATCATTTGTTGCATTATGATTTTGTGTTATCCTACTCAACCGCGAGGTTGATAGTGTATTCGTGTGAGACCTACGATGATCCGGAATGGGGAGTAGATTCTATAGGTCAGAGACAGATGGATTAAGAGTTTGGGCATGAAGAGAGACATGGCTTGGACCTACTTAGAATTAGATCACATACTTAGATGTAACAGTTGTACTTTTATTCTATGCGTAGTAATTGTAATATCAAAAGTTTAAATTTAATCAGTTTTATATAAAGTACTCTGGTTTGTTTTACTCTGTTATACACTACCTCGGACATTCTGAGATGGTAACAGTTCTATTTATTTGAGAATGTCTTGCTAAAGGCTCTTAAATACATGTGGGTGTTACAAAGTGGTATCAGAGAGACCCTACGCCCGTGTGGTGAGTCTGTGGTCGGGAGTACCCAGGTCACACCACTAGTACAAATCTAGGATAAGAGGACGCCTCTTAGAGGACGGTTGAGGTGGAAACCGTCCTCTATCAACCAAATAAAATTGGCGCCATTAGTAGTATTACAAATAGGACGGTTAACAAAACAACCGTCCTCTTTATAAATGTAATAAGGACGGTTGGTCAATTAAACCGTCCTCTTATTTAAAAAGAAGACGGTTGTATAATTCAACCGTCCTCTTAATAATTTTCCAAAATTAATTAACAAAAATAATAACAAAACCCTTTGTATAATTCAACCGCCCGCTTTGTAACCGATGTCAATTACATAATAGATAATTGACCTAATTTCAATTACCCCACTCATAGTTTTCACAAAACCCTTTGTTTCCCACACCTTCGTATCCATCATCATCTGCTACAGCTCTTTCTAGAGCAACACCTTCACCTAATATGGATGAGACTTCGACTGAGACCAGAAGCACTCATCTACTGCAGAAAGTGGAAGAACCATAATGGGATGTACCTTAACACAACACCCAATAACCGCTGTAAGTTTTTCCCCTTCTCTTAATCCCTAATTGTATACTTTATTCAATAAATTTGTCATTTTCAAGTATATTTATCATTGATCTATGGCATTTATCCCAAATTGCAATCGCCTACTCGAAAATGTCAAGGCTTTGCTTGTAGTCGAGGTGAACGATTTAAATAATTGTTTTTTAGGGTTTTTCAGATTTATGGAATCGCCCAATTGTTGTTCTCATAGGTTTTTCAGAAATTAGATGTTGTTTTGCATTGTATTTAGCAGTGATTTTAGTGATTCTATTTTCATGGCTCAAAAATTTGATGTTGTTTTTAGTGATTCTAATTTTCAAAACTTACCTATGTATATTAGATTAAATTTTCAATGCTTATGAACGATTGCAAAATTGAGTTTTGATTAATTTAATGATTAGCAAGTTTCAGGATTTTGAATGGAGTTTTAAGACTAATGTGTGATATTTTGTTAGGAAAATGGTGATTTGGTTCTTTCGTGAATGGTGGAAAAGTTTGAGAGTTTGACAGAGAGTGTGATTTTTGGTTTTTATGCTTGTTGGAGATAGGGTCTTGTAATCTAATGGGATATTTTATCTATATGTTGCTTCCCGGCCATTAATGTTTTCATTTGAGTGAGATTTCACTAAAGTAAACCTTCCTAGTGGTTAATATATCCTGACTTTATCATTACGCAGTCGGTATTGAGGGTGATGAAGGCAGACTCAAGTTGTTCATGGACCAAATAGCCGGAAAGTCAATTGAAGAAGTTATTGCTTCCGGAAGAGGAAAGCTCGTCCCCGTCCCATCTCGTGGTGGTAGTGGTGGCGCTGTCGTATCTGCTATTGCATCTTCTCGTGGAGGAGATGTTGCTGAGCCTGTTAAGGAGGAGAAGGTTGAAGGAAAGGAGGAGTCTGATGATGTAAGATCCGCTTTTATGAAGTGATAACTTTGATATTTATATTTATTCAGAGTACTAATTAACCTAAATTTTACTTACAATACCTTCCACTTCTTATTGTTTTGCAGGAAATGGGTTCCAGTCTCTTCGACTAAACTAGAAGAGCTACTGTCTTTTGTAGTTGGTACTCTTCTTATTTTAACCCAAATTTTGGTTTGCATTTCTCTTTGTCTACATGAAATGTTCACATTTAGTTTAGCTTGGTGAGTTGGGTATTGGCAGATAATTAGTCCCAGTTTTGGATTGTGATGTCTTTTTGACCAAGTATATTACCATAATTTCAATTTCAAGGCCTGCCTCCTTTTATAGTATTCCACTCTGCACTCTCGGTTATGCTTAACCTCTTGTCCTTTTCCCAGTCAATCACGAACTTGTCTTCTTTTTAAATCGATAGAACTATAGAAGTGTATCTTGACTCAATCATTGAAGTTGTACCAAATTCAATGATAAGGTCGTCCACTTGTGATTAGCATTATATTTATCCTTCCTTTAAAATTATTTGTGGACTAATGTTTAGATTATCATGTCCGGCTAGTTTTTTATGTGTTTTCTTATCCGGTTATTTTTCTTCTACAAGGCAGAGACCATGTTATGTCTAATTAGGGTTCAGACCCAACTACATCTGCTACAGGTATGAATTTCAGTATTTAAAGTTTGTTTCCCTGAGATACGCCATGGTGAAAGTGTAACTCTTTGAGTAATACATTCCTGGGGCCTTTATAATCAGTTGCCCCGGTTTCTGCATTGTGGCTTATATGATTTCTTATCTTTTCAGTGGAGATCGCCGTTTTTTTCTCAAGAGTGTGCTAGCATGGCTAGATATTCTTCAGACTTGTGTGAACATATGCAGCATAAAAGTTGATGCTTGTACTACTGAACATATGCAGCATGGCGCCATGACTAGATATTCTTCAGACTGGTCCAAAGTTTTCTATCTCAACACTAGAGGTTGTGTTAAACTTATATCATAGTTCATATTTTATAGTTACAAACTTATTCCTTTTTGTTCGGTTTGATTTAGAGTATAAATTTAACTCTTTTTGTATTTTCCGAAATGTAAGATATGAAATATTTAAGTTAATGAAACAATTTTTATTTGAAAAATTAGTTCTCCAAGATAATTAATTTGATGTTATAAATTGGTGCAAGAAAAAAAGAATAGCTATATTTATATATTGGCACCAAAAAAAGGCGGGCAATATTAAAAAATTGACGCTAAAACATTATGTGAGCATGTTCAAAACAAGACGGTTCTGAATCAAAACCGTCCTCTTTAAAAATATCAAATAAGACGGTTACAAAGTCAACCGTCTTTCTTAAAAACATCAAAGAAGACGGTTGCAAACTCAACCATCCTCCTTAGAAACATCAAAGAAGACGGTTCTAATTGGAACCGTCCTCTTTTATAAATTCAAAGAAGACGGTTCTAATTGCAACCGTCCTCTTTCATAAATTCAAAGAGGACGGTTTGACTTTTTTTCAACCGTCCTCTTAGGCAACGAGGACGGGTGAATTTAGGACGGTTGTATTCGGGTTTTAGGACGGTTTTGAACCGTCCTCGTTTCCCTTGTTTGTAGTAGTGCACACCTAGCGAGGGAGGATTCTGGCCCTGGTTGCGGTCAGGTGTAAGGCACAACGAGGACTTGTGTTCTTAAAGTGGGGGAAGTTTATAACACCCCAAGAGTATGAAAGGTTTGTGTGGAGATTTGTCACATATCGATAGAATGTGAGGCTTGTGATATGTTGATAATAGCTCCCACCCACCACTTAGTTGTTGGAGGAAGTGTCCTCGACAATAATGCGTTGACATAATTAAATCTCATTTGAATGAAACACAACTGGGAATGTTACTCTTTTGAAATCGACTGATCAACATTTACCGATAATGATTGGCTGTCTAGAGTTTGACATTATCGTCATATGATGGTGTTGATCACTTGATCCCTTAAGGTCATATCTTTAGGGAATTCCGTCTCAATGGAATATTTAATTAAATCGTATTGGATACGAATTAATTAATAACTAGAAATTTGGAAATGATTTTACGTGACGTATATTATTATAATGGGATTATAATAATAATGGTCAATGTAATAAAATTGTTTTATTACTCGGTTTTTATTTAGTCGTTTGGGAAACGATTAAATTGAGAATGAACACAGTCGATCATAAAATTACAAAGAGTTGTAATTAAAATTATGACATCACATTTTATAATATAATAATTGAGAATTACTAGTAATATTATTTAAATGTTATAAAATTGTGAATTATGAATTTTAAGGAGTTAAAATTGCATAATTAACAAATTGGTTCATGTCTTATGGGACATGTGTGACATGTTACAAATTAACACAATTGACAAAGATAAAATGAGTCTATATTAAGCCCCATTTGAGCAGTGTAATTTGTATGTATGTGTAATGTTTGTGTGTAAAATGAACAAAATGATTATGTTCTTACACATAAAGAATCTTGTAAGGCATATTTCATACTTTGTGTAAGAAGAAGAATGCCATGCATTGGCTTTGGGTGGCTTGCTTTGGCCGGCCATAAGGCTTGTGAAACAAGCTTATGTTGCTCTTATATATACAACATACTACATGCGTGAGTTGCTAAGTGTGTTGGTGATTATTACTAGCTCAAGCTTACACATTTCACACATCCTACAAATATCCCATATTTACTACACTTAGAAAATAGTTTTCTAAGTAAAATCATTTCTAAGATTAATAATATTATGAGTATTATTATTATTATTATTATTATTATTATTATTATTATTATTTCTAGTATACTAAATTAAATTTTCTAGTAACAAAATTGTTTTAGTTTGAGATTGGGTCCTTGATAAGAGCTTTTGGAGACGGTTTCAATATAAATCGTAGTAAGGGTATTTCGGTTTATTGAAGACTCAATAATAGGTGATTATTGAGTATAAACCTTCTAAAACCAATGTAAAGACATTCATACTTCTTATGTAATCATCATGGACGCATAAGATCTAATTAAGTTTTAATGACTAAACTTAAAAAACAAAACTCATTTGAGATATGAGTATATAATCTGAAATATGATTTCTAACAAGTGGTATCAGAGCATTACGATTGTTGCATGCATGGTCGGATTCATGTTTTTCGTGTTAATTAGATTAACATATACATTTCAAAAATTTTGTGTTTTATTATGATAAATCACAAAATAATTTTGCATGTTAAAGTTTCTGATACTAAAATGGTTTTAGGACATAAAAATGATTTTATGGATTTTTATTGTTCATTTTATATTTATTTGTATATTATTGAAGTTTAAATCAGTTTTAAACAACAATTAATGGGAAAAATAGTTAAACTTAGTTTATGACCGAGATTTTTTGATATGTTCTCACATGCAGATTATAGATGTTGTATAAAAATTTTCGTAACAAATAAGGTTATTATGCATGGATTATGATTTTTATGAGATAAATAGTCATAATATGAGTTAAAATGGGTATAGGAGGTTATATTTCGAATCTGACCTTGAAAAGTTTATGAGAAGTCACATGCAATATTTACAGTACCTACAAAAATTTTCAGATTTTGCGGACTAATTCTGCATGATTAATGATTTTTAGTGTAAAAATCATATAAATAGTGACTAATTTCGACTTTAATAATTAGAGTTGGAATTTTACCATAAATATTTTACACAATGTCACATGCAATATTTACAGAATGTATATGAATTTTGAGAATTTGTTCTCTTGTGATGCATGATTTATGATTTTAATGGTTAAAATCGACTAAATAATGACTAATTGTGTTAAAAATAGTTAATCTTAAAATTATGGCATAAAATGTTACCCATAGATGTCTTATATGATAGGAACATCAGATACAAAAGTCGGATATCAAAAAGTTTTTGTTTTATGATTATTTATTTTATGAGATAATTGTTAATAATTGTAATTTTGAGTCATAAAAATTAAAAATTCGAGTATGGCCTGAAATTTTTGGTCATTTCCAGATTCTAAAAGGTATTTTAGGATGACTAAAACTTTATGGCAATTTTATTGCAAGTTTTTATAATTAAATAGGATTCTGGACATAAAAACTCACATTTTAAACGTTTTATTTAAGAAATAAATTGTTTCTTTTGCATGAGGCCATTCTATTAAGTTCTGAAATTTTA
This sequence comes from Silene conica, assembly GCA_029255685.2. NCBI lineage: Eukaryota > Viridiplantae > Streptophyta > Magnoliopsida > Caryophyllales > Caryophyllaceae > Silene > Silene conica. Next base: position 27,797,169 of record CM055314.2, on the reverse strand, counting down.
TAAATTTCCAGATTGTACAAAAATTTAAATTTCATTTTTTCCGAATTTTTATTGACTCATTTGGCCATTTTCCTTTATTTTTCCGTAAATACGTATAATTTATGAACAATAATGCAAAATCGAGTTGAATCATGATCAAAATTAGTGGAGACTATATTTTGATGCCTAAAGAGTCTTAGGATGATTAACTTGGACATAAATGAAATTTATGTAATTTTGGTGATTTTAAGAGTTAAAATCACGCATATCCGTAAAACCGTAAACAAATATGAGATATTTGCTCTAATAAGGCGATTTGGCATTAAAATTGGCATGTGCATACATATTTTAATATTGCATTTTATTTAATATGAATGTCATATTTGGATTGTTTTATATAATTTGGAATTATGTAATTTTTCTTAGTATGGCCTAGTTTAATCAAGATTACCCGTAATGAAAGGGAATATTGATTCGGTTGTAATTTATGTGATCTCGAATCACGGGTTTGTAATTTAATAGATTCAAATTTAGTTTTATAATAGAATAGTTGTATTATTTTATTGTAATTCCGGAGATCCAAAAGACGGTGCCATTCGGAAAGGAGTTCCGACAAGACGGTGTTTTCGTGGATGGCGTGCCTTTGAAGTTCAAGGAACCAAGGAGTTGGTTTCCGAATTTGTAATAGTTAATTTGTTTTTCTATTACTAGGAAGGTCATACTAGGACTTTATTGCTTTTATTTTGCTTTATTTATATGTTTGCATGCATAGCCAAATCGCCATAAACATGCATATTAGAATATTCATTAAAACGACCGTGTCAATTATAATTATCAAGTTCACCAATTTAATTCACTTAAAGGCGATAGATAATAAATTGACAAGACCTCTATATTAACAAAACAATTGAGATTAGCCTTACCAACTAGTAGAACCCATGAGCTTCTATTTCGTGGGGGTGGTACTAGTCCAGTGGGCAGTACGAACCCCATTACGTAGGATAAGTGGGGCGATGAGGTGGATTCAGTCCAGTGGGCGGATCGCATCTTGATGCAATCGAAATTTGGTTTGTACTCAACGGAAGTGTAGAGGACCAGTGGTCAATGTGTTCCGGGCTAAGATTAATAAATAATGATTTTTCATCGACCAGGAGTTCTAGGGTAGAACCGGTTAAAAGTTAACCCACCAAACCATATCATTAAGTCGGAGTTCCAGTGGTTCACGATTTTAGTGGTATAGGGTTTGGGTCTGGGAATCATTTCATAAATGCCTTAACTTGTTTAAAATGTTTACAAGTTAAATTAAAAACGATAAGTGTTTAATATCTTCAAATGTTTAAATTTTGTAGTTAAGGCTTCGTATCAATATCAATCATGACAACTTCCCCTACTCCAAACACCACATCGCATACTTCATGGTTACGATCCTTCATGGATCGTTGTAAGCTAGAAAAAAATGGGGCAAACTTTACCGATTGGGATGCCCAACTTAAGTTGGCCGCAGAAGGTGTTGGTAAAACCCAATACCTCATCGAAGAATCACCTGCCGTACCTGAAGCTAATGCCAATGTCGCAACTAGGCGGGCCTATGAGACCTACCATACGGAGTCTGCGGCGATCAAAAATGTTTTGATATTCTCTATGGAGCCAGAGCTTCAAAGGAGTGCCATTAAGATTGGCATTGCCTATGAGATCTACTCCAAGCTTGTGACAATGTTCTCGAAGGCTTCGAGAATTGTCAAATATGAGGCGGCATCAGCTTTCTTTGATCTCAATCTAAAGGAGGGCCAAAAAGTTAGCCCTCACGTGCTCAAGCTAATAGAGCACGTTGAGACTCTTAGATTGAATCAAGTTGAAATTCCTAAGGAACTAGTGATTGACAGAATCCTCCACTCCTTGTCTAGGGTTAAAACTTATGTTCAATTAAGGGTGAATTTTAACACGAGAAACCAAGAGACACCCCTTGATGAGTTGCCCAATATGATTGTGCAAGCTGAAAGGGATATGTGCCTAAATGTTAGTGCCCCTAAGGATGTGCTCAACATTAATGCAAAGAGCAAGGGGAAGTCCAAAAGGAAAGGTAAGGCAGAAAGGAAGCAAGCTTCCAACAGTTCAAAGAAGGTGTCTTCTGAAGCAAGCACCTCAAATCCCAAGAAAAGCTCCCATCAAGAAGCTAAATGCATTTATTGCAACGGTAAAGGGCATTAGAAGAGGAATTGTTCCAAGTATCTCAGCGATCTCAAAGCTGGGAGGATTCTTCCAGTTGGTATAATAACTATCCTTATTTTATGTTTATCTCAACTTTAGTATTATGATACAAGTTGTAAAATCCACCTCGCGATAGCGGAAATGTAAACATACAAACATGCTAAAAATGCAGCGGAATTAAAATTTTTATATAAACATAGGTAAACATACGAGGTGAAAGTATTACCAATACTATACATGCGGAAATAAACGAGACATAGATAAGTATATAAGTCTAAGTACAAAACACAAGTACAAAAGCTGTAGCCCGGGATAGCATATCCCTACAGGCGCTAAGTGTATAACAAAAGTCTAGGTCTAGCTAAACGAATAAGTGTATGTCATCGATGATAGGATCATCGCTCGCTAGCCTCAGTAACCCCTCCATCAGTCATCATGTACCTACATATATGAAAACATCCACGCCACAATCAGTGGGGAGTGACTAGAGTTCTCATAGCCACCTATTGTCAATAACACATAACATATAAGAACATCCATCATACTCCAACATCACAATATGCGAAGTATATATATCATCCTTCATATCAACATGCATCACTATGCATAAACCATTAACCAACTTCGGAAACTATTTGAGGCGAGAGCCGGTCTCCTTTCCGGTTTCCCGGCCGGGGGGTCTTTTTCCTCAAACCATTTTCGAACTCAGAATAAGAGCCGTCCATGCTTTAGACGAACAATAACTCAAATGATAAACAATACTCTTAAATAAACAATCATTCAACAACATGTGACACTGTACCCCAACTCAAGCAAGCAGATGCAAACGACAGTATCTAGAACTAACTCCGACTCAGGAAAGAACTAAACACAATTAACAGTGCCCGAGCCACACCCCGACTCAGGTAGACTTGGTACACAAGGTCAGCTAGCATTCATCCGTGAACCCCGACTCAGGCACAAATGGATACCGATCAGCTAATAATGGTTCAATGACCCGACTCAGCCATAACTATTACTCTTCGTAGTGAATCAGAATCCAGACTCAAACCTGACTCACCACGGTCAAACAAACTCACGGAGGGAAAGAGGTCCCGACTCAGACATCTCCCACCGCATAATCCATACACGTAATGGTCTAGAGGCCCCGACTCAGACATGTCCGCCATGCCACAAACACACACGTATCCAACTAGAGGTTCCGACTCAGACGTAGTTCGATACGCAACATACAAAGATACGTATTGTACTCTAGAGGTCCCGACTCAGACATATTTCCAATACTCATTCACATAATTTATATTAAATTTCAACTTAACTTACTAGTTTCCTTATGATCATTATACAACACAAGTATAAGAGAATGACCAATTTCACTTAAGTTTATTCTAAACAACTGCTATATATTAAAATAACTTAGTCCGATAAGAATTATAACCAAACATTTAAGAATTAACTAACTTTAGACAAGTAACTAATCACTATACAAATTCTTATCTAGCTAAGATATACAATTTTAAACTAAGTCTTTATGTCAATTTACAAGATACTTATTTCAACCATGATTATTACTAAATTACGATTTCGGAATCATTTTATTAACTAAGCGATATTACTCGTAATATGATGAATAAAAATCTTACCATTAAACTAGTTAACTAAACCATACAATCTCAATGCAATTAACATAAGAATTCACAAGAATCCTTATTGTTAAAAAATAAGTTACAAAAAAAAACCCTAAACGCTCTCTCATATGGCGATTTGAAGGAGACTTTAACGGCGTTGACTATGAAGATCCTGTGCACTATGGCTATGGATTCTTCACCAACACTGCTTCGTAACATCACTAACAGGAAGACGATGGTGAATAAGGGACGAGGGAGAAAGGACACGGCTGAAAGAGGACCTGACATTGATGCGTCAGTCAAGTATGGCAGTATGACAAACATCTCAGGGATTGCAGCGTTTGAGTTCAATGAATATGCAGATTGTGAACCTAACAAGGACGCTGCATCTGATACCATAGAGGAGACTGCATGATTTGTTACCCCTGAAACCACAGAGGATACTATGGGAGATTGGTATGATAGGCATGGAAAGAGAATCATGGACCTCGTGGATGATGACCAAGAAGTCATTACTATAACAGAGGAGGACGTACAAGAGGAGGTTGACTTCTGGAAATTTGCAGTATACGGGTTTGTCTTAGGTTCAAATCCTCCATGGCCTGTGTTTGAAGGCTACCTGCGAAGGATATGGAAACACCATGACATAGAGACAATCTCATTTATGCATAATGGAGTGTTTCTTGTTAGATTTAGAACACAAGAGATGCAAGAACATATCTTGGCAGCAGGGATGCATCTCTTTGATAGTAAACCTGTCATAATCAAGAAATGGCTACCAGATGTGGAATTGGAGAAGGAGGAGGTCAAAACTGTACCTACATGGATTAGGTTACATAAGTTACCTCTCAAAATGTGGGGAGCCAGTATACCAAAGATAGTAGCGAAGGTAGGGAAATTCATGAAGAGGGATGAAGCCACTAAAAGTATAACACGACTGGGATTTGCACGCATAATGATTGAAGTGCAAGTCAATCAACATTTCCCTACTAATATCAAAGTTCAGGATGAAAAGGGAGTCATTATGAATATAGGAGTGGAGTATGAATGGACCCCGAGCAGATGTACAAAATGCCAAATTATGGGACACTTAGCAACTCACTGCAGGAAGAATTCCACTCAGGCACCAAAGACCAGACAAGTGTGGAGGAGGAAGGTGGGCCCAATAGGTGCTAGACCACCCCTCCCACCTGTTACAACAGTGCAACCACAATCAAATCCTTCCAAACCAGTGGCTACTGAACTAGAGGAGGATAGTGATACAGAAAAAGAACCAATATATGGCATGCCCAAAAGCTTCATGGCAGACTTAGCAGGATAGCCCTATAGTCCAACTTTTAAAAGTGTGCTCAGTAATAATGTTGGCACTGGCAGCAGTTGTAACAACCCAACCCACCACGGTCGTAACACACCCCCAATAAGATGGGAGGTAAGCCTTTGGGCCTATTATTTGTCCTCACTTAAGCCCAAAAGCACAAGGCCTTGTTACTAAGTGGTGGGTGGAAGTTATTATAAACATATCACGAGCCTCACATTCTACTGATGTGGGACAACTTTCCTCTCACATTCTTGGGGTGTTACAAACTCCCCTACTTAAAGAACACAACGTCCTCGTTGTGCCTCAAACTTGACCACAACCAGGGCCAGAATCCTCCCCCGCTAGGTGTGTGACCCGGGTACTCCCGACCACATGCTCACCACACGGTCGCAGGGTCGCTCTGATACCATTTTGTAACAACCCAACCCACCACGGTCGTAACACACCCCCAATAAGATGGGAGGTAAGCCTTTGGGCCTATTATTTGTCCTCACTTAAGCCCAAAAGCACAAGGCCTTGTTACTAAGTGGTGGGTGGAAGTTATTATAAACATATCACGAGCCTCACATTCTACTGATGTGGGACAACTTTCCTCTCACATTCTTGGGGTGTTACAGTAGTGCTAATAGGTCACGATCACCCACCCATGCCCCATGATTATTGGAATATGGAATGTACGAGGTATGAATAGAGTAGAAAAGCAGAAACATATAAATAATTTGCTGCTTCATAATAATGTAGGTTTATTTGCTTTGTTAGACACTAAAATAAAGCCCCAGAATCATCATCATGCTATGACTATTTTTAATAATTGGAGTATCAGTTCAAATACTCATACTCATCCTGGTGGGCGTATATGGATTGGGTGGAAACATGATGAATACTATGTTGAGTTCCTAGAATAAAATCCTCAATACATACATCTGTATGTTAAGCATATCCCTAGCCAAGTCCATTTCAATATCACCATGGTATATGCTTTCAATGGGATTGCAGAAAGAGAAGAGCTGTGGTCAAATTTAGCTAGACTGGCAGATGGTATCCAAGGGCCTTGGGCCATAGAGGGTGATTTCAACTGTGTTATGCAGCCAGAGGAGAGATTAGGAGTCAACTTTTCCTTAGCTGAGGCCACTCCTTTTCAAGAGTGCATTGCTTACTGCCAATTGGAAGAATGCCCTACTATAGGTGCCTTCTATACCTGGTCTAATAAGCAAAAGCCAGCTGACAGGGTCTACACTAGACTGGACAGAGTGTTCACTAATGCTGAATGGGACAGAGTTTTACCAAATATGCAGGCCAATTACATACCTGAAGGATATTTTGATCATAATCCATGTATCCTTCAAAACATGGTGAATGGAGAGGAGGTTAATACTAGGCACAGACCCTTTAAGTTCTTGAACATGTGGTGTGAAGCCAAGGTGTTCCCACAGTTGGTGTCACAGTATTGGAGGACTGCAGGTTATGGGACCCAGATGTATCTGCTGGTGCAGAAGTTGAAGGCAATGAAACAGCCATTGAAAACTTTGAATAAAGAGCATTTTTCTGATATTGAGAACTCCACTGAGATTGCTAGACTGAAATTGAAGATTTGTCAGGAAGCGTTGATCCAGAATCCAGGAGATATCAGTCTGATGCAACAAGAATATGATGCCCATGCTCATTACAGTCAGCTGCATACCCAGTTAACTATTTTCCTAAGACAGAAGGCTAAGGCACACTGGTTAAAGGAAGGGGACTCAAATACCTCTTACTTTCATAGGTTACTAAGAGCTAGAAGGAGGAAGAATAAGGTTTATCAGTTGGCTGATACTGCAGGCAATATATATTTTGATGTTCAAGGCATTCAAAAGAGCTTTCTAACTTACTATCAGAAGCTCATGGGGATTGGTACCCCTACCAAACCCGTGTTCAAACATATTGTGCAACAAGGTTCCACTTGTACTGACAGACACTGGGACATTTTGAAGCAGGATATCTCAGATGCTGAAATCAAAGACACTCTATTTAGCATTCCTGATGATAAAGCCCCAGGCCCAGATGGATACACAAGTAAGTTTTTTTAAAGCCAGTTGGGACATTATAGGGAGGGATGTTTGCAGAGCAGTTCATGAATTCTTTAATGAAGGCCAGCTCCTAAAGCAACTGAATGCCACCAATGTCACACTAATTCCTAAAATAGATCATCCCCAGAATGTGACTCAATTCAGACCCATAGCTTGTTGTAATGTGTCCGGTCTACAAGCTCATTTCCAAACTACTTTGCAATAGGCTGGCTAAAGTTTTACCTGAAATCATCTCCCCTACTCAAGGGGGGTTCATCCATGGTCGAAGTATTATGGAGAACATCTTGATATGCCAGGATATTATTAGACTCTATGGGCGGAAGACAGTATCCCCAAGGTGCTTATTCAAAATAGACTTACAAAAGGCCTATGATACTATTGAGTGAGACTTCTTGGAACAGATGTTGGAGGCTCTCAACTTCCCAACTCACTTTACTAGACTTGTGATGGAGTGTGTCAAATTAACTACTTTCTCTTTATGTCTCTATGGCAACACTTTTGGCTTTTTCCCTGGCAAGAGGGGGCTCAGACAAGGAGACCCTATTTCTCCCCTCTTGTTCACAGTGTGTATGGAATACTTGTCTAGGCTGCTGCATTATACCACAAACACTATGACATTCAAATATCATCCTCTTTGTGGTCCTATGAAGCTATCACACCTTATGTTTGCAGATGACCTCCTTTTATTCAGTAAAGGAGATATAAACTCTATAATGATACTCCTTAGAACATTTGCAACCTTCTCAGAGGCTTCAGGACTGAAAATGAGCCCTTCAAAAACAAATGTATACTTCAATGGGGTTCAAGAGACAGTAAAGGCAGATATTTTTCAAGTAGCTGGCTGTGTTGAGGGTACCTTACCTTTTAAATACCTTGGGGTTCCTATCAAGCCTACCAAACTGAATGAAAAGGATTGCAAGCCCATAATAGATAAAGTTATGGAGAGGGTCAGGGCAATTGGGGCAAGGAAGTTGTCTTATGCTGGACGACTAATCCTTATCAAAGCTGTACTGAAATCCTTACAAACCTACTAGGCTCAGATTTTTATACTGCCTACTTCAGTGACTCACAAACTTGAAGCTATGTGCAGGAATTTCTTATGGGATGGAGGGGTAGATTACAAGAGGGTACCCCATGTGGCATGGGAGAAGGCATGTAAATCCATTAAAGAAGGAGGCCTAGGCCTTAAAAATGATGCCTACTGGAACAAAGCAGCTGTAGGGAAGTTAGCCTGGTGGATTCATGCTAGGGCTGATAAGCTTTGGGTGCAATGGGTCAATCATATCTACATTAAAGGGCAGGAATGGCAGACCTACTCATCTACTCTGGATGTTGCTTGGACTTGGAAAAAGATTTGAAAGATCAAAGACATACTCATAGCTCTGTCTGCAGATTGGCTAGATGGACATACTCAGTACTCTATCAGCAAAGTTTTTGAACAGCTGCGACCTGTAAGCCCTGAGTTGCAGTGGCCATTGTTGATTTGGAATTCCTGGACAACAAAGAAGCATATAATGATTAATTGGATGTATCATCGCAAAGCTTTAAAGACAAAAGACAAATTAGCTCAATATGGAATAACTCAGGATGACTTATGCTGCATTTGTGGGTCTGCCACAGAACTGAATTCACATCTGTTTTTTTACTGTACGTATAGTATTCTGATTCTGCAGCATCTCAGGACATGGACAGGGCTTGTGATACCAGGCTCTCATGTAGCAGACTGGTGTCTGAGTAGACGAGGATCAAAACTTAAGAGAGGAGTGCTGAATGCTATCATTAATGCTACTGTTTATCACATATGGATGCAAAGGAACAAAGCTAGAATGGACAACCGACTACTGAGACCAGAGATTGTTTTTAAGCTTATAAAGGATGAGATTAGTATGAAAATAAAGCATAGATGTAAAGGCCATATCCCTCCCAAGGATAAGGCTTGGATTGATAAATTGATGATGTAAGGGACTTTATAAGGAATGACTCTCCTTCCTTTTTGAGCTTCACCAAAAAAAAAAACATAAGAATTCACACTTAGTTGTTAAAATAATGGAAATCCATGACTAATCAAGCCAAATCACGTGAACTAGAGCTCAACCAAACTAATTATAACTAGCCATCCCAATGCGTACTTAGAATCCATGCTTATCACAAAATAGAAGCAAATAACAATAGCATATAACAATAGGCAGTCTGGTCTGATCAGACTAGAGGAGAATGCGAGGGAATACAGACAGACCAGTGCATTCAGGGGCTGGTCTGGTCTGAACAGACCAGAGATGCGGGCAGAGCAATAAAACTGAGTGCAGTAAGGGGGGGTCTACTACAACATGGTGACGGTAACAGCAAGTGTATAGACAACAACCAAACAGAATGTAGTACGTAACAATGGTGAGTGTAGGAGTAGTATGCAACAAGTAGTGGTTTAGTGAAGTAGTGCAACAATGTGTTAGGAGTAGAGGATAACAGTTATTCACGCGGAAAGCAGGGAATGAAGCTATTGACAGTAGAGTACAGCAAGTGAACAGGTGTGCAGTGGCAGCGTGCAATGTGCAGTAGCAGTGGGCGATGTATAGCCTCGTATAACAGTGGCATAGTAGTGGGGTAACGTAGCAGTATAAGCAAGTAGTGCAGTACATAATATAGGACAGATGCCCAGGGGTAGTGCAGCACGTAGGGACAGTAGTAAGAGCAGTGGGCAGAGTAGTTAACTGTGGGCAGCAACTTAGGCAACCTAGAGTGACGGTAGCAACAGGTAGTAGTGCGTGTGAGCACGAGTGCAGTATATATGTAGTAGGTATACATAGACAGTATAATCCAGTAGCAGATAGTAGTGCGTGTGGTATGTAGCAGCAGTAGATGGGATAGGGGGAATGCAGAACTGAACAAACGTGTGTATTAGACGCAATGTTGGTGCTATTGCTATACTACGACCAGCAGTGAGTAGTAATGCAATAGTGTAGTGGAAAATTAGCAGTAGGAAATAGCTAGCATCAGCAGGACAGATGTGCACAACAACAACTGAAACTAATAGCAGAAAACGCAGTGGTTGCAGTAGTATAAGAAGTAGTATGCATTGGTATATGCAATGATGCTCAGCAGTAGTGAGTGCAGTTGAGTAGTAATAACACGCATCACAGAATAGTAGGCTCACAACAACTAACAGTGGTGGCAGGTATAATGTAGTATAGTGAGCAGTGGTAATGTCGCAGTAGGAATCAATTAGGATACGCAGCAACAAAATGTGGAAAGTAGTGATAGAATGCATCATCCATTCAGAAAAATAGAGTGGAAACAGCCCACAGTAGTTATGTACAGGAATTTCAGTCTCTACTTAGGAAAACACAGATGTTGCAGTAACATTACCATTGAAGGATGAAATTCATGGGAAATGGGGTCGATAACAATATCATGGTGACAGTACGTAGAGGACATATAAAATTCAGAAAATGACAACATTCATAACAACATAAACATTTCAGAAAAATAAATGTCAATTTACTTAAAGACAAGGGTCTAGTTGCTCATTATCGTCACCTTATGCGTTTTATGCTCCGATTTCTTCCTCCACGATGTATGAATCAACCTCCGGGTTGTCCAAGTCGACTCCTTAGAACATAAAAATGCATATTAGAAGCCTAAAATGAATTAGGGTAATAACATCCCGGAAATGGAAGGTTGAGAATTGAGAAACAAAAGTGATATAAAGAATGGAAATTGCGCGAGGAATCCGAATATGTAAACATTACCTTGATTCAAGTGGAAAAAAGCTTTTAGATGATCTTTTTAGAAGCTTTCAAAGAGAGAAAATGGAGGTTTTGTGTTTATAGTGATTGTGTTTGTGAGAAAATGAAATGTCGTAAGAAGGAAGAAATGGGTTGTCCTTTTATTTGCTTGAGTCGGGTTTCCTTAATTAAATAACGAAAACCTTAAGACGGAATTACCAAGTGAACTAAAAATCTTAAGTTAAAAGAAATCTTAAGACGAAACTTAAAGGAATTCATCAAAATGAACTTACGAAATATTATTAAAATAATATTAAATACCGAAAATACTTAAAATTATTAAAATATTCTTTTACGAAAATACGGGATGTTACACAAGTTGTGATATGAATGCTCTTCTTATTTGAATTAGGGCATGAGAGCAAGGATAAGGGGAAAGAAAAACAAGCTTGAAGGATCAAAAGGGAACTAAGCGTAGCTCCCTAGGAGATGATCAAGAAGCTTAGTTTCTCGCTTATTTCGCTCATGATTCAAAGTGTTGTTAATTTAGAACTCTTAAAACCATGTTGGATTCCTTGTTAGACAAGGAAAGTTAGTCCTTGAACAATTGTTGTGTTTGATATTATGGTGGCTTGGTTTTCAACCCAAGTCACTATCGATTTTTATTCTATGTTCCTAATTAATCGTTTAACACTTGCAAATCATAAACATAAAATTAAAAGGAAAAGTTATTAACCACCCAAAACTATCTAAGCTTTTATCGAATATTTTTCTGGTCTTAAATCATAAAGGTCACTAATAAGATTATGTGACACAAACACACCAACATCAAAGTCATTGCTTGTGGCTTAGTGGCTATCTTTGATAATAATATGAGATTATTATTAAAAAAAATAGAGTGGGAGAAATTTGAAAAGCCACAAATAACAAATGATTTTGATAAACACAATAGATATGATCTATTGAAGAATAGTAGGATTTATTGTGTTTTGGTTGTGTGAAAGACTGAGAAGAGATAGATTAAATTGTGGATAGGATCTACGGTTAAGAAAATCTACGTCTTATATCTACGGCCACGGCCCTGGAAGATACTTTAAGAATAAGTTCTTAAAGTTAACACGAAAAAAGTCTATGCATGGATGAGATTCATCATAGAGTTCTCGTACACTATAAGATAAGATAAATGTGGGGAACTTTCAGCTCCCCACACACAGAATGCACTAGAAGATTAGACTCTTATATGCACTACACGAGGACACTCAAAGAAAAATATTCAAAAGATTTTGCAAAAGGTCAAGAAGATGTTCTTGGATTTAGATGGTGATCTAAATGAGCCAATGCAAATTCTAAAACCCATGAAATTTAAAAGGTGTATATGCTAATAAATGAGATTTATTGAGAAGCATAGGTAGACATGTAGATGTCTGCAGTTTGCAAAGTTAGGGGTAACTTTGTTAAAACTAGTAATATGGTTCATTGAGAATGAATTCAGTAAACTCTAAAATCGTTTTTCAAAATGGTATTTGAAAAGGATATGTCTATAAGCATATATTGTTTTGTCCCGACCATTTCAATTCATTAAATGTTGAGGAACATTGAATTAAGTGGAAGACGGTTAAACATAAAGTTCAGTGGGAGTTTCGCCCCAGGATTTGAACATACTAAGTCATTAGAATGACTTCGGGATTTTCAGATTCAGGCAAGAATAAGAGTTTAGTGGGAGTAAATGTTATTTAAAACAACTCATTGCTCGTTTGGAATGAGGCATTAATACTCCTGAGAAGTATACGAGTTTTCAATTCTAGATGACAAATTGATATGATTTAAATCTAATTAAATATAGGATGTTTGGTTGAGATTGTAAAGACGTCTTGTCATTAGTATTAAGGTTGTTCATAAAGATGAAGATAGAATAACCATGATGAGATCATTGAAATTTATCGAACCTTAAGTACTATAGTTTACACGTTTGAATTCACTAATGTTTCCGCCATTAGTATTATCGTGTAAAGCTTGATGCACACTTCTTGCAGAATAACCTGTTTAAGAGGATGTCAAATCAATGATTAACCATAATGAATTGTCAAAGTATTCCCCAATGGAGATGATAGACAAATTCAAGATTTTGGAAGATAACTTAGTCATATGGTAAAAGGTTTACAATGACTCAAGTTCTAAGATATCAAGTAAAGGTTTATGAAAATCTTTGGCTTACATTCATTGACTATGCATCTCAGTGACTTGTATTTTAACTACATGGTCATCACAAGATTCTACAAAATATAAAAGTTCACAATAATTGCGTGAAAGCATTTCTGTAGCTGGGAGTTACATAATACACATAATCTTATTCATTAGTCATGAGATGACTTATATCTTTCAGGTCAAAGAGCATATATATGGATATGATCCATAAAGTGAACGCTTGTCCAAATTGAGTTATTAATATAACCCGAAATGAAGATAATTACAATTCTAGACAAAGTGTTTTTGAGGCACTTAAGCTAATTGTAAATTAAACAGTGATCAAGAGTTGACCACTTGGATGGGGTAATCCACTAATCGTTTGAGTCATTTATAACTCACCCAAGGTCATGTCATATTCAAATGGGATGGTGAGACCATATTGAACCCCATTAAAGTGAATTGAATTATCATGACCTTGCCCCTAGTAGCTTGAATGAGGTGACGTCTCGATGCAACTAGATGAGTGATGCGATTGTGTTGGAGATTGTGTCCTCCACATGTAGTGTGATAACGTCATTGAACATACCCTTGTACGGACAAGTGGGAGATTGTTGGGGCTGGTGTCCTTGACAATTAAGTACAATGACTTATTAAATCTCTTTAAGGATCACAAGGGCATACTTCTGTATTATTACCAGTTGATCCACGTTTATCAATAACGGTTGGCTTGCTAGATAAGTTTGACGTTGTTGTCATACGGATGGCGGTGGTCAACTGGTCCCTATACGTCACACCTATAGGACACGTTTGAGAGATGTGAAGGTATGAAAATACAGTCACATTTTGCCGGATATGACTAAACGGTTAGTCAGAGGTATTGACTATTAAATTAGTCAATAAGATGTTGAGATTATTATTTAATACGGATTAAATAATTTTAGCTAATACGGATTACATGATTAATTCGTAAATTAAATATAAACGGTTATATTTAATTAAATATTGTATTCGCGTATTAATATAAACAGTTATATTAATTTGGGTAATTATACAATATTGTATTTTATCAGACCATTATTAATATATCGACTGTATTAATATCTGATAACATGTTACGATTTATAATTATAAACCCGCGAATTATATTTAAGCAATTGGGTCGAATCACGCATTGGGATAAGGTAAGAGTGGAAAGCCCACTCCTACCCAAACCCCAATTCGGCCGAAACAACTACATAAGGAGGAGGAGTCTCCTTATGTCAGTGACTCTTGTTGCACTGTAAAATAATCTCAGGGTAAAATTAGGGTTTTGAGACATTCTTTTCCCAAAAACCTCAGATCTCACATCTAAAACCTCAAGGGCTCTCCCTATATTGCAAGGCAATTGGAGAGGATTTCTAGCACACGCGGCCACGTCTCAAACTAAGTCTTGGGTGCAAGTTATAGGAGGGAATTTGCATTAATTCCTGTTCTTAGGCCTTTTGCGCGAGGACTAAAGGTTGTACTTCTTTTCTCATGTTTTTAATCTTATGACGATATTCACAATTGCATATTTCATTATAATCCTGCAAATTTAGGGTGAATACGCGTTTTATTCCCCACAAGTGGTATCAGAGCCTTAGGCCATGAAAATTTTACAATTGTGTCTTTCATAAAATCAAAATTTTGAGAAAACCGTGCAATCTGCCTAGGCACTCGATCGAGTCCTTGTTGCACTCGATCGAGTGCCCTCGTACCAGGCCCTGCGCGTGTGTTTTTGTGAGTAATCGATCTTGTTTTTCGATTATAATTTGCATATTGTTAATTAATCGATATTTTTAGCAATATGTGAATCTTTTGTTGTTGTTTATTTATGATTTACACGTTTTAAATCCATTTATAAACCCATTTTAATTTAAAAGTGCAGCGATTTGCAGTTTTTACGAGCCACTCGATCGAGCCCTGCTGCACTCGATCGAGTGACCCTGACACTCGATCGAGTGCCCCTGTTACTCGATCGAGTGCTCTCGTTTCGGGGTGTTTATTTTCGAAAATAACTTGTTTTCTTATTTTCACATGGCTTAAAATAATATACTATATACGGAAATAGTGTATTGTTTAGTGAAACGGTTCACCCTCGTTTGATACATATTGTTTTAAAACAGTTTAAAATAATGGATTATATGTTTATTAAAATTGGTGATTAAAGCGGTATAATCACATAATTTTAATCTTAAAAGGTGGTTTGGTATAAATTTATTAATCATAATAACGGTATTATGTCATGTATAAATTTTATTTAGTTGATGCATTTTATTTATCGTCTTGTGAATGCCTTGAATGCTTTCAATAACGTATTTAATTTTTGCAAACGGTTGTAACTTAGTGTGGCCTTAGAAGATTGTGTCACCGTAATGAAGGGACACGATCTTGCTTGTAATTTTGAGATCTTGAATCTCCGTTTTGGGTTTTTGCCATGTAATTAATTTTGTATTTAAATTAGAATGTATCTAGGATTACTTTTGTAATTTAAATTAGTAATTTTGCGAAGACCAAAGACAAGACGGAGACCGGATGCTCACTCCCGCTGCAAGGACCAAGATGGAACATCAAGACAAGCTTCTAGGGTCCAACGGTGGATTCCAAGTTGTTTTATGTTTATTTTGGTAGGATAGGCCACACTAGGACTTTTATTTACGTTTATTGCATTTATCTTTACGCTTTCATCGATAATAGCTTGCATCATATTCCGCCTAAAAACCAAACCACCTATATCATGCCTGAAAACTGACTCATGTAGAGGTCACGCGTTAGTTTTCTGTGACAATACAGATGTCACATGTCAATTTAAAAGCCATCACTTTATTTAATTCATTCACGCAAATGCTAGTTTTTAGTTCACTTAAATATGGATAAATAAGAGTTGATGGGGTCTTCCTCGTATAACCAAAAATTGAGATTAGTCTTTATAAATCAGCCTCCCATGAATCCCTTCTTCGTCGGTAGGCATAATATGACCCCTTCTACGTCGGGTAAGTGGGAACAGATGATTTATTTTATCTCAACATCATGGTCACTCGATAATATTCCAGTGACTGAGATGGACTAATAGATAGGATTTACGGAAATCTATCGACCAAGAGTTCCAACGATTGGAATTAGCCAAACTGTGGGCTTATCAATATACGGAAATTGAGTCTTGGGATCGTTTATATAATTCTTGAGGGAGATCAATTATATAAATGCTTGAGTCTACGAGTTTAAATTCAATTTAATATAGACTTAAATCACAACAATAAGTTGCTTATATGGTTTTGTTTTATCTTCTTTTCAGTGTAGAACACGTTCATTAAAACTGCTGTAAAACTAAAATGGCTGGTGAAGACCCAATGCCAAGTGCCAAGCTAGCACGTGAATCCTGGCTAAAAGCCTTCATGGACTCCATGAATCAGTCAACTAGACTGAGGAATGATGGGTCAAACTTCTCTGACTGGGAGGCAGCACTACGGAATGCTGCCATTGCTGACGGAAAGCTCAAGTTCTTAACTGAGCCCATTCCGCCACACCCAGGAACTGGAGCTAGAGCCAACGATGTTCGCGCTCATAGCGACTTCGTCATGGAAGCGGGTGCGATAAAGAACGTACTCATCTATGCAATGGAATCCAATTTGCAAAGACGCTTCATAACCCATGGTGCAAACAAGATTTTCACCACGCTCACTAACGAATTCTCCAAGGCTCCGAGAATCGTTTCTTATGAGCATACCTGTCGCTTCTTTGAGGCGAAACTCCAGAAGGGCCAAGCTGTTAGCCCACATATTCTTCACATGATTGAGAATATCGAGAAACTGGAGACCCTAAACTGCAAGATCAGTGAGAACATCATCGTTGATCGCATGCTTCATTCGCTTCATGATGGGTTCGCCCTCTTTAGGGCCAACTACTACATGAACGACATGAAGAAGACTCCTCATGAGCTCCACTCCCTTCTCGTACAGACTGAGAAGGATCTAAAGTTGAGTGGGAGTCTGAAGCAGGATGTTCTCATGATCTCCAGTAAGGGAAAAGGTAAAGGGAAGGCTAAAGCTCAGGGCGACCTAGCAGTAGGTAAGCCCAGGTTCAAGAAACCAGGATTTGCTAAGAGTGGGCCTGGTGAGTCGAGTAACTCACAAGGCAAGACAAAGAGCAAGGATACTAGCATGGAATGTCACCATTGCCACAAGACTGGGCATTGGAGGCGCTCATGCCCCGTGTATCGCGAGGACATTAAGGCAGGCCGTGTTACTCCTGTTGGTATGTCTTCTTCTTCTTTTATTCACATGATTGAGATTAACCACGCAAGTTGCGGAACTTGGGTACTTGATACTGGTTGTGGTTCTCATCTATGTAATCATGTGCAGGGCCTCCGAAACCAAGAACCCCTAATCAAGGGTGAGGTGGACCTGCGTGTCGGGAATGGAGCACGTGTGGCTGCAGTCTCGAAGGGAACATACGTAATCCAACTTCAAAGTGGATTCGAGTTATTTTTATATAACTGTTATTATGTTCCTAGTTTGTCCAAAAACATTATTTCAGTTTCTGCACTTGACAAACTCGGCTTTTCATTTGTAATAGAGAATAATAGCTGTATTTTCTCCTTACACAATATGATATATGGCAAGGCAGTTTCCATGAATGGAATTTATGTTTTAGATCAAACTACCGAGATATTACATGTGAATAATAAAAGATTAAAGGTAGGTGACAAAGATCAAACTTACCTATGGCATTGTCGTATGGGACACATAAATGAGAAACGCGTAAAACAGCTCATACAGAATGGAGCTATATCGCCCTTTGATTTCGAATCATATGGCACGTGTGAATCATGTCTCATCGGCAAAATGACTCGTATTTCCTTCAAAGGTGTTGGAATGCGCGCTGCCGACCTATTAGGACTCATACATACGGACGTGTGTGGCCCTATGTCGATCAACGCACGAGAAGGCTATAGGTATTTCATCACTTTCACGGACGATTTAAGTAGATATGGCTATGTCTATTTAATGAAGCATAAAAGTGAATCCTTTGACAAGTTCAAAGAATACCAGAATCGGGTACAGAACCAGCTGGGTAGAAAGATTAAAGCACTACGTTCAGATCGTGGTGGTGAGTATCTTTCACACGAGTTTGATCAACACCTTAAAGACTGTGGGATCGTGCTACAGTTAACTCCACCTGGAATACCACAATTAAATGGTGTGTCCGAACGGAGAAATCGAACTTTACTTGATATGGTTCGATCCATGATGAGTCACACCGTTGTGCCTGATTCATTATGGGGCTATGCTCTTTTGTCGGCCGCTCTAATACTTAACCGAAGTCCGTCTAAAGCTGTTGACAAGACTCCATTCGAGTTATGGAAGGGAACGGTCCCTAACTTGTCCTTTATTCGGGTTTGGGGCTGCGAGGCTTATGTCAAGTGGAGACACGAGGATAAGCTCGGCCCGCGATCGGTCAAGACATACTTTATAGGCTACCCAAAGGGAACGTTTGGTCATTACTTCTACTCGCCTACCGAACAACGTGTTTTTGTTGCGGCTAGTGCGACGTTCTTAGAGAAAGAATTTCTCGAGAACAAGTCGAGTAATAGAACCTTCGAGTTATCGGAGGTTCAAGAACCAACTACCGAGCAACCATTGGAGGAAACAGTACCTTCAACCGAGGCTGCGGTAGATATCCCTGAGGAACCTAGGAGGTCAGGAAGAGTCTCTATTCCACCGGACAGATACATTGGTATGGTCGAGGAACACGATACAGATGACGTCTTACTCCTAGAGGGTAATGAACCCACAACCTATAAAGGTGCCATGACCAATTCTGACTCAAAGCTATGGCTAGAAGCCATGCAATCCGAGATGGACTCCATGTATGAGAACAACGTGTGGGATCTTGTGGACCTACCTGCAAAGGTACGTCCCCTTCAATGCAAATGGTTTTACAAGATAAAGCATGCCGTGGAAGGACAACAAGATATCCATAAGGCGAGACTAGTTGCTAAAGGTTTCACCCAAGTGCCAGGCTTGCACTACGATGAGATCTTTGCACCCGTAGTCATGCTACGTTCCATTCGGATTATCTTAGCGATCGCCGCATTTCATGATTATGAAATATGGCAAATGGACGTTAAAACCGCCTTCTTAAACGGTTATTTGGAGGAAGAGTTGTACATGGTACAACCCGAGGGTTTTATCGATCCAGCACATCCTAAGAAAGTTTGCAAGCTTAAGCGTTCCATCTATGGACTTAAGCAAGCATCGCGGAGTTGGAATCATCGCTTCGACCAAGTGATAAAAGAGAATGGGTTCATTCGATCAGTCGAGGAACCATGTCTCTATATCAAGTCGAGTGGGAGTAAGATTGTATTCCTAGTACTGTATGTCGATGACATACTCTTGATTGGGAATGACATACCTCTCTTATCTTCGGTTAAAGCATGGTTGAAAAACCATTTCCAGATGAAAGATCTGGGAGAGGCACAAAGAATTTTGGGCATCCGTATCTACAGGGATAGATCACGACGGATGTTGTCTCTCAGTCAGGAATCTTATATAGAGAAGATTCTGGAGAGATTCAGCATGACGAACTCCAAGAAGGGGTTCCTTCCTATGACTCTGGGCTTCACTTGAGCAAGACTCAAGAAGCTAAGTCAGTGGAAGAGAAAGAGCGCATGAGTCGGATTCCTTATGCCTCGGCAATAGGATCGATCATGTATGCCATGATATGCACACGTCCAGACGTTGCATATGCATTGAGTATGACCAGTCGATTCCAAGCTCATCCAGGTGAACCACACTGGATGGCCGTGAAAAACATTCTTAAGTACCTACGGAGGACTAAAGATTGGGGATTGACTTATGGAGGCGATTCAACGCTCTGCGCCACGGGTTACGCAGATGCTAGCTTCCAAACAAATCGAGATGACTCGAAATCTCAGTCTGGATTTGTCTTTACTCTTAATGGCGCTGCTGTCAGCTGGAAAAGTTCTAAACAGAGTGTTACAGCAGATTCTACGACTGAGTCCGAGTACTATGCCGCCTCGGAAGCAGCTAAGGAAGCAATATGGATGCGTCAATTCTTACAAGGACTATCAGTAGTGCCTAGTTCGAATGACCCAATCACCGTCTATTGTGACAATAGCGGTGCCATCTTCCAAGCTAAGGAGCATAAGTCTAGCAGCAAGGCTAGGCATGTACAACGGAAAGCTCATCTAATCAGAGATTACGTGGAGCAAAAGGAGATTTTTATTGAAAAGATCGCTACGGATGACAACATAGCCGATCCTCTCACAAAAGCATTACCACGTGATAAGCATGAAGGGCACATTCATTCCATGGGAATTGGATGTGTTCCTAAGTTGTAGTACTCTTTTATGAATTCATGTAATAATTCATTTTCTCGTGTACTCTATTCAACCTTATTGTTATGATATAAAATGTTTTGTTTCTCATGTGGAATTGTACGCCAATTTTGAACACCACAAAGTGAACTGATTAACATTACATCGTTTTGGTCCTTGATTACCCACTTGAGCTGATAACTCAGGTAATCATTTTGTGACGTTGGTTGATGGTGGGTTCAACGAGCCATAAGTCACGTGGATGACTGACCAATCACAAAGGCGAGTTATACGGATATCTCGTAGGACACCTCGTGACAACGTTATGGAGTCCTAAATGTTTTATAACATTGGGTGCCAGGTCGTGGATAGGACCTCCATAGTGTTCCTTAGAGTCGAGTCTTTTGACTTTCAACTGTTTCTTGAGATTAAGACAGATTTTGGGTAACTTTGGTTTCTTTCCCACGGTCACCGTAACAGGGGCCAAGAGGATTTTTTCTGGGTTATTTCATGCTGGGCGATATCGGCAAGATTCGAGTTGAGGGAAATATCCAAACCCTTATCAGGATTTTATCATTTCTCAGGGCCACTCGAGGAGTAGTAACTGAAATGCATGGCCATGCTCGAATACAGATTCGTTTTATCAGTTAAGTTACTCTCTAGTCGGGGAAACCACTCTTGATACAGATCGCTTGTGAGATACGACCTTTGCGAATGCAGATTTGCAAATTGTCTTACATTGAGTGGGAGAAATTTTAAAAGGATATGAGATTCGGTTATCGCACCTACACTTGTACGGACAAGTGGGAGTTTGTTGGAGATTGTGTCCTCCACATGTAGTGTGATAACGTCATTGAACATACCCTTGTACGGACAAGTGGGAGATTGTTGGGGCTGGTGTCCTTGACAATTAAGTACAATGACTTATTAAATCTCTTTAAGGATCACAAGGGCATACTTCTGTATTATTACCAGTTGATCCACGTTTATCAATAACGGTTGGCTTGCTAGATAAGTTTGACGTTGTTGTCATACGGATGGCGGTGGTCAACTGGTCCCTATACGTCACACCTATAGGACACGTTTGAGAGATGTGAAGGTATGAAAATACAGTCACATTTTGCCGGATATGACTAAACGGTTAGTCAGAGGTATTGACTATTAAATTAGTCAATAAGATGTTGAGATTATTATTTAATACGGATTAAATAATTTTAGCTAATACGGATTACATGATTAATTCGTAAATATATAAACGGTTATATTTAATTAAATATTGTATTCGCGTATTAATATAAACAGTTATATTAATTTGGGTAATTATACAATATTGTATTTTATCAGACCATTATTAATATATCGACTGTATTAATATCTGATAACATGTTACGATTTATAATTATAAACCCGCGAATTATATTTAAGCAATTGGGTCGAATCACGCATTGGGATAAGGTAAGAGTGGAAAGCCCACTCCTACCCAAACCCCAATTCGGCCGAAACAACTACATAAGGAGGAGGAGTCTCCTTCTGTCAGTGACTCTTGTTACACTGTAAAATAATCTCAGGGTAAAATTAGGGTTTTGAGACATTCTTTTCCCAAAAACCTCAGATCTCACATCTAAAACCTCAAGGGCTCTCCCTATATTGCAAGGCAATTGGAGAGGATTTCTAGCACACGCGGCCACGTCTCAAACTAAGTCTTGGGTGCAAGTTATAGGAGGGAATTTGCATTAATTCCTGTTCTTAGGCCTTTTGCGCGAGGACTAAAGGTTGTACTTCTTTTCTCATGTTTTTAATCTTATGACGATATTCACAATTGCATATTTCATTATAATCCTGCAAATTTAGGGTGAATACGCGTTTTATTCCCCACAGATTGATGGCGAGTTCAAATGCCATAGAGTCATACGGGATGACTAGTCGATCACCTAGGCATAGACATGTTGAGATACATTTGTCGGGCTAATGACCGCTGATAGAAAACTAGCTTTTCTTTCTAAAGATTGTCTGGTCGTGGCGGGAGCTTCTATCATGTTTCACATGAGTCAATTCTTGGACTAATGACTATTAGCTAAGGTGGCATAGTTTTCAGATTAACTTTGATTTGTGTCCTAACACCTTCGTAACTGAGGTTTATAAAGACATATTTTTGGTTATGATGGGCTTTGACTAGCCGGAAGAAATAGGTCGATAAGGAATTGTCCACCCCTTGTCAGGGTTGAGAAATATATCTAGGCCACTCGAGGAGAAAAATAACTAGAAATGCGTGGCCACGCTCGGAAGGTATCTATGGTAGATAATTCCGGTCAGATAGTTATAACTCCGGATCGAGAAAACCACTCTAGATAAGATCAATTGTAAACACGACCTGAGATGATGCCTTGCATTGAGTGGGAGATAGTAATATGGCAAGAGAATTGGTAACACGCACTTGTCTCGGACAAGTGGGAGATTGTTGGAGGAAGTGACCTCGACAATAATGCGTTGACATAATTAAATCTCATTTGAATGAAACACAACTGGGAATGTTACTCTTTTGAAGTCGATTGATCAATATTTACCGATAATGATTGGCTGTCTAGAGTTTGACATTATCGTCATATGATTGTGGTGATCGGTTGATCGCTTAAGTAATATCTTTAGGGAATTCCGTCTCAATGGAATATTTAATTAAATCGTATTGGATACGAATTAATTAATAACTGGAAATTTGGAATTGATTTTACGTGACGTATATTATTATAATGGGATTATAATAATAATGATCAAACTAATAAAATTGTTTTATTACTCGGTTTTTATTTAGTCGTTTGGGAAACGATTAAATTGAGAATGAACACGGTCGATCATAAAATTACAAAGAGTTGTAATTAAAATTATGACATTATATTTTATAATATAGTAATTGAGAATTACTATTAATATTATTTAAATGTTATAAAATCGTGAATTATGAATTTTAAGGAGTTAAAATTGCATAATTAACAAATTGGTTCATCTGTTATGGGACATGTGTGACATGTTACAAATTAACACAATTGACAAAGATAAAATGGGTCTATATTAAGCCCCATTTGAGCCGTGTAATATGTATGTATGTGTAATGTTTGTGTGTAAAAATGAACAAAATGATTATGTGTCTTACATATAAAGAATCTTGTAAGGCATATTTCATGCTTTGTGTAAGAAGAAGAATGTCAAGCATTGGCCTTAGGTGGCTTGCTTTGGCCAGCCATAAGCTTATGTTTCTCTTATATATACTACATACTACATGCATGAGTTGCTAAGTGTGTTGGTGATTACTACTAGCTCAAGCTTACACATTTCACACATCTTACAAATATCTCATATTTACTACACTTCGAAAATATTTTTCTAAGTAAAATCATTTCTAAGATTAATAATATTAAGAGTAATATTATTTTATTTCTTGTATACTAAATTCAATTTTCTAGTAACAAAATTGTTTTAGTTTGAGATCGGGTCCTTGATAAGAGTTTTTGGAGACGGTTTCAATATAAATCGTAGTAAGGGTATTTCGGTTTATTGAAGACTCAATAATAGGTGATTATTGAGTATAAACTTTCTAAAACCAATGTAAGGACACTCATACTTCTTATGTAATCATCATGCATGCATAAGATCTAATTAAGTTTTAATGACTAAACTTAAAGAAACAAAACTCATATGAGATATGAGTATATACTCTAAAATATGATTTCTAACATTATTAACAAGGCATTGTGCTTTTGGGCTTAAGTGAGGACAAATAACGGGCCCAAAAGTGCACACTCATCTTATTGGGTTTGTGTTACTGTGACATTTCGCGTTTTAATGTACCTTTATTAGTTACAACGTTGTGTGGTATCACTTTTGGTGTTCGTTACGTGCTTTGCGAACAGTTTCTTGATCATGGGATGGTGAACTTCGGGACGAAGTTCATTTTTAAGGAGGGAAGACTGTAATACTCTGTATTTCATTGTATTTGATTTTAATATTAGTCGTCATATTTGTGTGTTAGGACGGTTATACTCGATAATTTAATTATCCTGTAATAAACCATTTTATTATTTAATTTATATATTATGGTTACGGGTCGCTCGTTAAATAAATTTACGAGCATTCGAATTATTGTATACATAATAGCCCTTGCGAGATTCGATTTGGGGATATAAGCCATCAAATAATAATAATAGTAGTATGGTGCTAGTGAGACTCGAACCGGTGACCCGTTGTGTATTGCATTGGGCCTCGTAAAGCATGACAATAAGATCAGCCCACTCGTTTTGTTCAGAAACAGTGAACAATACCCTGCTCTGCCGTCACATATAGAGTAGGTTTCCTTACCCTAAACCCTACTCAAACACTTATACGACCTCACTAAACCCTAGCCGCCACTTTAGAGAAGAAGATGAACCTGCTCACGGTGGCTGTAGGCCGCCCTAGGGTGTCTCGATTTGGCCAAGGACCTGGTATGTGTTGGAACATTTTAAGTTGATGATGACAAGTCCTTGTTTATATTAATTGTTTGTTCTTAAGTAGCATGAATTGAGTATTCAAGGCTAAGCAAATGGATTGAAGAACAAAGGCAACAAAGAGATCATCCATTATGTTTCAAACATGATCAAGAAGAACAACACAAGTCAAGAACATCCCCTTGTAACCTAAGTCACAAATGTAAGAGTAAGTGGAACATCCTCGTTAAAATCAAGTGTTAGCTTTGTCATGCAACAGTCCATCAGACTGTTGCGTCTGTACCGCATGGTGCTTTTTAGTACGAGAAAAATGTTTTCAAGTGATGTGCAAAACAGTCATTTTAGTTTTCTGAAAATAATTGTCAAAATCTATTTTTTTTGTAAAATCGTCTTCTCTTTTGGCACGTACGAATTGAAGCATAAAACCCGTCTTATTCGTAGTGTACCGCATTTCGTAAAATAATAAGAACTTATGAATTGTTTACATTTGAAATGTAAATAGTACTAAGCATCTTATTAAAAGATATTTTACAACAAAATATGATTTGCTTTATCAAAGAGCCAATGAAAACTAAACAACCATTTTTGCTTGTCAAGTGGGCTAACTATTATCCAATGGGTAAAAGTACAAAGGAAGTACACATTGGGTAATACCCAAGTTTGGAGTACTATAAAAGAAACCCCTTAGCCTCATTCAATGCTAAGGCTTTTACAATATTTATTGAAGTATTTCTGCAAAACTCTTATGCTTTCAAAGATCTTTCTTTAAGTTTTGCAAAATCATTTTAAGTTTTAAAAGTCTTCAAACGTTTTTCAAACACGGTCTGAAAATCTCCATGCATCAATAAGCTATACTGTGACATAATGAGTTTGTTCCATGATTCTCGTGTTTAGATCTTAAATGTAAATCTCCACGTTCTTAACTGAACATCTGAGATTCTGATCCTGTAAACCAGAGATAGAACATCTTAAAACTCTTGAAGCTGAGTAGCTTTAAGTTTGAGTCAAGTCTTGAAGCGGAGTAGCTTTGACCAAATGCAACCGGAGTAGGTTGGCGAGTTATTTTACTTGTATTCGTTTAGTTGTTGGAGTAAATTTCTAAACAATCAATAAAATAACGGTTGGACGTAGGTCTCGGAGTAGAGACTGAACCAATTTTTTAACTTTGGTTGTTTGTTTATTTACTTACATACTCTTCGTTTTCTTCTCGCTTACTTGAACGATTCCAAGTTTCTGTGTAACAGTCAATCATACTGTTGCATAGAACACTTTGCTCATCTTGTGAACTTACTCGTCATTAAGTCTCTCAAGTGTAGTTGTCGTTCAAATTTTAAAAAGGTCACACCTAATTCACCCCCTCCCCCTCTTAGGTGTTAATTCGTTCTTAACTCTTCAATTGGTATCAGAGCCTTGTGCTCTTGATATTGGCTAAGCCCCAAAAGAGTTGATCCTATAGTTGTGGACGAAAATAAACACACTAAGTATCCCATCTTCAAGGGAGATAACTATGTCTGGTGGAAACATCGCATGGAGCACTATGTTAAGGGTACTGATTATGAGTGTTGGTTAATAATAAAAAATGGCCCCCTCGCTATTTCAGTCACTAATGCCGATGGCACTAGTACACCAAAAAGCGAGGACAAGTACGTTGAGTCAGATTACAAAAAGGTCGAAAAGAACTCTAAAGCCATGTCCATCCTTCAATATGGCATCGGTGAACAAGAGATTAATCGAATATCTGGTTGCACGTCGGCCAAGGAAATTTGGGACACCCTATGCCTTGCATATGAGGGAACGTCACAAGTAAAGAAGTATCAAATAGATCTTCTTATGCAAAAGTACGAGATGTTTAACATGACTAAGGATGAATCCATAAATAGTCTCTCCTCTCGTTTTTCTAGCATTGTCAATGAACTTAAAAATCTAGGGAGGGTTTTTGAACCCGAGGATCTAGTTCGCACAATTCTTCGTAGTCTAACCGAAAAATGGCAACCAAAGGTTACCGCTATTGAGGAAGCAAAGGATCTATCTATTCTACCCCTTAATGAACTAATGGGCTCACTCATGGCTCACGAACTAATCCTCGTGAAGCGTTCTGAGGAAAGTTCCAAAGGGAAAGGGCTCCCTCTCAATGCTCTCTCAAGTGATGAGGAGGATGGAGATGATGAGTTTGCTTTGTTCACCAAAAACATTGGAAGTATGATAAATGGTATGGGTTCTCAAAGGTTTAAGACTAATGCTAGTAAACGACAGTTTTCTAAGAGAAAATCGACTTCCACTATTGGATGTTTTAAATGTGGTGATAAGGATCACCAAATCAAAGAATGTCCAAAGTGGGATCTATTTAAATCAAAGGAGAAACGTGACGTTGCAAAACAAGATTATAAAGCAAAAGTCATGACGGCTATTTGGGGTTTATCTGATTCCGAAGAGGATGAAATCCTTGAGGACGAATTAGATGCCAAGTTATGTGTCTCGTCAAACTCTTCAAAAAGTGTCTCAAAATCTTCTAAAGAAAAGGTCGTATGTCTTATGGCCCACTCAAATGATTCCAACTCTGATTCCGACAATAAGGTAAACTCACTTAAGAAAAAGGCTCGGTCATTCTCAAAAGATAAAGTTTGCATTTTATTAGATCAATTCATAGATAAGTGTCGTGTTCAAAATGATAAACTTGTAGCAATGCAAGAAGAAATCGAGAACATCGCTGAAGAAAACATTTGTCTAAAAGAAAGTCTAAATGAAAATGACATAACCAGCTCCTCAACCATTGTCGAAAATGAAATCAAGAGTTTGCAAAAACAGAACCGTACCCTCACCAAAAAACTGGAACAATTTCAAGTCACAAACTCTTGCATTGTTGCATCAGATCTTGACAAAGAATTGAACAGTCTTAAAAATTGTGTCTCCACAATCACCAAGGAACGTGACTCTTTGCTGTTTGAACTCACTTTCTATAATCATGATAACAAACAACTACAACAAGTTGGATCAATGTTGAGTGATGAAGTGAGTCACATGAAACATGCTCTCTAGACAAATCACAAAAGCTAAACCATGAACATCTAAGTGAAATCAAAACTTTGAATAAAAAGTTAGATGAGGCCAAAACCTTCTATCTCAAATGGGAAGGTAGTCAGAGAGTCCTAGAATTTCTTCTAAAGCAATCACAAGAATACGAATGTCGAGAGAAAATGACTGGACTCGGTTTTTCACGCAACAGTAACACACACTGTTGCATAAGAGACCAAGACCCAAGTCAAACTGACTTCAGAAGAAGAAAATACGCTGGTCTTGCTGTGTAATACCCCGTTTATCTAGATTCGTTAATTAAGTTATCTCATATCGATAGTTGTTTCTACGACTTTTAAATAGCTTAGTACTTGCGTGGTTAATATTTGAAACATAGAATAAGAGCTATATGTGTCGACCATGGGATTCGATCATGAAACCTTTAGACTAATGAGACTTGGGCCTCGTTTAGCGTGCCTATACCCACACGGCAGCCCACACCCGTCCTTACCCTAATATGCAATCTAAACCCTAAACACTCAGCCCTCCTATAACCTACCTCTGCCGTCACCTTTATGCAAGTAATTCTTATACTAAACCCTACCCTATCTTATATCTTTTCACACAAAACTTTAGCTGGCATATCAGAGAAGGAAAAGAGACAGTGCACGGTGGTCGAGGGGTAGCACACGGTGGGTCGTTTTGGCTAACATTCTGGTATGTCCACTACCGCGTGGTGGTTGTGTTGTTTACAGATAATTTGTGCTTCTATTTACGTTGTTTTTATTGCATAATCGATACTGGTTTTTACATAACTATTATATATGGCGTGGGGTGGTCAGATATGAACCACAGTATGTCGTCTCTGACCACCCATCATCGTCGTACAGGCGTCTCAAGAGGCTGGGTTGGTGGAGGTGTCGGATGTATGTTATTGTGTTTGTTTATGTTTGTTTCTGTTTCATGTTAAAAGAAGGGTCGTGAGTGGTGGTGTATGCTTAGGGAGAGTCAGGGAGTAGGGTGGTGGTTGTTGTGGTGGTCAGGGGAGTATCGTATGGTGGTTGAAGGGTTTCCTGTGGCGAGCACGAGAAGGGGACAGTGAACGGTCTGCTTTGTCTTTTTCGTTTTTAAGTGTTGACAGGGTGGTCTGGGGGTGGTACCACCGATGACTAGGGGGAGGTCGGTGCGGTGGTACCACCATGGTCGGAAAGTCTGGGGTCAGGGGGTGTTCGTGGTGTCCTGGTAGGGTGGTTTTGGCGGCTGGTTGGTTGTCGATGAGGGTGGTGTTTAGGCGAGTCTGGTGTATGTCGGGTTGGAACAGGCTGGTTCTGGGCACGGGTTCACCACGACGGTGGTGGTCGAAGGGTGGCCGCTGGTTGTGGTGGTGGACGGTGGTGCAGGGCTCACGGGCTGGTGATGGTTGGTGGTTGCGGCAGCCGTACAGTAGGGTTTTGAGGGCTGTTTAGTCATGAGTCGGGTTTGGTTATGGGACGTGTATTATTATTATTATTATTATTATTATTATTATTATTATTATTATTATTATTATTATTATTATTATTATTATTATTATTATTATTATTATTATTATTATTATTATTATTATTATTATTATTATTATTATTATTATTATTATTATTATTATTATTATTATTATTATTATTATTATTATTATTATTATTATTATTATTATTATTATTATTATTATTATTATTATTATTATTATTATTATTATTATTATTATTATTATTATTATTATTATTATTATTATTATTATTATTATTATTATTATTATTATTATTATTATTATTATTATTATTATTATTATTATTATTATTATTATTATTATTATTATTATTATTATTATTATTATTATTATTATTATTATTATTATTATTATTATTATTATTATTATTATTATTATTATTATTATTATTATTATTATTATTATTATTATTATTATTATTATTATTATTATTATTATTATTATTATTATTATTATTATTATTATTATTATTATTATTATTATTATTATTATTATTATTATTATTATTATTATTATTATTATTATTATTATTATTATTATTATTATTATTATTATTATTATTATTATTATTATTATTATTATTATTATTATTATTATTATTATTATTATTATTATTATTATTATTATTATTATTATTATTATTATTATTATTATTATTATTATTATTATTATTATTATTATTATTATTATTATTATTATTATTATTATTATTATTATTATTATTATTATTATTATTATTATTATTATTATTATTATTATTATTATTATTATTATTATTATTATTATTATTATTATTATTATTATTATTATTATTATTATTATTATTATTATTATTATTATTATTATTATTATTATTATTATTATTATTATTATTATTATTATTATTATTATTATTATTATTATTATTATTATTATTATTATTATTATTATTATTATTATTATTATTATTATTATTATTATTATTATTATTATTATTATTATTATTATTATTATTATTATTATTATTATTATTATTATTATTATTATTATTATTATTATTATTATTATTATTATTATTATTATTATTATTATTATTATTATTATTATTATTATTATTATTATTATTATTATTATTATTATTATTATTATTATTATTATTATTATTATTATTATTATTATTATTATTATTATTATTATTATTATTATTATTATTATTATTATTATTATTATTATTATTATTATTATTATTATTATTATTATTATTATTATTATTATTATTATTATTATTATTATTATTATTATTATTATTATTATTATTATTATTATTATTATTATTATTATTATTATTATTATTATTATTATTATTATTATTATTATTATTATTATTATTATTATTATTATTATTATTATTATTATTATTATTATTATTATTATTATTATTATTATTATTATTATTATTATTATTATTATTATTATTATTATTATTATTATTATTATTATTATTATTATTATTATTATTATTATTATTATTATTATTATTATTATTATTATTATTATTATTATTATTATTATTATTATTATTATTATTATTATTATTATTATTATTATTATTATTATTATTATTATTATTATTATTATTATTATTATTATTATTATTATTATTATTATTATTATTATTATTATTATTATTATTATTATTATTATTATTATTATTATTATTATTATTATTATTATTATTATTATTATTATTATTATTATTATTATTATTATTATTATTATTATTATTATTATTATTATTATTATTATTATTATTATTATTATTATTATTATTATTATTATTATTATTATTATTATTATTATTATTATTATTATTAATTTAATGTTGTTTTATCGTTATTAGTACCTTATTATTTTCTTTCGGTTTTGGGTCGTGTTATTTATATATATATATATACGAGTCGGGAATTATTTAACCATGGGACGTCTATATTTGGAAAGTTACAATTTTGGGAAAGTTTCTATTTATGGAAACTTTCCGCTTTTGGAAGGTTGCTATTTATAGTAAGCACGTTCGTTCAGGGTTCGGGAAGTTTGTTAATTCGTTGCATATATCTGTTTAGGTAGCGAGTTTCGAGTGGAACATTTCTAAGCATATCCCGGATTGTGTCTGCGTTTCTGCTATCTCAGGTAGGGGAAAGTACTGGTTTATAATAACGTGTAATCTGTTCTTATTTGGCCTTAAGCATGCTGTTATATACCATCATGTGATTCCTATATTGAGTTGTTATGCTATTCTGTGATATTATACAATGTGAATATATAAATATATATATATATATATTGGGTCTTGTGATACGGTGTTGGATCGGTGCGGAGTATATATGGTGTTGGATCGGTGCGGAGTATATATGGTGTTGGATCGGTGCGGAGTATATATATGGTGTTGGATCGGTGCGGAGTATATATTTGGCGTTGGATCGGTGCGGAGTTCATTATATTGTTATATTTATTCTTTTCCTTACTCAACCTCGTGGTTGACCCTGTGTATTCGTGATCACCTGTGATGAACCAATTTATTGGGGAGCAGATTGACAGGTGGCTGAGACTAAGGGGGAGCTTTGGGAGAAAGAGCTTGGATCCGGACCAGACTAGAGTCTAGATCACCTTAGTCAGTTAGCATGAGTTGTACTTCTTTATTTTGTTAAGACTTTTGGAAACCGTTGTACGAACATGTTAAGAGTTTAATTCCAATTAAAGTACTGTTATCTTTCCCTTTGTATCTACTGCCTCGGGAAACCGAGATGGTAACACCTTTATTTATCTGAGGAGTCCTAGTAGAGGCCCTTAAATAAATGGGGGTGTTACAAAGTGGTATCAGAGCGAACGATCCTCAGGCCTAACCTAATGAACCCAATGAACGTAGGAGAGTCTAAATAAAATGAACCCCGGGATAGGGCTGTTAGGAGCACACAAAAGGGGAAGTATGAGTCTGGGGCCCCCTCACACCGAACCATTGGCCCTATCAGTTTTACCCGGGAAACCAGAGTGAATATACGAGAGAAAAAGGGTAGGTTAAGAAAAACTGAAAGTAATGGTATACTGTGATAAGTGTTTTATGAGAATTCTGAGCATAAGTGACTGTTGGAAAAGCCGGAAGGGGCATGAGCATGAAAGAATCTTTAATTGTTTGAGTAGAGAATTGCATATTAATATGGCTATGTGAAGTGATTTGAAACATGTTAGTAATTTTTTTCTCTCATCACGTCTAGAGATATGCGGTTATGTGATCCCTGAGCCATGTTATAGAAAAGGACTACTTATAGTCTAAGTGTTTATAGACTTTAATGTTTAGGGAACATAGCCCTAATCTAAATGGGTACCCATATGAGACGGGACTCATTTCTTTTTTGTTGTACTATAGTATGCCTCCGCGAAGAGCCAATGTTGCAAACATCACACAAGAGGAGTTAGACCGGTTACTAGCTGAGAACGAGGCCCTAAAGGCCCAACGCATGGACTCGGCAAAAATTAGCACAATAATCGCGAGGCATCACCCTACCCAATTCACTGGGGAGGGGGAACCTCATCTGTTGGGGGCATGGTGTCGGGAATTCACTAATCTATTCGAGTTGGTGGCTTGCCCTGAAGAATTGAGGGTTGACCAAGCAGCCCACTATCTTAGGGGTATGGCCGGAGATTGGTGGACCGGGAACAATGGAGAGATCCGGGAAGCAGCTAGGGAGGATGAGACCGAGTTTGTTGCTTGGGACGCATTCAAGAGGATCTTGTACGAGGTGTTTCTACCAGAATTCCAAAAGAGCAAGCTGAGGGAGGAGTTCGATACATTCAAGATGTCGGAGGACATGACTGTAGAGGCTTACTACAGGAAATTCATCCAGTTGGCGAACTACGTGGGGGAAATGGGATTTGATGATGCCATGCTGGCAATGAAATTTGAGAGAGGGTTATCAATCGCCATCAAGAAGAGATTGATTGCAGCTCCGCTCACCACAGTCCGTGACATTTACTTAAGGGCTGGGGCGGCGGAGAGGCTTTCCGAGATGATTAAGGAGGACAAGAAGTCCAAGACAGAAAAGAGGAAGGCGGAATCAGTAACCGAGGGTTCTGGATCGAAAAAGCAAAATAAGTTCAGTGGATATTTTGGGAGTAGTACCTCTGGTGGTGGGAGAAACCATGGTGGGGGCAGTCACATGAGTGGAGTTTCTGGCAGTGGCTCAGCGGGAATAGTTTGCTTCGGCTGTGTAAAAAGAGGACATAAGTAGGCAGTGTGTCGCTCTTCTGGAGGGAATCAGTCCGGGGGTTATCGTACGCCTACATCCGGATACCAGGGATCTCGCACCCAGTCTTATGGTAGCAGTGGCTATCGCACACCCATGCCCAACTATGGTGGGGGTGCGAAGTCTGGAGGGAGCAGTAATTACCAGAGGAGCTATAACAATTATCAGGGCCGCTCATACCAGAATCAATACAATGGAGGTGGAAGCAACCAAAAGACGGGAGCAGAAGGGAATCAGCAGGCTGGGACATCTGGTACCAGTCAGAGTGGAGTCAAATCCAGTGGCAAGCTCTTTGCCATGGGAAAGCAGGCCGCGAAGGATGATGCTCATGTGGTCACCGGTACTTTTCTTGTGAACTCTAAACCTACTTTTGTACTTTTCGATTCCGGTGCCACCCATTAGTTTGTGTTTAGAGACTATGTTAAGGCTTTGGGGCTTGAGAGATTCGACTAGGTCGCAGACTCAGTGACCATACCTTCAGGAGAGTCAATAACTTGTAATAGAGTTTATGGAAGTGTACCCATAAAAATCGGAGAATTTTTTTTCTATTGTGACCTCATAGAGTTTCCACTGGGGGGCTTCGAGGTGATTCTGGGAGTGGACTGGCTAGGGAAGTATCGAGCTTTCATCGACTGCTATCAAAAGAAAATCTCGTTGAGGGGACCTAAGGGAGTAAGGGTGTCTTACAAGGGTTACCGAGTCAAACCAAAAATCAAATTCATATCTGTCAACACCCTGAAGTCTAGCTTGAGGAAAGGAGAGAGCCTGATTTTGTGCCAAATGTGGAATTGTGAGGCCGAGACTCCAAAGACTAGTGAGATACCTGTGGTACGGGAGTTTGAGGGAGTATTTCGAGACGACGTTCCAGGGTTGCCGCCAAGGAGGGAGGTGGAATTCTCCATTGACCTAAAACCAGGGTCGGGACCAATATCCAAATCACCGTACCGTATGGGACCGAAGGAGATGGAGGAGTTGAAGAAGCAGTTGGATGAACTAGCTGAGAAAGGGTTCATTCGACCCAGTGTGTCACCCTGGGGAGCACCCGTTTTGTTTGTGAAGAAGAAGGATGGTAGTTTGAGACTTTGCGTTGACTACCGAGAGCTGAACAATGTGACCATCAAGAACTGTTACCCTTTGCCGAGAATTGACGACTTGTTCGATCAGTTAAGTGGAGCTGGGGTCTTCTCCAAGATTGATTTGAGATCCGGGTATCATCAGTTGAGAATAAAGGATGAAGATATTCCAAAGACCGCTTTCCGAACGAGGTACGGCCACTATGAATTTGTGGTTATGCCATTTGGATTGACTAATGCTCCAGCTGTGTTCATGGACTTGATGAATCGAGTCTTCAGCCCATATCTGGACAAGTTTGTGGTGGTATTCATAGATGATATCCTGGTGTACTCCAAGAATGCAGAAGAGCACGAAGACCATTTAAGGAAAGTACTTCAGACCCTGGAAGAACATAAACTCAACGCTAAGTTGAGTAAGTGTGAGTTCTGGTTGGAGAAAGTAGCATTTCTGGGGCATGTAATTTCGAGGGAGGGGGTGTCTGTTGACCCTAGTAAAATTGAGGCTGTAACTAAGTGGCAGAGTCCGAAGAATGTGAGTGAGATTTGAAGCTTTCTGGGATTGGCTGGATATTATCGAAGATTTTTCAAAGATTTTTCAAAGATAGCGAAGCCGTTAACGTCGTTAATGAGGAAAGAGAACCGTTTTGCCTGGGATGAGAGTTGTGAGAAGGCATTCCTAACCCTTAAGGAACGCCTGACAACAGCTCCTATCCTTGTTTTGCCAGTTGAGAGTGAAAATTTCGAAGTGTATACTGACGCTTCGAAGCATGGGTTGGGTTGTGTACTAATGCAGAATGGAAGAGTGATCGCGTATGCTTCTCGCCAGTTGAAGACCTATGAAGAAAATTATCCGACTCATGATTTGGAATTGGGAGCTGTGGTCTTTGCACTGAAATTGTGGCGCCATTACCTTTATGGAGCCACTTTTAAGGTGTTTTCTGATCATAAGAGCCTGAAATATATCTACACCCAGAAAGAGTTGAACATGAGGCAGAGGAGGTGGATAGAGTTGATCGGAGACTATGATATGCAGATTGTCTACCACGAGGGTAAGGCGAATGTGGTAGCTGATGCCCTAAGTAGGAAGTCGGTTCATGCTTTGAGCTGTGCCCGGTCGAGAGTAAGGTTGCATGGTGAATTACGGGAGATGGGAATATTCATGATCCGGAAAGGGGATGGTTTTAGTGACTTGACAGTGGAGCCTGAGTTGTATGGTGAGATTCGGGAGTTGCAAGGTACTGACGGGAGAATCCAGAAGTGGCGTAGGTTGGTGGAGAGTGGGGGTGGAGAGACTACATCCAAGTTCAGTATTCATACTGACGGTAGTTTGAGGTTCAGTGGGCGATGGTGTCGTCCGGATGTAGAGGAGCTCAAGAAGAAGATCCTGACTGAAGCTCATGCTACTCCATATTCCGTGCACCCAGGGGGTGATAAGCTGTATAAAGATCTTAAGAAGACGTTCTCGTGGCCTAACATGAAGAAGGAAGTCGCAGAGTTTGTGTCGCGGTGTTTGACTTGTCAGAGAGTGAAAGGGGAGCATAAGAGACCTCAGGGAAAGGTCCAACCTTTAGATGTGCCGGAGTGGAAGTGGGAGAACATTTCGATGGATTTTATCGTGGGGTTGCCTCGGACTCAGAGGGGCAACAACATGATTTGGGTGATTGTGGATCGTTTGACTAAGTCTGCTCACTTTATTCCGATGAAGGATACCTGGAGTAAAGCTGAGTTGGCTAAGTCATATGTGCAGAATGTGGTCAGATTGCATGGTGTACCCAAGGACATTGTTTCCGATCGAGACTCGAGGTTCATCTCTAGATTTTGGCAAGAGTTGCAGGCAGCTTTGGGTACTCAACTGAAAATGAGTACAACTTTCCATCCAGCTACTGATGGTCAGACTGAGAGGACGATTCAGACTCTTGAGGACATGTTGAGAGCTTGCGTGCTGGAGTTCGGAGGATCTTGGGAGGATCGACTGGGATTGATAGAATTTTCTTATAACAATAGCTACCATGCCAGTATTGGGATGGCCCCTTTTGAGGCTCTGTACGGGAGGAAGTGCCGGAGCCCTGTGTGTTGGGATGATCGAGCAGATATTGTGACCTTAGGGCCAGATATGATCCAAGAGATGGTGGAGCAAGTTCAGACTATTCGACAGAGGATGAGGGCCGCCCAGGATAGACAGAAGAGTTATGCAGATCTAAAGAGGAGTGATATTTCCTTCGAAGCAGGAGAGAAGGTACTGCTAAAAGTATCTCCAATGAAGGGTGTGATGAGATTCGGCAAGCGTGGCAAACTGAGTCAGAAATATATTGGACCTTTTGAGATCTTGGACAGAGTTGGAGAGGTGGCATATCGCTTAGCTTTACCTCCAACCCTATCCAAGGTCCATAATGTGTTCCATGTGTCGCAGTTGAGGAAGTATGTGAGTGATCCATCACATGTGCTTCAGCACGAGGTGATTGAGATAGATGAGCAGTTGGCCTACGTTGAGACTCCGAAAGAGATTCTGGACAGGAAGGTGCGAAAGACTCGTAATGGGGAGACGGCATTGGTAAAAGTTCTTTGGACCAATCATAATCAGGAAGAGGCAACATGGGAGCCCGAGGTATCCATGAGAGAGCGTTACCCGCATTTGTTTGATTGAGGTAAGTTACGCGGACGTAACTTTTCTTTAAGGGAGGTGGAATGTAACATTCTATGTTTTTAGGTGGACTCTTGTGTTGTTCTGTGTTCCACGTTCGTATGGGTTAATTGTGTTGTCATTTGAGTGTTGTTGAACTTCGGGACGAAGTTCATTTTAATGGGGGAAGACTGTAATACCCCGTTTATCTAGATTCGTTAATTAAGTTATCTCATATCGATAGTTGTTTCTACGACTTTTAAATAGCTTAGTACTTGCGTGGTTAATATTTGAAACATAGAATAAGAGCTATATTTGTCGACCATGGGATTCGATCATGAAACCTTTAGACTAATGAGACTTGGGCCTCGTTTAGCGTGCCTATATCCACACGGCAGCCCACACCCGTCCTTACCCTAATATGCAATCTAAACCCTAAAAACTCAGCCCTCCTATAACCTACCTCTGCCGTCACCTTTAGACAAGTAATTCTTATACTAAAGCCTACCCTATCTTATATCTTTTCACACAAAACTTTAGCTGAAATATCAGAGAAGGAAAAGAGACAGTGCACGGTGGTCGAGGGGTAGCACACGGTGGGTCGTTTTGGCTAACATTCTGGTATGTCCACCACCGCGTGGTGGTTGTGTTGTTTACAGATAATTTGTGCTTCTATTTACGTTGTTTTTATTGCATAATCGGTACTGGTTTTTACATAACTATTATATATGGCGTGGGGTGGTCAGATATGAACCACAGTATGTCGTCTCTGACCACCCATCATCGTCGTACAGGCGTCTCAAGAGGCTGGGTTGGTGGAGGTGTCGGGTGTATGTTATTGTGTTTGTTTATGTTTGTTTATGTTTCATGTTAAAAGAAGGGTCGTGAGTGGTGGTGTATGCTTAGGGAGAGTCAGGGAGTAGGGTGGTGGTTGTTGTGGTGGTCAGGGGAGTCTCGTATGGTGGTTGAAGGGTTTCCTGTGGCGAGCACGAGAAAGGGACAGTGAACGGTCTGCTTTGTCTTTTTCGTTTTTAAGTGTTGACAGGGTGGTCTGGGGGTGGTACCACCGATGACTAGGGGGAGGTCGGTACGGTGGTACCACCATGGTCGGAAAGTCTGGGGTCAGGGGGTGTTCGTGGTGTCCTGGTAGGGTGGTTTTGGCGGCTGGTTGGTTGTCGATGAGGGTGGTGTTTAGGCGAGTCTGGTGTATGTCGGGTTGGAACAGGCTGGTTCTGGGCACGGGTTCACCACGACGGTGGTGGTCGAAGGGTGGCCGCTGGTTGTGGTGGTGGACGGTGGTGCAGGGCTCACGGGCTGGTGATGGTTGGTGGTTGCGGCAGCCGTACAGTAGGGTTTTGAGGGCTGTTTAGTCATGAGTCGGGTTTGGTTATGGGACGTGTATTATTATTATTATTATTATTATTATTATTATTATTATTATTATTATTATTATTATTATTATTATTATTATTATTATTATTATTATTATTATTATTATTATTATTAATTTAATGTTGTTTTATCGTTATTAGTACCTTATTATTTTCTTTCGGTTTTGGGTCGTGTTATTTATATATATACGAGTCGGGAATTATTTAACCATGGGACGTCTATATTTGGAAAGTTACTATTTTGGGAAAGTTTCTATTTATGGAAACTTTCCACTTTTGGAAGGTTGCTATTTATAGTAAGCATGTTCGTTAAGGGTTCGGGAAGTTTGTTAATTCGTTGCATATATCTGTTTAGGTAGCGAGTTTCGAGTGGAACATTTCTAAGCATATCCCGGATTGTGTCTGCGTTTCTGCTATCTCAGGTAGGGGAAAGTACTGGTTTATAATAACGTGTAATCTGTTCTTATTTGGCCTTAAGCATGTTGTTATATACCATCATGTGATTGCTATATTGAGTTGTTATGCTATTCTGTGATATTATACAATGTGAATATATAAATATATATATATATATATTGGGTCTTGTGATACGGTGTTGGATCGGTGCGGAGTATATATGGTGTTGGATCGGTGCGGAGTATATATGGTGTTGGATCGGTGCGGAGTATATAAATGGTGTTGGATCGATGCGGAGTATATATTTGGCGTTGGATCGGTGCGGAGTTCATTATATTGTTATATTTATTCTTTTCCTTACTCAACCTCGTGGTTGACCCTGTGTATTCGTGATCACCTATGATGAACCAATTTATTGGGGAGCAGATTGACAGGTGGCTGAGACTAAGGGGGAGCTATGGGAGAAAGAGCTTGGATCCGGACCAGACTAGAGTCTAGATCACCTTAGTCAGTTAGCATGAGTTGTACTTCTTTATTTTGTTAAGACTTTTGGAAACCGTTGTACGAACATGTTATGAGTTTAATTCCAATTAAAGTACTGTTATCTTTTCCTTTGTATCTACTGCCTCGGGAAACCGAGATGGTAACACCTTTATTTATCTGAGGAGTCCTAGTACAGGCCCTTAAATAAATGGGGGTGTTACATGCTGAATACATAATCTGTAACTATTGTGGTAACACAGGTCATGAGTTCAATGGATGTGAAAAGAGAAAACTTGACCTAGAAACAAGTACTTCAAGAGCTAAACAATCATGGGTCAAAAAGGAAGTGTCTAAAAAGGAGAATGTTAAGAAGGAACCCAAGCTAGTTGGGTTCCTAAACTAACGAATTGATTATGTGCAGGCAATAGTGGGAGGCAGCAGTAATTGCTATTTGGACAGTGGATGCTCACGTCATATGACGGGAGATAAAAACCAATTTCTCTCACTAAAGGCCTATGATGGCGGTATGGTGACTTTTGGTGACAACAAACAAGGTGAAATAGTTGGTATTGGAAAAGTTGGTAAGTCAAAGTCACTATGCGTCGACAAAGTGTTGCTTGTCAAAGGTTTGAAGCACAATCTTCTTAGTATTTCTCAATTATGTGATCGTGGTAATATTGTTGAATTCCGTGCAAATGAATGTAGAATAATAGATGAAAAGACTAGGAATCTCATTCTTAGTGGTAATCGTGTTAAGGATGTTTACATGACCAATCTTCACTCTTTGTCGGGACAAACCTTGTCTTGCATGAGTGTTCAAAAGAATAACCCTTGGCTTTGGCATAAACGACTTGGTCATGTGAATGCCAAAACACTAAATACCATAAGAAAACTTGACCTAGTAGATGGCATTCCGAACATAAAATTTGAATTCAAATCTCTTTGTGATGACTGTGTAAAAGGGAAACAAGTGAAGAACTCCTTTAAATCCAAAAATGTCATTAGTACTTCTCTACCATTAGAACTCATCCACATAGATCTATGTGGACCAATGCGTATACCTAGCAAAGGTGGTAGTAGGTACATTTCTGTAATTGTTGATGACTTCTCACGGTACGTTTGGCTTTTGTTCCTAATTTCTAAGGATCAAACCTTTGATGAATTCCTTATTTGGGTCAAGAAGGCTCAAAATAAATTTGGATACAAACTCATTTCATTAAGATCCGATCATGGATCCGAATTTGAGAATTCATCTTTCAATGACTATTGTAATGAGTACGGTGTTAGCCATTACTTTTCTGCCGCTAGAACCCCACAACAAAATGGGGTAGTGGAAAGAATGAATCGAACTTTGGAAAACATGGCTAGGACTTTACTCATTAGCTCTAAGGTTCCTAGAAATTTTTGGGCAGAAGCGGTCAATACTTCTTGTTATATTTATAACCGTGTTATGATTCGAAAAATGTCAAACAAGACTCCTTATGAATTGCTTCGAGGTAGAAAACCTAACATTTCACACTTAAAATGTTTTGGTAGTAAGTGTTTTGTTCACAATAATGGAAAAGACAACCTTGGAAAATTTGATGCTCGAAGTGATGAAGGAGTATTTGTCGGATATTCAGATCATAGTAAGGCTTATAAAATATATAACAAACGTACCATGAAGATGGAGGAAAGCGTACATGTAATATTTGATGAATCAAGTTTGTTTATTTCTGATGATCAGGATGAAGAAGATGAATATGATGATGACTTTGAGATTGGCATGATCCGTAGCGATATGGATCAAGTGCTAGAAGAGGACGAGCAACAGTCTGATCAACTGTTGCATGAGGAAAACGACCAAAATCCAGGGGAACTAACACTCCCTCACCAACAGAAGAAGCCATCACCTCAGGGGGAAATTTGGAAAGGGAACAACAACTGACCACACAAACAGAGGAAGAACCAAGTCCTCTTTCAACAAATTCCCAAAATTCAACAGTAGCTTCTACTGTTGCACCAGAAACAAATAACTCCCCCGAACCACTTGTTCTCAAAAATTGGAAACATCAAAGCTCACATCCTCTATCAAACCTAACCAGTGATCTCAATTCAGGAGTAAAAACCAGATCCTCCCTCCAAAATTACTGTGCATTCCATTCTTTCATCTCAAAAATTGAACCAACCAATGTCACAGTGGCCTTGACTGATGAATACTGGACCACAGCAATGCAAGAAGAATTAGAGCAATTTGAACGTAATAAGGTATGGCATATGGTTCCTAGGCCTGCCCAACGTACTGTCATTGGTACGAGGTGGGTCTTTCGCAATAAGCTTGATGATGTTGGAGAAATCATACGTAACAAGGCTAGACTAGTGGTGCAAGGGTATAATCAACAAGAAGGGATTGATTATGATGAAACCTTTGCACCGGTAGCTAGACTTGAGGCCATACGTATGCTCATAGCTTTTGCATCCTTTCAAGGTATCAAACTCTTTCAAATGGACGTGAAAACCGCGTTTCTAAATGGATACCTTGAAGAGGAAGTTTTTTTTGAACAACCTCCCGGATTTATAAATAATGAATTTCCTAACCATGTTTTCAAACTTGACAAAGCACTTTACGGTTTAAAGCAAGCTCCTCGAGCTTGGTATGACAGATTGTCCAAGTTTTTACTTGAAAACGGCTTCTCACGAGGCTCGGTTGATAAAACGTTGTTTATTAAGTCACAAGGAACTGAACTGTTGCTTGCACAAGTTTATGTCGATGATATTATTTTTGGTGCAAAAAATAACGTTCTTTATAAGTATTTTTCTGATTTGACGACATCCGAATTTGAAATGAATATGATGGGAGAACTAGGATTTTTCCTTGGTCTTCAAATCAAACAAAATGAACATGGAACAATGATTCATCAACAAAAGTACTTAAAAGAGATGTTAAACAAGTTCGGGTTGTCCGACTCCAAACCAATGCCTACCCCCATGATGTCCAAAGTCAAAATTGACAAAGATGAAGAAGGTAAGAGTGTAAGTGAGAAGATTTATCGAGGTATGATTGGCTCACTTCTCTACTTAACCGCAAGTCGTCCGGATATACAATCGTTTCCAAGCAAATCCTAGAGAATCACATTTCAAAGCCGTAAAACGGATTTTTAGGTATTTGGTTGGAAGACAAGAAGTACAACTTTGGTATCCGACTCATTTTGAACTTGATCTTGTAGGTTTTTCGGATGCGGACTATGCCGGTGATCTCGTGGAAAGAAAGAGCACGTCGGGAATTGCAACGTTCCTTAGACCGTGAATAATTTCATGGGTTTCAAAGAAACAAAACACTGTTGCATTGTCCACGACCGAAAGTGATTATGTAAGTGCCGCTCTTTGTTGTGCGCAAATTCTATGGGTAAGACAACAATTACATGACTACGGTCTAATTTTCGAAACTACCCCTATTTTTTGCGATAACACTAGTGCAATTAACATTTCAAAAAATCCAATACAACACTCACGTACCAAACACATAGACATCCGACATCATTTTATACGTGATCAAGTGGAAAAAGGCCATATATGCTTAAGTTTTTGTAGAACCGAAGATCAACTTGCGGATATTTTCACAAAATCGTTGGAAAGAGAACAATTCGAAAGACTTCGGTCGGAAATTGGTTTGCGTGACAAAATGTAACGAAATTGAAAAATCACGTACTTCTCCTACATGATTGACTAGAGGAGATAACTTAATGCATGCTAAAAATAAGTACTCATTACTTTGTTTAATATTATGTGTTGTACAAGTTTATGTGAAACAAAATTACAATAAAGTAAATAGTGTACTTTAAACTTGTTGAGCCACTCAAAATTAAATGTGTTGTCACATCAAAACCAACCATCCTTCTCAAAAAGTACAACCTCCTACATTTAAACATAACCACCTACTCTTATCCCTTCATTCCCCATGTAACTTGTACTTTCATTGTACAATATTCAAAAAGCAACTGCCAAACCCCTCTCCTTCCTCACCCGTCCAAAACCGTACACCCTCCATCTCCCTTCTTCAATAAAATGCCTCCCAAAAACCTTTCCAGAGAACTACAAAACATTAAAAACTCCTTCAACCCAAAATTCATTGCAAAAAGAAAAAATATGTCCACTCAACCCGAATCAAATGTTGCCACTGCCTCCGAATCCACCAAAACTGTTCAATCCCGTAAGAAGGTGGCTGTCCGAGGTGGTAAAACTGGTCGAAAAATGCGTGGCAAGGGACGAAGGGAACCCATTTCCCTTCAACTTGATCCATCGGTTGATTTTGATACCGATGAAGAGGAAGAAGGTGATAAAAATGAAAATGAGAAAGAAGCAAGGTCTGACATCCCTGATTTGAATGTCGAGGAAAATGTGGAAACCGAAAGTGATGAGATTGATGAGATCATGAAGGATCTTAGTAAGAAAAAGGAAGAGGAAATGAAAAAATCAAAATAAAAGGAAAAGAAAAAGGAGAAGGTAGCAAAGAAAAAATCGAAGGAAGTTGTGGAGGAAGAAGAAAATGATGTGGTTGAGACACTCAATGAGATGAGTGCTAACAAAGAAAAGGAGGATTCAATTGATAATGAAGATAGTGTGGGAACAAAGGAGAATCCCAAAGTCGTAATGG
Source organism: Silene conica (assembly GCA_029255685.2). NCBI lineage: Eukaryota > Viridiplantae > Streptophyta > Magnoliopsida > Caryophyllales > Caryophyllaceae > Silene > Silene conica. Next base: position 27,752,795 of record CM055314.2, on the reverse strand, counting down.
GTGAAGATGAAACAGTAGACACCACTGTTGAAAAAGAGAATGATGAAACCCACAATGAAGATGAGGTGTTCGAGGAAACGCTTGACCCACTGTTTTCCGAACCCTCCTCCAAGACCCGTTCCAAGGGCAAGATGCCTGCAATATTTGAAGAAGAAGAGGATGATGAGATCCCCCGTGAAAGTCCACCCACCAAAGCAACCAAAACCGCGAAGCGAAAAGGGTCCGGGTCTAAAACCCGCACGGCTAAGAGGGCCAAAGTCTCAAAGCTCTTGTCCTCTCTTGAAGAAGAAGATGAGGAAATTATGGAGGACAAGACACTCACCAACACTTGTCGTGCTCTCGCCGTGTCCTCATACCCAGAAGCCTTCAAAAATGATGTGGCTAATCATCTCAACTCTCTTGACTTGCCGGAGGACACATTGAAGACATGTCACGGTATCCTCAACTGTTTCTTTCACAGTGGAAGACGCTACCGCAAGTCTTGGTATGATTCATCACCCGCTTTTAAATATTTTAAGGAGGCTATGTATGCACAGGGTTGGGTGAACCTTCTCGACAAGTATAGTCACATGTACTTGTCCGAAGTCATTCAATTCTATGCAACAGTCAGAGTCGATGTTGCTTCGGGTACACTTTCGGCTGTCATAAACCATAAGCCCTTTGTTCTTACTGTTGAGAGACTTGCTGGGTTGCTTGATATTTATGATATGGGGTTGACAACTTTTCCAAAACGTGACTGGGGGGAAGTAGAGGAGGTCACAAGTGCCCAAGTACTCAAGGTACTTCGCCCTAGTGCCACCGAGGGCCCAACCAACATATATGCCATTGAACTTCCCGCCCCAATCCGCTTTATCTTTAACCTAATCTTCCGCAACCTTGTACCTAGCAACAATAGCCGAGGGAGATGCTCTCTTCTCGACATGCTCCTCATTCACCATATTGTTAAACACAAACCCATCATGTAACATCCCAATATTTCGGGACTTGGAAGTTCAATGATTTTAAGTTCAAGTTCGAGAATTAATTTATATTTCGTAATTTTTGGAATTTCTTCTAAATAACTAATTAATTTATGTGATAATATTTTAAAGGATTTAAAATAAGGTTTCATTTAATTTCATAATTTACGTCTTAACAATTTAATTTCATAGTCCGGAAATATTTATATCATCTTAAGTTTATAGTTACCTTAAGTCGGTGTTTTTAGCTTAAACCGTCTTAAAACTTGTCTTATGGGCCGAACTTGTTAATGGACCCATTTCCCCTCTTTTTCCTCACAAAACCCTAACCCCACCATCTTCTACCTCCCTCCTCCAATTCATTTTTCAGATTTGCAAACAACAACAAACACCATTTTTATAAATTTCTCCTTCAATCTTAAAATGCTCATAGAATCTTCGTTTCTTATCCGATTGAGACGATTTTCGCGGCCACGGAGTCCTCTTCTCGCCCTCCTTCTTTCTAGGTAAGTTTTATCTCATAATCTTTCCGTCAAAATTTCGGCCTGCTCTTGTAATTTCGAAATTCGTGATTTTCTTCGATGTTTGTGTTGTTTTAGACGGTGTTGGTGTTAACCCGGAAGAAGGCTTGGTGATTATTGAAGACGATCTCGAAGATTTCAAAGATTTCGCTAAGTAAAGGTGACGATAATGAGAAACTCGGCCTTTTTGTTAAAATAGCAAGTTTTGATGTGTTCTTGTTATTGTTTCTGATTTTTGTTAAGGTTTGATGATTAATGGACTTAGTAACATGTTTAGGAATGTTCTTATGTGATGAATTCATGCCTTGTTGAAGTTTCATATGTTCTTAAGTGATTTTTCAGAAATTCCATATTTTGCGACGGATACTTATAATAATCGTTTGAGGATTGTGTTGTGGTTTAATTGCTGGTAGATAATGATATTGGTTGATTTGTAATAGTGGGTAAACATCATATGTTGTAATTCCTTAAGTTTGATTTTGATTTGATGATATTTGAATAGGCTGGAAAATACGAATTTTGCGTACAGGCTCTCTGAGCCGGTCGACCGACCGGCCGCCGGTCGACCGGCTGGGAAGGCCTTGTGTTGTTTTTGCGAAATTTTCGATAATGTAGGAATAGGAAGCCCAGCCGGCAGACCGGCCGCCTGCCAGCCGGCTGGGAGTGCTTTTCTAGTATATTGCGTAGTTTGGGAAACATTGGGAAATTGGGTTCCCAGCCGGCCGACCGGCCGCCTGCCAGCCGGCTGGGAGTCCTTTGTTGTTGCTTGGGTTTTTAAGAAGGAAGGCTGAGAGGGATCACCAGCCGGCCGACCGGCTGCCTGCCGACCGGTTGGGGACCCCTGTAGCTTGTTTTCAATTCGTATTTCGTTGATAACTTTTAATCGGTTGATCGGTTTTGATTGAAATTCGTTCCTTGTATCTTTGATATGTATTTGAGGTCCCCGGAGGACGGGCGACACTGTATTGGGTTCGGGAATGGAGTGAGGATAGAGACCCCCCCGGTCGGGTAACCGAAAGGGAAACCGGCTCTCCCTCGTCTTAGTTCCCGGGATTAATTAAGTGTTGATTAGTGGTTTAAGAAGTTAGAACTATAGGTTAGTTTCTATCTTTAGATGTTAATGGTTAAGTTGGATGTCGCGTGATGGGATATGTGTTAAGCTCACCTCTGGACCCATTACGTGTTTTGTATGTCGCGTGACGGGATATGTGTTAAGCTCACCTCTGGACCCGTTACGTGTTTTGCTTGTGGCGTGTCAGGATATGTGTTAAGCTCACCTCTGGACCTGACACGTGATCGGTTGTCGTACACGGGATATGTGTTAAGCTCACCTCTGGACCCGTTGTGCAATAGCTGTGTATTGGGATATGTGTTAAGCTCACCTCTGGACCCAATACTTGTTTGTAGCATTGGGATATGTGTTAAGCTCACCTCTGGACCCTTTGCTTATGGATGTATGTTGGGATATGTGTTAAGCTCACCTCTGGACCCGACATTTGTTTGTACTGGGATATGTGTTAAGCTCACCTCTGGACCCATTACTGAATTGTGATTAGGGATATGTGTTAAGCTCACCTCTGGACCCTTCTCTCGAATTGTATGTATAGGGATATGTGTTAAGTTCACCTCTGGACCCTTTACTTGATTTGCATGTTGGGATATGTGTTAAGTTCACCTCTGGACCCGACATTGTTTGGTAGTGGGATATGTGTTAAGTTCACCTCTGGACCCATTGCTAGTGTTTGTGTTATATCTGCTTGCCTTGAGAGTGGTACAGTGTCAGATATGCATGATGAAGTTGATGATTATGTACTTGAGTTATAGTTTGTTCATCCAAGGCATTAGATGACTCTTTGATCGGTTTCATAAATAGTTGGATTGAAAGACCCCCCGACTGGGTAACCAGTAGGGAAACCGGCTCTCCTTCCTAACGGTTTATGAAGTTGGTTGAGAGCCGTGCACTAGTGATTGCATGATAGTATGAGATCAGTTATTGAGATATTGTTATACTTCACATGTTTATATATGCTGGAGTATTCTGTTTGTATTTATGTATTACGTGTCGTTACAAAAGGTGGCTAGGAGAACTCTAGTCACTCCCCACTGATTGTGGCGTACATGTTTACATGTATGTAGGTACATGACAGGTGGTTGGCAGAGGGTTGCATGGAGCTAGCGAGCGATGATCCTATTCATCGATTGACTTACACGTTTACGTTAGCTAGACTTAGTTTACATTTCAGTTTTGAGTGCCTGTAGGGATGTGCCATCCCAGGCTGATTGTATATGTATATTTTACTTTCAGTTTCAGTTTTAATTCACCTCGCATGTTAGTTATGTTAAAAAGTTTTAATTCCGCTGCATTTTTAGTATTTTGTATGTTTATTATTTACGCTTTCGCGAGGGGTTTTACAGTTGGTATCAGAGCATTATTGCTCCCGACGCACTTATGTAACCCCAACCTTAACTTGACCAAATAAACAAATAATGAATGAGAGATGGGTAGATTTAAGGACTTATATTGTAGTCTGTTTTGTGATTGCTCTTATTAGGCTCTAACGTGTTTGTTGATTGTCATTAACTTCACTTTTATATCTTTCGATCGACGAACCGTGGGCTTATCCATTTGGCGGTGGAGATCGGAGTTCCTATCGAAGATAGAAGATTCGTGCTATTGTTGGAGAATGTTTCTGAACCTTGAAGATACTCCTTTTTCTTTGTGCATCACCTTCTTTGATAACTTCGAATGCACATCCTTCTTTTAGAATATTTGTCTATCTCACTTGAATAGATCTTCATATCTTTTCAGCTTAACCTTGTTGCTTGCTTTCTTAAAGTGCCCCCTAGGTAATCTTCCCTTTTAATTGATTTGGAGGAACTAGTCTTAGGATAATCGTAAGCTGTGTTATGAGAAATATTGTTATTTGAGGAATAACTTAAGAGGTATCGAGAGACATGTTTTGGTGATCTAAGGGTCTAGTTGTCTATCCAATTGGGAGAGTGAAAGTGAGTGATAGGATACCGGCTTGAAGGTTGAGTTGTTTACTTAGTATTCGGTGGAACTTAATCTTGAGAACCATGCTTAGATTGTGAAAATATGTGGATTGAAGAGTACTGTTTAAGGAGTTAGATAAGATACTTGAGGATATAGACCGACCTAGAAGAATAGGCTTAAGATGCTAATGAAAAAGAATAGATGAGTAAAGTGAGTTAGTATCACTTGATTTAGGTGAGTAATTAAGTTGAGAAAGGTCCGTTGTTTAGGAATGTGAATCATTGGCTATAATGGTTGAATACTTGAAGAGTTTTGACTTAAGCTTAGGAGAAGTGAATCACTACTTGACCCTAGGTTGTTTAATGGATTTTAGCGTTTGCCTAATGGAGGACTTAAGAGAAATTTAAGGATGCACCACGGTATGTGGATGGAATAGAGAAGTTCATTTGGAGATGAAAGTTCAGAAACTTGATGGTTAAAAATTGTTAACTTGTGGACAGTGAAGTAAGTAAAGTGGATATAGCATTTAGGGGTGATGACCTGAAAGTGTTATTGAATTGTCATTTGAGGGACTAGCAGAGATGAGACATCTCAAACTTTTGGGAATAGGTAGTTGTAATGATGATATCGTTTAAAGTTTGGAAGATAAGGATATATGAATCATTAGAGGAATTGTTCGTGAGAACCGATAATTGAATGACTTGATGTGGAAAGTAAGAAGTGAGAACCCCGTGAGAATGGTGAGAGACCTGCACCTTGGGAGATGTCCGTAATCGTTTATTTCATTTCGCTTCTCGCCTTTTCCCTCCTTTGCTTCTCCTTCTGATCATGGCTTCAGTTTTATTGGAGTCCATAGCCTGAAGTTTGTTACCTGGTCATCTCGTTGCTCCTCGAGTCGTTTCTTAGGACTCTCTCGAGATCTGTATCATGTTTGCCCTTAAAGTTCGTATCTCATCTGATCTCATCTTCTGTGAGCCTTGTTCCTTTTCATTTAGATTAGTGGCGAGATCGACCTGTTCTCGGGGTAGAGATACATGCCTTGAGGAATGCTTGGTTCTGCGTTGTCAGGATTTGGTTGAGAGAGTTGGTGAGAATAGTGTTCGAGCGATGTTGGATAGTGTACCGTCTTGAGAGTTCCATGTAGGATGGGTCGGTGTGTAAGTGGTATTTGTAGATTTTGATGTACCATTTGAGGATTTGAATAAAATGCTTGGAGTTCTAGATGAATTTAGAGGAATGTACCTTGGATAATGATGATGTGGTTAATTGGTTGAATGAGGTAAGTTAGTGCTACTTAATCTTGAGGAATTTTTGTAATGCAGAAAGGACCACATACTTGACGAACGAGAGTTATTGGTAACGGTGTGAGAATGTTGAGACATTTACGATTTGACTTATGGAGTTGACTGAGTGTTTGACCGTAGGTTACTTATTGAACCTCAGCGTTTACCTATTGAGATACTTAAAGAAATTGTAAGATGCCCCACTGTTAGGTGGATTGTTTTTTATAGCTGTGGAATAATGGAAGTTTGTTGGCTTAATAACGCTTCATGAATGGTTGACAGGTAACCATTGATGTCTGAGGTAATCATGGAGTAGAAATTTGTAACTTATAAGTGTTCATGAATAGCATTCGGGAACTTCAGAATGCGAATAACTAAACCTTATTGAAACCGTAGGAGTGAAAGTTGTTACTTCTTTGGAACCTTTTCTTTGGGATGTATATTGTTGGTAAGTGGTTGAAACCAGAGGATTTAAGAGTTGCTACCTTAGTAAGATCTTGGTTTGAATGTTCATTGTGGTAATAAAATTTGGGAATTTATTATATCGAGCCTTGTGGAATAGGTTTGCTAGGATCGAACCGTTAAAATTTAAGGTTATAGGATGATGGATACCATATCTTTGGTTTCGAGGTTCGTTGTTATGGTAATAGAATCCCGGTTCAGAGTGTTGGAAGACTTCTTGTTGAGGAATACCTTGTTCTGTGGATGAGATAATGATAAGAGGGATCGTGAAACCATTGAGAGTCTATAGATCACTTGAATTGCCCTGCTAGGGATATATTGGGAATCGTTGTAACGATGCTTTGATTATGGATCGAGTGATTAGTGACCCCATGTTTAGCAAGAGTTACTGTTTTCCTTGACCCCTAACCTGGTTGTTTCATTCCTTCTATCCTTCCTTGTACGTTTTGTCAGCTGTGAAACTAGGAACTCTTAATCCTTCGTGTCGAAGGTAATCTCTATGACTGTTTCTGCGCTCCCAGCGACTGTTTTTGAAATTCGTTTCCCTATTGTTGACTCTAAATTTGCTGTTTTTGGAAAATCTTACTGCTTTTGGAGTTGGAAACTACTTTCTCTTCCGTTGGGGGTAACCTTTTGTCATTTTTACAATTTTACTCTTTCAAGAATTTGAGAATAAAAGTTAATTTTGAAGGAAACCTGGTTGAAAGAGCCGAATGTTTTACAACTTTGAGGGATTTCAGCGTTGATTGCCACTGGAACTTGTTATTGGAGACGTCTGATAACCTGTGCTGTGCTTATCAACACCGAATCAATCTAAATTTTGAATTTTGACTGATTTAAATTTGGGACTTGTCTCAGATTTGGAATGTCGGACTCTTGAATACGTAACGAGAATCCCAATGTCCACTGACAGAGACTGGTGCCTTAAAATCTTTTTCTTCTGGGAAATTTTTGAAAGATAAAGTTTTGGGTTACCATAACCCGGTAGTACGTTTTGGTAGTTAAAGTTGTTTTCGTACTTACTTTTGTTTTCAAGTTTCGAGGACGAAACTTTTTGAAAGATGGGGTGATTGTAACATCCCAATATTTCGGGACTTGGAAGTTTAATGATTTTAAGTTCAAGTTCGAGAATTAATTTATATTTCGTAATTTTTGGAATTTCTTCTAAATAACTAATTAATTTATGTGATAATATTTTAAAGGATTTAAAATAAGGTTTCATTTAATTTCATAATTTACGTCTTAACAATTTAATTTCATAGTCCGGAAATATTTATATCATCTTAAGTTTATAGTTACCTTAAGTCGGTGTTTTTAGCTTAAACCGTCTTAAAACTTGTCTTAATCTTTGCCTTAGATATAGTAATCAACAATCAAAACCCCCAAAATCTGTTACCTTTAAAACATTAACATTAAAACAATAAACATTCCCCACCTCCTTGTGGTTCGACCCTGACTTTCACTATCTATTGTTAAAGTTAGGAATTATAAATTTTATCTATGGTTTCGTGTTACATGCATTGCATTTTGTCACACGTTTATTGCATTTCTGTCTTGCATCGTTCTTTTCTTTATTTTCCTTATATATACAAAAATCCAAAAAAAAAAAAAAAAAAAAAAATTTCAAAAATTCCAAAAAAATGCACGTTTATTTTAGCATATAGGTCGAGTCGGAACGAAAGTATTTCAAGGATGATTTAGCTATCTTACATGTTTATGCCTTTACCTTACCTCGTCAACTTGTTTTAGTATGAGAGTCTTTCGCATATCTACGAGTTTTTGTCAACTTGCATATCTTGAGACTTGACTTATACCTTGGCAACCTACTATACATTCTGAGGTTTAGAGCTTATTTCCTGGTTTTATTCTTAAACCAGTTGTCTAGGATGTGAGTAGTACTCCCCCTGGAACATGTTACATCAAAATGCATAAACATGAACTTGAATTGCTATATACTTGTTTTACTTTCTCGTTTTGTGAGTCTTGATACGTGCATTTGGGATCCCTTTTTTCTTATTTACCCATAAGCTTCATATAGCCAAAATTGCCTTTTTATTCCCCCAAAACTACATCCCATACTTAGCCTACCCTTCCAAGCTAGTATATGTGGTCTTTGGATTATTTTTTGAGGCATCTTGGTTTGTATGCTATCATGAGCAAAAAGAGAAAAGAAAGAAAGCAAGAAAGGAAAAAAGAAAAAGAACAGAAAAATTCAGAAAAAGAAAGAAAGAAAAAAAAAAACGAAAAAAATCAAAACGCACAGGAAAGCAGTCGACCGACCACCTTCTTAGGTCGGTCGACCACCTAACAGCATCAGAATGCAAATTTCGTTCCAAAATCCCTTTCTTTTATATGTTATCACTCCCGTACCTCATTCAAAATATTTGGGAGTCCTTTCTTATTTATTATGTGAGAGTTGTGCTACAAAAGAGCACCTTCTTAATATCAAAAGTTGTGAAGTATGTTGTTGGGAAACGGTTTTACTAGCCTGGCTACTAACCCCACATATCCAAAAACATCTTAACCACTTTTACCTTTTACCTCACATACCTTTCATTACCCCAATTGCATGTATCCAAGTCACTTAATGAGATTGTTATACAAAGTTGTAGAATTCTTGTTCATGTTAGATTGCAGGCATGTTTTCATGGGTCGCAGTTAGGTGAGTGTCATGGCAAATTACTTCTTTCTATCTTTTACATATACTCACCCTTTGCTTCATGAGTGTCTCGAGCGTACCGTGAGAGTCCATAGTATAAAGTCTCTATAGTCTTTATGTTTGCAAGTTTGACGACCCTATAACTCGTTTGCATGATTTAAATACTTTCTCATTTTGTACTTGGCATGGGTCTAGGCTGACATGTAAATTTCGCTCTGAGATTGAAATCGTTCCATTAGTTAAGATCGAGTCTATTTCTTGCTTGAGGGCAAGCAAGGGTTTGGTTTGGGGAATTTGATACGTGTCTATTTTATGATGTTTTACATCTATTTTTACACGTATTTGGTCGCTCATTTACTATGTTTTAGCCTTTATTTCCCACAAATCGTGTACTTTCGTATTTTTATGCACTTTTGCAGATTTATGCGGAAAAGAGACGATTTAGCACCAAATCCGTATCCTCAAGTCTTTTGCTTAATTAAGGAATAAATGGAAAGTCAACTGGAGTCAAAGTCAAAGTATTCAAAGTCAAAACAAGAAGAAAATAGAAGAAATTCTGCGGGAAGCGGTCGACCGACCGGCAATATAGGTCGACCGACTGACCCTGATCTTTATAAAAGTTCAAATCTGAAGAAAAGCCCAAGAATAAAAGAAGCCCAGAAAGAAGCGGTCGACCGACCCACATAGTAGGTCGACCGACCTGCGCAGAAGCCCAGAACTTATCTTTTTCGGAAATAAAGTAGAATTAGAGTCTTTAGGAAACTCTTACTTTTTCTACCTATATAAACTAATCTTGTGATTAGGGTTAGATCATCTTTGATCTTAGGAATCATCATCTTTTTATCATCTTTTATTTTGTAATCTTTCAACAGTTCCCAAGCATTCAATAAAGTTTGTTTCTTCCTGCCTTAATTCCGATTGTGGTAATTACTCTTTTAATCTTGCTTTATTATCGTTTTTGTTTTTATTACAAGTGTTTAAGTCAGAATCTCAAGCTTTTTTGAATCTTGCATGCTTAGATTATTTATTATGTTTACCATGTTTAATCCCGTTTTCATAATCGTCTTAACGACCATGAGTAGCTAAATTTCATATGTTAGGATGTAGGGGATGAATATGCTTAGGTAACGTAAATTCGAAAGACCGACTTGTAGCAGGACCACGGTCGGCCGACTGGAATAGCTGGTCGGTCGACCGAGGCCGTGGTCGGCCAACTGGAGTAGCTGGTCGGTCGACCACCCGCGTATGTATTCTTATTTCGTCTTTTCTTGTCAATTATAATATCCTGCAATGAGACCATAAGGAGACTTGTAGGATGTTAGTAATGACCTACCCAAGATTGAAAGATACGGGAAGGGCATTGGTTTACACCTTAAGACGGATAGGTCACTCAAGGCTGAAAGGTATGTGACCTGGGATTTAGGAATCACCCTTATTGTTGACACCCAATAATTGTGAGACCTAGGAACTAATAGCATAGGCCGAAAGGAGCTATTAGGTAGCATAGACTTAAAAAGATATGTTACGCCCCCTTACGCGACTGCAATACATGTTGTCCTTAGGATTTATTTTACATTAGCTATTTATTACCCAAACATCCTAGCATCCCTTTTTATATATTTTAATCTCATCTTTATTTTCTTGTTTTATTTTTGTCTTTGCTTTAGACTTAGAAATCAACAATCAAACCCCCAATTTGTTACCTTAAAACATTGACACCAAACAATAAACATTCCCCACCTCCTTGTGGTTCGACCCTGACTTTCGCTATCTATTGTTAAAGTTAGGAATTATAAATTTTATCTTTGATACCCTCAACGACGGGCATCACACGTAAACGCACAAAATTACTACCGCCACAGCAGGGTGTAAGGGGGAAGTTCACACGGTGGCCTAGGGTGGTCTAGGGGTGGTCGTTTGGCCAGGAAAGGAGGTACACTCATCACGTTCCTCTCGTTTTTTTGTGTTTTCAGTCGTTTCGAACTGGCCTGTTCATGGTGTATTTGTGTTTATAATTGTTGTGCTTAGCATGTTTTTAATCTTTGATGCATAGTAATCGAATACGGACCACCAGAGGGTTGTCGTTGACCGCCGTTAACTGTCGAGTATGGTGTTTAATTAGGGTGTCAGATTGTTCATGTAATCGTTTTCGAACCCCTGTTTTGCAACGTGAATGTTTTAACCTGATTCGAATTAGTTGTTGGTTAGGTGGGCTATGGATGTTTGGGATATTTGGTTGGGTGCACTCAGGAGGTTGTAGGGTGGGTGTCGTGGTGGTTGTGGGTGGCTCAGGACAGACGTTATAGGGGGTGGTGACTGGGAGGTTCATAACGAAAAAAAAAAAGAAAAGAAAACAGAGGCAGTGACGGTGTGGGTTTATAAGGGTTGTTGCTATTGGTGCTACGTTGTCGACAACCACTGTTCCCTCCCCTGGAACCACCGCGGCTCAGAGGTGAGCCTGGTGGTGCCACTGGAGAGGGCAGGGGCTGCTACTGGTGTTGGTCGTGGTGTTTTGGGCAGGGTGTCAGTCACGAATTCGGTATTTGGGGTTGTGACCAGGGGTGTTTGTAACCCGTGTCGTGGTCTGATGGAGTCGAGTCAGGGGCGCTGTTTAGTGTCAGGGGGTGCGTTGTAGTATAGTGGTCATGACCACCGTGGAAGGGTGGTGGTTGTGGCTTTGTAGGGTGGTTGTTTGGGTCGTCAAAACGGGCTGGTCAGGGGTTGTGGTTTCGGTGGGGGCTGTTGATATTTGCTGCGTTTGTTTCTATCGAGCTTTGTCAAATTGTTATTACGTGTTTATTATTTCTCTTATTGGTGTGTAAGTGATATTATTAATATCATGAGTTTATGATTTTATGATTTGTATGATGATAATGTCATTTAGTATTTTTATTATTATTATTATTATTATTATTATTATTATTATTATTATTATTATTATTATTATTATTATTATTAGTAGTAGTAGTAGTAGTAGTAGTAGTATTATTATTGTTAGTGATATGGTGGAGTGATAATGATAATGATGTTGTTAATATTATTAGTAAGGTTGTTAACATTAATGTTGTAATGTAGTATATTATTACTTTTATGAATTTATAAATTATACGGTCGGGTGTTATATATGTTACTCTTATTATTACTAATCATATTATTAGAAGTTGTTATGATTAATGTTATTATTATTATTGAGTATTCTTATTCGTATAGGAGACTGTGTAATTGCCGTTGAGGGGCAAGTTGCTATTTCGGGAAAGTTTCTATTATAGGAAACTTACCACTTTTAGAAAGTTACTATATTTAGAATCCTTACTATTCTAGAATAGGGGTTATTAATCGTTATATAATATATGTTTAGGTGACGGTTTCCGCGTGGAACATTTCTATGAGCTGTGACTGTCTTTCTACAAGTTGAGGTAGGGGAAATATATTATGATTCATGTTATGACAGGAAATGTGTAAGTCATGCTTATTACGAGTTTGATATAATTGATTGTTACTGTACTGTGGATTGCATTGTTATTATTGATTACTGTGGAGATCGGGAGATGTGAAATGGGTCTTGTGATATGGGTCTTGTGATATGGGACTTGTGATATGGCCATGGGAGGTGCGGTGTGATGGGAGGTGTGGTGTGATGGAGGTGTGATGAGATGATGGAGGTGTGGTGGATGATTGAATGATATGGAGACGGAGGAGGATACGGTTCTACTGTTATTTATGTTTTATCTATTTTACCTACTCAACCTCGCGGTTGACCCTGTGTATTCGTGTGACACCTACGATGATCCGGAATGGGGAGTAGATTTTACAGGTCAGTGACAGATGGATTAGGAGCTTGGGCATGGAGAGAGGCATGGCTTGGACCTACTAGAGTTAGATCACACTTAGATACCTTCAGTTGTACTTTTATTTTATCAAAGTTTGGACCTCGTAGTTGTTGTACTATCAAGTTTAAATTTAATCAGTTTTTTTATATAAAGTACTTTGGTTTGTTTACTTCGTTATTCACTACCTCGGATATTCCGAGATGGTAACAGTTCTATTTATTTGAGAATGTCTTGCTAAAGGCTGTTAAATAAATGGGGGTGTTACAAAGTGGTATCAGAGCGAACGATCCTCAGGCCTAAACTAAATGAATAATAATGAACGTAGGACGAGTCAAATAAAATGAACCCCGAGATGAAACTGATAGGAGCCCCAAAAAGGAACGGTATGAGTTAGGGGCCCCCTCACACCAGACCTGGGCCCTTTCGGTTCCGTCTCGGTTACCCAATGAGAGTAATTGAAGAGTGGGGTAGACGGCATAACGACCTAGATATTTTGTACTAACACTCTTACAGGAGAAGAATGAGGTAAGAAATATGTGAACTGTGGCTATCTAATAATGTTATTGGAGATTATGATTGATATTAGTATGTGGATCGAGCAGGATGATTGAATTAAAATTTGAAGAGTATGGATGTGTAATTGTTGAGCAATAGCTAAGAGGGATGTGATCATATGATTTTGGTGTTTGAAGCGTACATGTGATTATCTAATTATTAAATGATTACCGTAACTAGGTCGTATATGGTTGATATTTGGATATGAATGACCGGACTTATATATATTAGTAATCCATGTCTAGTGATATGCGGAATGTGTTGCCTCAAGCCATGAATGATATACAAATATGTGTTACAATGGTATATACATGCAATGTATAAATTTTGAGTAATTAGTTGGTTCTACTTCCAGTTTAGAAATCTTAGCGTGTTCTAGATGACAGTTACAGTTTGAGTGAGGAATACATGTTAATATGGTAGTGTTTATGCCTCAATAATATGTCAACGTGTTATGGAAGAAAAATGGTTGAGCTTCGTAGTAGAATGTGAAGTTGTAGAAGAACTAAAAATTTCGATAAGTTTTCAAAATGTTACCTCCCTTGCAAAAGCTGCCATCTAAAATGTGTCCTCTATATGAGTATGAAAATTTTATGTATGACAACCCATGTAGATCTTAACGAGTCGTTATTTAATAGTGATTTCTGCAAGTTGTCCAATTTTCTGTCGAATCGCGGTAAAGTTTTCTTCAGGCCAACTGAGTGTTTGAAATTGTTATGAATAATTCGCTTAGGATATGCATTTGATTCTTTTTCCTATGATTAGTTAATTCATTATATTTTTTTTTTCTAGAAACTATTAAAACTCGCAATATAGTTGAGCAATGATTTAATTGTGATTTGTTTACAAGTGCTGCAGCATGCTTATTGGTTAGATAAGTTTTATATAAAAGTTCAATCAATTGTGAAATTATGTGATGTAACCACGTCACACCCTGTTATGGCTTTAGTAACATGAACAATAGTCATATGATAAGAATATGGACCTTACTACATGGTAATGTAACCTTGCTTATTTCGTTGGGTTTTATATAAAATAGTTTCAATTATACGAACGTTCCTACTTTCTATTGTTATGACCTCAAAATAATTATGTGATGTTCCTATGTGATGTCAAAATCATGTTTATCAGAGAGGAGTCTTGACAAGTGGTAGAATGGAATTTAACTAGTAAGATCATTAGCACGATTTCATGAGTAAAAGTTATATAGCAATTTAATTGTTATAATTAATGGTGGTTATTTTGAACAACGTGAACCTTGTTGCTATTCTTTCGTATATTAAAGGTACATCTTTGTCTAGTTCCCTGATGTAATAGCCTATGACTCCGTCATGTATATTGTTGCGCCATAAAATGCATTGCATATTACTATGTTCGAAATCTGATCACGAAGTATTGAGTTATTAGTTAGTTTGGCATGTGATTTAGTGTTGTGCATTCGTTTACTTTTATCGTTAAATTTCATGATCTGTGAGCTACAATTTGTGAGAACAACGTTTTAGTAAAGGAGAGTCAGAATGTCTCCGTGCAGTTTCGAGTCCAATCTGTAGTTGAAAAATAGCCCTTTTGCTTGTGTTTATAATTGTCACAAACTACCATTTCAGCATTTCAAAAGTTTTTCCAAAGGTTTCAAAAGTTTTAAATTTGTATTACAAGATGATGAATAACCATGATGACGCTTGATCTTTTAATAATTGTAGTAATTGTTTGCTATATGACAAATTCTGTACTTACGTGTTGATGAAAGCCTGCCCGGATGCTTAATTGTTGCGCGTTATATGAACTCTTATATTACAAGACATGTATTTTATTAGCCTCATGATAGATGATGTAAGTTGAGTTATACCTAAGTGATCTGGTTAACTTATTAATACCTAGATATGCTAAACGGTCTCGTTAGTCCATGATTTGTGCATATTTTGTGAAACATGTCAATGCCCCATGTTTAATTATGTTCATTAAAATTTTGCTCTATGTCTTTTCCTAAAATATGGTTTTGCTTCTAAAATATGATTACGAACTCTAAGCTTCTTGTTTGTTTACATTGTTGTTAATATATTAAATTGTGAGAAATTTCAAGGTATGCAAGTGTTATCTATTTCGATTCTGTTTTACTGCGTAACTCGATTTCTACAGACCCTAATACTCTTGTTATTGCTCAAGGTTATATGATTACATGATACTTGCTATGGGCCTCTTTTGTGTACTTATTCGAGTGGTATATTAGTAATTGTCCTTTTATTTTGGTAGTAAAAAAAAAAAAAATTCTCTAATTATAAGATAATTCTTTTGTTTGTGAGATGGATTAAGCTTTTGGTAATTGATTATTTTGTGTTATGTGTAATAATTCTGTATTAGACTCGTCTGGTATAGTGTACAAGCTCTTGTTTCATGAGTTGTGGAATTGTAAGTGTACATACAAACGTGTCGATGAATCAGTTAACATACGTACATTGTCATGTTAATTAGCTGTTGGGCTAGAGTTTGGTGGGATAGAGTTGCTCGTGATCTTGGAACAAAGACCATGGTTGATTTTGTACTGAGATTGAGTTTGCAGTTAGTGTCTTATTGAGTGGTCGCATTCTTTGACCTTGACTGGTGGGTGAGTAACTTAGAGTTATTTCCTTAAATTTTGAGCAGTTCCTTTAAGGGAATATTTGATAGTATTGATATTGAAATCGAGATGAGAATTGGTCATTGGTACCGAGTTATAAGTTATCTGGCCGTAGTGCCATATGGTGTTTATGGTCCAGTGTGACCTTGATGATTGAGTTGTAGTATGAGTTTGAAATCGATATTAAGATGAGGCACTGATTCGCGGTTTTATTCCGCCAATTCACTCACCCTTGTCCTTGGTCTTAGATTCGACAATGATAATACAATACTTGGTTAATTAGAGTGAGTTTTTGGGTAAGACGGAGTAATGTGCTGGGAATTCTTATAATGGGGTTACGAGGACGTAACCATGTTTTAAGGAGGATAGGATTGTAAAATCTTGGTGATTTACGTTATGGCTAGTTGTTATAGCATGTAAAATCAATATGTCGTGATTGTTCGAATATACTGATAATCCGGTTTACTTCTGTTATGCTTTATAATGTGATTCGTGAAGTATCTTTTAACTTAGTTATGCGTTGAACTTTGGAGACAAAGTTCTCTTAACGAGGGTAGAATGTAACATTTCGTGTTTTGAAGTCTATATAAGTGCTTTTGATGATTGTTTCATGCTTGTTATAAGTTCTTTACCGTTATGGGGTGGCGAACTTCGGGACGAAGTTCATTTTTAAGAAGGGAAGACTGTAATACTCCGTGTTTTTAGCCTCAGTCAATAATTATCAAAGGAAGGACAATACAAGTATTTTAAAGAGAATGTTTATAAAGTATTTATTATTATTATTTTATAAACCGTATTTCTACGATTAGTTCGTATTTCGTAATCGTTTTATATATTTGACGATTAATTCATAAGTGACATTTCATTCATATTTTTCTTACTATAATAACCCGTATAATAATGTATATATATATATATATATATATATATATATATCTATATACTCTTCGTTTAAGAAGCTAATATATCTTGTATGTTTTTAAGGGTTTTTGGACCTCGGTAAGATTCGAATTGGGAACCTATTTATCAAACATAATAATAGAAGTCGTGGGTGTTGGTGAGACTCGAACCATGGACCTTTAGCACCCTAATACGGGCCTCGTTATGCGTGCAACTCAGTTTTGACAATCAGCCCACACGTTTTATTCTAATTTGCTAAACCTAATCACACCTTAAGCATGCCGTCACATGTATACACAACCCAAAACCCTAACCTTAACCTAATGAATGGCTCACGTAAACGCACAAAATTACTACCGCCGCAGCAGGGTGTAAGGGGGAAGTTCACACGGTGGCCTAGGGTGGTCTAGGGGTGGTCGTTTGGCCAGGAAAGGAGGTACACTCATCACGTTCCTCTCGTTTTTCTGTGTTTTCAGTCGTTTCGAATTGGCCTGTTCATGGTGTATTTGTGTTTATAATTGTTGTGCTTAGCATGTTTTTAATCTTTGATGCATAGTAATCGAATACGGACCACCAGAGGGTTGTCGTTGGCCGTCGTTAACTGTCGAGTATGGTGTTTAATTAGGGTGTCAGATTGTTCATGTAATCGTTTTCGAACCCCTGTTTTGCAGCGTGAATGTTTTAACCTGATTCGAATTAGTTGTTGGTTAGGTGGGCTATGGATGTTTGGGATATTTGGTTGGGTGCACTCAGGAGGTTGTAGGGTGGGTGTCGTGGTGGTTGTGGGTGGCTCAGGACAAACGTTATAGGGGGTGGTGACTGGGAGGTTCAAAACGAAAAAAAAAAAAAAAAAACAGAGGCAGTGACGGTGTGGGTTTATAAGGGTTGTTGCTATTGGTGCTACGTTGTCGACAACCACTGTTCCCTCCCCTGGAACCACCGCGGCTCAGAGGTGAGCCTGGTGGTGCCACTGGAGAGGGCAGGGGCTGCTACTAGTGTTGGTCGTGGTGTTTTGGGCAGGGTGTCAGTCACGAATTCGGTATTTGGGGTTGTGACCAGGGGTGTTTGTAACCCGTGTCGTGGTCTGATGGAGTCGAGTTATGGGCGGTGTTTAGTGTCAGGGGGTGCGTTGTAGTATAGTGGTCATGACCACCGTGGAAGGGTGGTGGTTGTGACTTTGTAGGGTGGTTGTTTGGGTCGTCAAAACGGGCTGGTCAGGGGTTGTGGTTTCGGTGGGGGCTGTTGATATTTGATGCGTTTGTTTCTATCGAGCTTTGTCAAATTGTTATTACGTGTTTATTATTTCTCTTATTGGTGTGTAAGTGATATTATTAATATCATGAGTTTATGATTTTATGATTTGTATGATGATAATGTCATTTAGTATTATTATTATTATTATTATTATTAGTAGTAGTAGTAGTAGTAGTATTATTAAGGTTAGTGATATGGTGGAGTGATAATGATAATGATGTTGTTAATATTATTAGTAAGGTTGTTAACATTAATGTTGTAATGTAGTATATTATTACTTTTATGAATTTATAAATTATACGGTCGGGTGTTATATATGTTACTCTTATTATTACTAATCATATTATTAGAAGTTGTTATGATTAATGTTATTATTATTATTGAGTATTCTTATTCGTATAGGAGACTGTGTAATTGCCGTTGAGGGGCAAGTTGCTATTTCGGGAAAGTTTCTATTATAGGAAACTTACCACTTTTAGAAAGTTACTATATTTAGAATCCTTACTATTCTAGAATAGGGGTTATTAATCGTTATATAATATATTTTTAGGTGACGGTTTCCGCGTGGAACATTTCTAGGAGCTGTGACTGTCTTTCTACAAGTTGAGGTAGGGGAAATATATTATGATTCATGTTATGACAGGAAATGTGTAAGTGATGCTTATTACGAGTTTGATATAATTAATTGTTACTGTACTGTGGATTGCATTGTTATTATTGATTACTGTGGAGATCGGGAGATGTGAAATGGGTCTTGTGATATGGGTCTTGTGATATGGGACTTGTGATATGGCCATGGGAGGTGCGGTGTGATGGGAGGTGTGGTGTGATGGAGGTGTGATGAGATGATGGAGGTGTGGTGGATGATTGAATGATATGGAGACGGAGGAGGATACGGTTCTACTGTTATTTATGTTTTATCTGTTTTACCTACTCAACCTCGCGGTTGACCCTGTGTATTCGTGTGACACCTACGATGATCCGGAATGGGGAGTAGATTTTACAGGTCAGTGACAGATGGATTAGGAGCTTGGGCATGGAGAGAGGCATGGCTTGGACCTACTAGAGTTAGATCACACTTAGATACCTTCATTTGTACTTTTATTTTATCAAAGTTTGGACCTCGTAGTTGTTGTACTATCAAGTTTAAATTTAATCAGTTTTTTTATATAAAGTACTTTGGTTTGTTTACTTCGTTATTCACTACCTCGGATATTCCGAGATGGTAACAGTTCTATTTATTTGAGAATGTCTTGCTAAAGGCTCTTAAATAAATGGGGGTGTTACATTCTCCGTTATCTTCCGCAGTTTCAAGGTAGGGGATATATATATAATATATATATATATATATCTGCGGTGGCATTATTGACATGACGTATATGTGTTGCTTACTATAAGATTGATATATAACTGATTGTGAATGTATTTTGGATTGTTGGTTATTATCGAGTATTGTGGAGAATGGGTCTTGTGATATGGGTCTTGTGATATGGGTCTTGTGATATGGGACTTGTGATATGGCCATGGTGGGTGTGGTGTAATAGAGGCGATGATGGGGTGGAAGGTGTGGTGTGATGGAAGGGTTGGTGTGACGGAGGTGAGGTGGCTGACTGACGGTGTGGAGATGGAATAAATATATTGTATGTTTATTTATACCTTGTTGATATTTTCCTACTCAACCTCGTGGTTGACCCTGTGTATTCGTGTGACACCTACGATGATCCGGAATGCGGAGTAGATTCTACAGGAAAGAGACCGATGAGCTAGGAGCTGGGACGGGAATGTGAGATGCGGATTGAGACCGACTTAGAATTATATCACTTATAGATTGATCATCAGTTGTTTTTATATTCAGTTGCATAGTTGTAAATCAAAGTTTAAATATAATCAATTTTTTTTATATAAAGCGCTTTGGTTTCATTTACTTTGTTATTCACTACCTCGGACATTCCGAGATGGTAACAGCCCTGTTTTTTGAGGATGTCTTGCTAAAGACTCCTTAAATAAATGGGGGTGTTACAGTTACGACGGTCGGATTGTTACAACTACCTACTGAATCTTATATATAAGAAGTTGTGTGCTTCATGCGAAGCCCATACTATGAGCTATTATATGACTCTTGTTGTCATCAAACTCCGTTAACGTTTTTGGTATGACCGTAAGACCTGGTGCTCTCGGTCAGTTTTCAGATCATCCGCCCTGAGTTGGGGGGGGTACTTCGTTCCTAGGTAGTTCGAGTCTTAGAGGTGTTCTTTGGACACTTCTCGAATCAGGGAAGGATTATACCTCGAGAGTCTGGCCAGATTTAGACTAGGACCGTATGTCGGTATTGTCATCCTACCAAAGTATTTGAATAGTCTGAGACTAAGTAGACATGCGATTGTTGTATAGTGGAGTCGTCATATGAAATCTTCCATGTGTGTTTCTTGGTTCGTAGTACCATACTGGGGGAACTTCGGTTGGAACACTGAGACCAGTATGTGATTGCTTAGTATTGGTTATTGCCTGAGTCGGGGCCTCTTAACTAATTACTGAATTAAGTGAAATAAGATGCTTATTGATAAATATACTTGAGTAGTGAAATATGATTAAGTAGATTATTTGTTTATTCATAGCTTATTATGATGATGTATGGATTATTGCTTCACATGATTTCATTTATGTTGGAGCATGTTTATGTGAATAACGTGTTTATCTGCTTACGTGTTTATTGACAATAAACGACTGGGAGAACCTCTAGTTGCTCCCTATTGACTGTGGCATATATGGTTTCATGTATTTTGGTTGGTGCTGATTATGATGGGGATAAGTGAGAGCTAGCGAGCGATGCAATGCATCGACATGACTTAACCTATATCGTGTTGCTAGACTCTTTAATTACAGTTTGATATACTCTTGGGATACGTTATCCCGGTTTGCTATCGTTGTATATAACCTGTGAACTTATCTATTGTTTTATGTTTCGCACTTCGTTTAAGTAATTCAACTCGCATGTTTTATAATCATGTCAAAAAGTTTAAAATCCACACATTTTTCTGCATGTTGCTTGTTTACATTTCCGCTTCGCGAGGAGTTTTACAGTTGGTATCAGAGCGTAATCGCTCTTGACGCACTCATATGATCCCCATACTTAACTTGACCAATAATTCAAATAATGAATGAGAGATGGGGTAGAATTAAGGACAAGTGGTGGTCTATTTTATGATTTCTTTTAATAGGTTCTAACGTGTTTGTTGATCGTCAATGATTTTACTTTTATGTCTTTGAATCGATGAACCGTGAGCTTATCCATCTGGTGATCGAGATCGGTGTCTCTGCCGAAGATGGAACATTCGTGCTATCATTGGAGAATGCTTCTGAGTCCCCGTAGATCGTCCTTTTTCTTTGTGCATCATCTTCTTCTTTATCTCTTGATGCATATCTGATGCGTGCCTATTTTATACACCTTTTGGCATCATCAAGCACGCGTTTCTATGCATTTTCATGCACTTTACGTGCTATTTTGCCCCTTTTTCTTCTCTTGGTGTATCTCTTGTTGTTTTGCAGGAATTATGCTAAAGTTGAAGAAACCGAGCTTTTCTCGTCTAAAGTAGACCGTTTTTAGAAGATAGAACAAGCCGAGGAGTCCCATGACCTCAGATGTGCAGTCCCGAGCTTAAAGGAACGTTAACCGAGGCAAAGACAAAGGACAAAGGCAAAATAGGCGGAAAAGAAACAACTTGATCTGTCAGTTACTCGATCGAGTAAACACCAGAACTCGATCGAGTAGATGCAAGAGGAGAAAGACTCGATCGAGTAATGGGTTACTCGATCGAGGAGTCTACAGGAAGAACTAAGTCCCCGAGGATCTTGAAGTTACTCGATCGAGCAGATGCTGGTTCAATGTTAGTCGATCGAGTATAATCTGAAGAACAGTTACTCGATCGAGTGGTTTGGTCACTCGATCGAGCAACTCACTTGCTGTACCGGATCTGCATTTTCTCACTTATTAGGTTTAATGATTAAGATGTTAACCTAATCCCTATTTAAGGATTAGGTTAACAGTAATCATTTTATCAAGTCTTTCATTATCAAACCCCTTTATCAGTTTTCATAGCATAGTTTACACATTAGATCTAAACACATTTTCATTTTAGCTTTTGACAATTTTTCAAGATTAGCTTATAGTTCAAGCTTTTGGATTCCGTTCAACCTTACTGCGATTATTGTAATCTCTTGCTCTACTTTTATTGTTATTTTATTATTCATTTTTTATGCTTCCTAGTATTTTGTTATTGTCAATCATGCTTAATTTCATTGTTATCATTGTTGTTAGCATAGATCCCATAGCCATGCGTATGTAATTTTTATAATATGTTAGGATGAAGGGACTCGCGGTAGTAATGTCGTAGGAATCACATGTTAGTCGTCTTTGCGACAAAGTTCGTCTATAAACAATTTATTTATGAAACTAGTCAAATGAGTGCACGTAGGAGACCGGTTTATCTAGTAAAACAATACCTGGATCGAAAGATTGGTAAGGTAGGCTTGTTTAGGATGATCTATGTAACCTATCTGGATCGAAAGATTGATAGCGGAGTCTAGGGTGATTTTAGACCGAAAGGATATTTCGTTCCCACTTCGTTATGTTTCGACTGACCTCGTTTTGCTATGTGACATATATTACCGCGACAACCTGAATCCTGACATATTCCTCTTTAATAGATTGAATTTATTATTGTTTTCACTTTGTTTTATTTCTATATCCGTCTGTTTTTAGTTTATAACATCAACAACAAACCCCCCCCCCCCCCCCCCCCCAATTGTGACTTGTAAACTGACCTTTTCCTATGACCGAGCCTACTTCCGCTAGCTTTAGTTAGTAGACTTAGGTTTATCTTTGATACTAAACGACGGTATCAAATTTTGGCGCCGTTGCCGGGGAGGCAATAGGTTTTAAGCTTTTGTGTTAGTTTATATTTTTGTTTGTTTGTTTGTCTTAAGGAAATTCTTTTAATTCCTTAAGACCGTTCTTATTCTTTTTCTCAGTGTTGTGTATGCCCAGTTCTTCTAGGTACGAATTAGTAGCTGCTAATCCGGAACCTGAAAGAGCGTTTGTACGCCGCAGAAGAGAAAGAAGGAGGACGAGTCAGGAAGAAGTCTTGAGTACACCTGACCCATTTACTGCTGAACCAGTCAACCAAATCACCAAAATGCCGAACACTGCAAGCCATTCCGAGCCTAAGGCTGACTCCATTCCAAAGGGGTTTACTCTCGTAGCCAATGCAGCTGGTAACACCTTTGACATTCGACCCTCCTATATCAACTTGGTCGAACGGAATATATACCAGGGCACAGCTGGGGAGGACCCAAGGAAACACATGGAGATAGGCACCGACTATTGCTCAACTATCCCGACGTCGCACACGGTGACTCAGGATAGGATTAAGGAGGTTCTCTTCCCTTTTTCCTTATCTGAGGGGGCTAGAGAGTGATACCATGACCTTGATCGGGAGGCTGCCGAAATAACTGACTGTAAGTCTTTGGCTCTTGCTTTCTACAAAAAGTATTACCCACATCAGAAGACAAATGCCCTCCGTTCCCAAATCACCAATTTCAAACAGTTTGGAACGGAAAACCTGCATGAAGCTTGGACTAGGTTCAAGAAGATCGTTAGGGTGTGTCCTCATCACGGTTTTCAACCGTGGTTCATTAGCAACCAATACTACAATGGGTTGTTTGATGACCACAAGGCTAATTCTTGATGCTGCTGCAAAGGGACGGTTCCAGAAGGAGACCGAGGATGATAAGGGCTGGGGGATAATAGAGGAGATGGCTAATCATTGTGCTGAGTATGGAAACTCAAGATCTGGGACAAGAACGGTAGCCAACATGAACACTAAGGGCATGAAGGCTAAGTTAGATAAGTTGGTTGCAAGGTTTGACCAGTGGGACAAACAGCAGGAGGGTAGTCATCAGACGGTTCACCTATTGCAAAAGGGTGAGCCTATGATGTGTGAGAGATGTCACTAGTAGAAAAACCCCCTATAGCGGCGGTTGTAAATGGGCTTTTTACGACGGTTCTTACGATTCTTGGGTGCGCCGTTTATTTTGGCGTCGTTTAGCCTTTGCGGCGGTTGTGCAACCGCCGCTAAAAGTGACCTATTGTGGCGGTTTTGAAACAGAACCGCCGTATTAGGTTTATATAATACGATGGTTTTTAAACATAACCGCCGTGTTAGGTTTATATAAAACGACGGTTTTTATACAGAACCGCCGTCTTGGGTTTATGTAAAACGATGGTTTATAAACACAACCGCCGTGTTTGGTTTATATACAACGAAGATTTTCTAAACACAACCGTCGGTTTTGGTTTAAATAAAACGACGGTTTTTTAAAAGAACCGCCGTGTTAGGTTTATATAAAACGACGCCGCCGTTTAAGGTATATATAAAATGGTGGTTTGTAAATACAAACGTCGTTTTATGTTTTTATTAAACGATGATTTTTTAACACAGCCGCCGTTAAAAATATTTATAATTTTTTTTAAAAATAATTATTTTCTACAAAAATTTCAGCAGCACCTCCCCAAAAATTTGATAACCCCAAATATTACTTAAATACAATGAAACCTGTCAACAGAAATGTAACCATATTTACAATATTTCAAACAACACAAATCCAAAAACGTTACATCAATCTCGCATCTATCACAACCACATAAAAATAACATCAACATCCATATTACCAAAGATAAATATAAGCGTATAAATAACATAAATGCCAACCAATCTACTATAAGTTTTCTAAACATTTGGCCGCCCACTCTTCCTTGATCTCATAAATATCGCAAATTGATATGGTTGATTCCTTCCCGAGCTATATATAGTTAGACAAAAGGTGGATTAGTAAGAATATAATTAATCTACATCAACTAGATAAACAAAAAGTACGAAGAACGGAAATAAGATATACCTTCACAAATTCTTCTTCTTTACATCTTGCAAAGTAAAAGTTATGTTATACATCCATTTCATGACATAATAATGAATTGAACACAGTACTGAATATCAGCAGCATGTGTACTCTGTCTGTTGGCATTTAACAACCTTGTACTGATATATATCACCTGTGGGAATCAAGGTCGATCGACATGCATGTAGGCTGCACTAGTAGAAAAAAACCCTAGTTTCATGTTGGTTGTTGATATCCTTGGGAATTGTACAATTAGGTTGTTGATATCCTTTGTGCTGATATATAATCAAAGTCTGTCATTTGCCTCTAGTTTCATATTGGTTGCTCAAAGACCGAAAATTTAAGAAATCAAGCTCAGGGTATTTCCTTTGTCTTTATAGCCCTGTCAAAAAAAAGGGGGGAATTCTACTGTGTACCCCTCTATTTTTTGAAATTCTACCATATACCCCTCTTCATCTCAAATCATCAGATATACCCCTGAGATCTTTAGTTGATTCTCATGCGTGACCTTAATGACACCTTCCGTCTATTTTTTCATTAACTGCTTCTATTCATTTCTGTACTCAAGATCTTCCTTTTTTTCACCCACCATCTCTATCCTCTTCACCCAGTATCGTCATCTTTTTCACTTGTCTTCTACACTTTTACATCAATTCACCTATCTTTCTCAAATTTCAATACACTAAAGTTAATGACCCTGCAAAATTCAACAACTTAAAACCCACCAAACTTGATTCCAATACCCCCAAGATTTTGACCTGCTCCATTATCACACTTCTTATGCATAACCCATGCTCCTCCTATGTCTCAGACCAACTCAGAAACTTCACAAGTCGAATAAACTTCACAAGTAGAATTATAATTAAACCAAGTTTCATTAGAACAGATGTTAAACATTAGGATTTGGGAAATTTGAGTATTTGGGGGGAAATTTTGCATTTTTTTTCTGTTTTTGAGCAAATAGAACGTCATACGTGTGGTATTTTGAAAGAAGTAGAGTTTTTTGGGGTTTTATTTCAATATTAGGTCTGAAAAATTGCTGTTTATATTATTTCATTTTTTTCTAGGAGAAATAGGATATAAATTGATGGTGGGAGATGAAGTTGGTGGGTGAAAAAGATCCCACGCAATGCGGTGAGTTAAAGAAGATGAAGATGACAAAATTCATATTACTTGACGGAAAATGTGAGTAATAACGGAAAAATTGACGGAAAATGTGAGCACTTAAACCTTTGATCATGCTGTAGAACAAGTAACAAAGTTTAGGGGTATTTGTGATGATTTAAAAAACGGAGGGGTATATGGTAGAATTTCAAAAAATACAAGGGTACATGGTAGAATTTCCCAAAAAAAAAACAGCTCCTAAATAAGAATACTCGTATTAGGAGTCTGAACACTAGTCTAATCGTGTAGAGAATAGAAGTAGCCATAAGAAAGATTACATATTTACCTGAATGGGCTCAATCGATGATAATGAAAATCCAAACACAAAGTGGGATTAGGTTGTTGATATCCTTGGGAATTTTACAATTAGGTTGTTGGTATCCTTTGTGCTGATATATATATAATCAAAGTCTGTCATTTGCCTCTAGTTTCATGTTGGTTGCTCAAAGACCGAAAATTTAAGAAATCAAGCTCAGGATATTTCCTTTGTCTTTATAGCCCTGTCAAAAGAAAACAAATCAGCTCTTAAATAAGAATACTCGTATTAATAGTCTGAACACTAGTCTAATCGTGTAGAGAATAGAAGTAGTCATAAGAAAGATTACATATTTACCTGAATGGGCTCAATCGATGATAATGAAAATCCAAACACAAAGTTGGATCTGCATTCCATTATTTGGTGACCATCCAAAAGTCCCCTTGTCCTCTTCATTTCCCTTAATGTACAAAGCTTGTTTTCACTAAATGTTCTCGCTGATAAATCTGAACAATAAAGTATAAATAGAGCACTCAAATGAAGTACAAGACATGATTAGCCAAGTAACTATTGCGAATTAACAACCTTGTATTCGATATTCCACACTCTTTCATGACCTGGCTGAATCGGTCATATGTCAGTCACCTTAACCCTATGTTAATATAATAAGGCTTTCTTAGAAGACGCATGAAGAAAAATGCAGTAAATGATTGCATATTCTCAATAAAAGACGCCTTGATTGATTTTATATTAGTCTGTCATAATCTAGTTCCAAGATGCTAACACTAAAAACAACTCTTGTTGCTAAAAGGTGCAAGTACACAAGTTGCATTCGACAATGAGCTGTGTTTTCGGCCATAAAACATGCAAACCAAAGCTCCAAGTAGAAGCCATAGAGAGACAAGAATCCACGTGTCACCGCTACAAAGCCAATTGCATATGAGTCATCACAAGTCAAATATGTTTATCTAAACTTTTTTTAGCTTTAGAGTCGAGCTCACTGGATGAGAGAATCAGGAATGAAAGTCTAAACACTTCTGCAGAGATAAGGCCCGTAACGCTCATACCTACCAGCTTTAGTTACACGAAAGTACTACTGTGAAAACCAGGTAATGGTATACTCACCCAAGATTTACAAGAAGGTATGTGTTTAATAGTATGCAGGCAGTTGGCAAGAATGGAACAAATAGACAAGTAAAACTGTAACCGGAAGTAAAAAGAGTTTAATAGAGCACTGAAGCAGGCAAAATTCAGTATCTGCATTTCCCAAACTCGTTAACAAACTAACCAGAAGGAAACAAGTTCAAGTTCTCATGCCAGGTTGTAAGCAAAGCAAACTAGACTGTGAAGACAGAGTCATGCTAAGCAGAAAGGGAATGCAAGATAATAAATTTGCAACTCACCTCCACTATGTCCAAATCCACCTAATATCTTGTCTTGACCTATGAAGGAGAGCCCGAAAGTTCCAACCATGAATATTGCAGCGCCTATTCCACAAAGCGTGAAGCGAGAGAAGCTGCAGAAAATTTAAGAAACATAATAGGCACATGACCAAAATCGGGTCAGGATAACGATTTCCGCAATCAAGACTAAACAAGCTATTTAATACCACGTATGACTCAACACGTAAAAAATTGTCGGAGTCAGTCTCACAGAACTTTACAGCAGTATCAGCTCATGGCCACTAGAAAAAAGCTAATCCGCCATTATTGGAGATAATAAATTAATAGTCTTGAGATGTTGGTTAACATGTTAATAAACTGTAGAGCATCTCCATCAAAGAGCAAAGTCTCACTCTTTAAGCAAAGGGAGTAATAAGAGAGACAAACCAGCTTTCTGTTAAGCGGAAGGCCAAACACTTAGAGTAAAAGGCTCGGAAAAGATTGTACAAGAGATCAATGCTCATAAAGTCAGGGAACAAAAGAAAGGCAACGCTAAATTATTCTTGACTTGTAGACTGAGCTTTGACAAACTACATACTTCTAGTGGAATTAACTTTACCTTTCTAACAGGAAAAAAATATGACAATAGATGAAAAAAAACTTCCCATGGCACATCCAACCTACCTAAGAAGGCTTTCGACAGACGCAGCAGCCGTAAGGACACACACCCCTACCAACATTATCAGTAAGAACAATGCAGCATATTTCCGTCTCGCTGTTGATTTTGGTTATCTGCAACATTCATTTGCCTTATTAGATTCTAACATCTCTATTAACGTAACCATTCGTAAAGGCGCAAACTGAGCAGGACCACTGGGTCACAAAAACATAGTTACCTAGAGGTGCTTCTTTCTTGATAGATGTACCACGAAGTAAATGCAAGCAAAGTAGCTACACTAACCTGTAGTCAAGAAATGGTCTTTTCGCGCCAATTTTTTGGGCTTTTCGCGACGTTTCTATTGGAACCGCCGCGATAAAGGCGTCGCCGTAGGGGTTTTTTCTACTAGTGTGTGGAGGAGCTGGGCATTCCGCTATTGAATGCCTAGCTGAAAATAAGCAAGTGTTTTCCATCCAACAATTCCGTCAGGGAGGATATTTTTACAACCAGAACCAAGTTCACCCCAATCTGAGGTGGACTAGTCAAAATGTGCTCAACCCAACCCCACCACCACAACAAAACAACATCCCCCATCACCGCAACCAACAAAACTTCCAAAAAACACCACAATTCCAGCCGTCACAGTCTAATGCTTCCTCATCTGGAGGAAATTCAGAAATCAGTGAGTTGAAGACATTGGTTCAATCCTTGGCATCCCAAATGCAAGCTGGGAATGCGTCAATTAAGTTGATGGAGTCGCAGATCGCTCAATTGGCGGTTAAGCAATCGTCGCGACCCCAATGGAAACTACCCTCACAAACCGAGCAACGTAATGAGACCATCAATATGGTCAGGTTGAGGAGTGGAGGCGAGTATGAGGGGCCATGAGTGGAAGTTTCTGGTCAGAAAAGTGAAAAGAGCAGAGTCGAAGAAGCTGTTACTGAAGCTGGGGTCGATCGAGTAGATTACAGAGCTCGATCGACTGAAAATTTGGAGGATTCACTCGATCGAGGAGTTGTCAGAGCTCGATCGAGTGAGATTGACAGAGAAGTCCTCGATCGAGCAGTACCACTTGCTCGATCGAGCAATGCAGAAGAGAGGATCACTCGATCGAGTGATCCAATGGCAGAAAACACTCGATCGAGTGGTCTACAAAATAGAAAGGAGAAAAGAGAGAAGGAGCAGGCCGAGTATGAGAAACGGAGTACGGAGCGTCGAGTTGATATGAGAGACATTCCGTACCGATCTAGGCTAGTGGAGAAGGAGTTCGGAAGGTTCGCGGACACGCTTAAAGAATTGAAGGTACACGTCCCATTCCTTGAATTGCTACTCAAGGGACCTTCTTATTTAAAGTTTATGCGTGAAATTTTAATGCGAAAACGAACCGTGAAATTTTAGAAACTGATTAAATTAAATCCCGTCACCGAAATAAATCGCTAAAACAGACAGTACTCGATCGAGTACCAAGGTTACTCAGCCGAGTACATCGTACTAGGTCGAGTATCTCTCTACGCGAGAGATACTTACACCAATTCCTCTCGCCTTCCGCCAAGGTTATTTTAAGGGTCTTGATGCGTGTCTTTTCTATGATGTTTTACATCTATTTTTACACGCATTTCAGAGCTCATTTATGAGTTTTTGGTTATTATTTCTCCATTTCGTCTACTTTCGTATTTTTATGCAATTTTGCAGATTTATGTGGAAATAAGCCGATTTCGAGTCAAACCCGTCATCAAGTAATTTACATGGCTAAGGACATAAAGGAACGAAGTATATTACGCTTTCCAAGACCTGAAAGACTGATTTTAGAAGAATTGGAAGCTGACACAACAGGTACATCAGTCGACCGACCGAGCATACTGGTCGGTCGACCAATGTACCTGACAAACAAGTTTTCAGAATTCCTAGTTACAAAGTCAGAAGTTTGAGCAAACCCGTTAGTCGGTCGACCGACCGGTGTCACCGGTCGGTCGACCACAAGCCCTTTTTCGGAAAAATCAGAAAAAAGATTAAAGCCCATGGACGTGATTAGGGTTAAGGAAGAACTTCAGAGATTTTTATAAAAGACTAATCACCCCTTTGTACTAAGCATTCATTTTTCACAAATTATCAAGCTTTTACTTTAGAATTACTATCAATTTCAATATTCGTCATTAGTTTAGTTTTCTTATTAGTTTGTATACAACATTCTATTTCCACGCGATAATAAATAATATTCAATCTTTCAGTCTTTCCCTCCTTGTTACGGTAATCTTACTTTATAATTCAGTTTATTCATAATTTGCTTAGTTCTATACCGAATAGTTAGAATCCCAAGCCTTTGTTATTGTTAATTGCATATTTGTTATCGTCTTAATCATCATATTTATCGTAGTTATTGTTGAATTGAATTTCCTGTTTTCAATAGCATTATGAGTAGCTAAACCCTCACATGTTAGGATGTAAAGGCGAATTATATCGTAGATGGCGTAGTTTAGGGCAACATGTAACAATGCTTGGTCGACCGACTGGCTTCTCTTGTCGGTCGACTGAGTAGGTTGGTCGATCGACCGGATTAGCTGGTCGGTCGACCGACTTCGTGTATGATCAGACCTGTTTTGTTCCGTTAAGTGCAATATCTTACAATGAGACCGAGAGGAGACTTGTTAGATGCTTAGTAATGACCAACCTGGGGATCGCAAGATAAGGGAAGGGCATTAGTTAACGTTTTAAGACAGCTAAGTTACTAAGACCGAAGGGTATGTGACTTAGACATTAAGAATTACCTATCATGTTGACAACTAGAATATGTGAGACCTAGGGACTAATAGCATAGGCCGAAAGGAGCTATTAGTTAACTCGGACGGAAAGGACTTGTTATACCCCTTACACGACTATAATACATGTTTACCTAGACCGTCTGCCATCATAGCTATGATGACCCGATCATCCTAGCATCTCCTTTATTATCTTTTTTACAGCCAATTTTCAGTTTCGTTCTTGTTTTATTTACTAGACTTAAGTTGATATCAAACATAAACATAAAACCCCCCTTTTTGTTACCTTAAGACCTAAGACCTAGAACAGTTAACATCTCCCAAACCTCCTTGTGGTTCGACACTGACTTTCACTATCTATAGTTTAAGTTTAGGAATATAAATTTTATCTTTGACACCCACAACGACGGGTATCAAATTTTGGCGCCGTTGCAGGGGAGGTAGCGCTAGTGTTAACTGCTTTTTGTTTTTTGTCTTATTTTTGTGTTTAAGGAACTTCTGTTCCTTAAACCGTTCTCACTTTTTCTTGTAGTTTTCATCTTATGCGCAGATCGATACAAGGAGAACTTATTCCCCTTGACCTTGAGCTTGACCAAAGGGTGATCCTTGATGTTGCGGCTAGTGGAATGTTCCAAGAGAATAGTGGGGAGACCAAGGGTCTCAAGATTATTGAGGATATGTTGGTCCATAGAGCTGAACATGGGACCTCCAGAGGAAATCAAAGGAAATTCGAGTCTCTTTTTGTAGCTGCGTTAGAGGCCCTCACGGCCCGTTTTGACAAGTATGGGTTAGGAGGAGCTGGAAAAGGAGGAATGTACCAGGTCAACGCTGTTTCTGATGGACCTTTCGCTTGTGAAAGGTGCGGAGGTGAGGGACATGTCTCTAAATTTTGTACTACACCAAATGAGACTTGTGCAGCGTTTCAACATTTTAGGCAAAACAACTTCAATGACCCTAACAATGTCCATACCAACTTGAGGTGGACAAGCCAAAATGTCCAAAACCCGACTCCGCCACCACACCAATCCCAAAGCTACATCCCTCCCCACAAACAACAAATCCAAAAACAACCTTTCATCCCACAACAACGACCATATCAGCCTCAATGTACCGAAGCTATGATACAAAGCTTAATGGGGATGGTTCAGAAAAAGTCCCAAGCTCGGAAAGCAGATATGAAAATGTTAGAGACCCAAATTGCTCAACTCGCGAGCAAGATTGCCACGAGGACACCGGGTCAACTTCCTTCTCAACCCGACCAAAAGAAGGAAACCCTCAATATTATCACGTTGAGGAGTGGGGCAAAGCGTGACGGTCCCAAGGCTGGAGAGAAGGAAAAACAGAAAAAGAAGAAAGCTGACAACAGCGTTTCTGGTCGACCGACCACTGACACCAGTTAGTCGACCAGTGTCGAGGTACCAGTAACTGTTCCAGTACCTACTGGAGATTCTGAGGAAGCTGAGAGTGGTCGATCGACCGAGGACAGTGGTCGACCGACCAAAACACCTGACGAGGTAGACTCTTTTTGACCTGAAATGCCAGAGATTCTAAGGGAGTTCCTTTTCCAAAGCGAGAATGCCCCAAGATTACTAAGGAGAGCTCCAAATGCGGAGAGCTCAACTCCACCTCTATATCCGGAGCGACTCGTCCCCACAAAAGAACAAGTATCCTTTGATAAGTTTAAGGATGTCATTCGTAGTTTAAATGTGCAATTACCTTTCTTAGAACTAGTTCAACAAGTTCCCGCGTACATGAAGTTTATGAGACAACTTTTAACTAGGAAGAGGTCTTTAGACAAGGTTGAGTCAATAGCTTTGACAGAAGATTCTTTTGGGAAATGTGTCCTCAACAATAGTGCGATGACGTCAATGATAATAATTATTGTCCAATATCTTATGAAAAGAATATGCAAGGGATGATCCAATATGATATATAGTCAACTGACCAACATTAATCGGTAATGATTGGCTGACTAGAGTTTGACATTACTGTCGTGTGACGGTGGTGGTCAGTTGATCCCTTTAGGTCACACTTATAGGACAATCCCCTTAAATATATACACTGATCAATTGTATATGATATGAACTGATCGATTCCTTAAAACCATATATCGAGAAATCAGAGGTTGAATCTTAAAGTAAGATTTATATTTGAAATTGAAATGTGTCGATTGTCAAATATTAATCGATATTTTAGAAATATCGAATTTAGAATATGAATGGTTTATGGTTATAACAAACGTTGTAAATATATCGTATCGACGATTATTATGATAACCATATGTTGGGAGGGTAATTACGAATTACTAGATTAATTTGTTAAATATGATTTAATTAATTTAGAAATGATATTTATATGATAAATATATTTTAAATTAATACAATTAATTATGTCACATAAGATGTTACATATTATACAATTGTACAAATTATATTTGTAAAATGAAAGTCCAATTTACTAGTTGTGAACCGTGTAAGTTGATGTTATAAGATAAAGTTATATGATAATTTATCTTATTTACATAATGATTATATTAAATTGTGATATGACCTTGTTAGGATATGTGTCCTCAACAATAGTGCGATCACATAATTAAATCTCATGACGAGAATGCGCAAGGGATGATACAAAATTATATAGTCAATTGACCAACATTAATCAGTAGTGATTGGCTAGCTAGAGTTTGACATAACTGTCGTGTGACGGTGGTGGTCAGTTGATCCCTTTAGGTCACACCAATAGGACAATTCCCTTAATTAATAAACTGATCAAATGTATATTGATACGAGTTGATCAGATTCCTTAAACTCGAATATCGAGAAATTAGAGGTTAAATCTTAATGTAAGATTTATGTTTGAAATTGAAACATGTCAATTATCAAACATTAATCGATGTTTATGAAATATTGAAATTAGAATGAATCGGGTTGAATATTATTATAAGTGTTGTACATCGTATTGACGATTGTTGTGACGACCGTTTTATAAGTAATTTCGAATTACTAGTCAATTTGTTAAATGTGATTTATTTAATTTGTAAATGATATTTATTTGATAAATATGCATTTTAATTTAAAAACAATTGTTTTATAATTGTGACATAATATATCTCACACATAATTATACAATTGTACAAATTGACAAATTGTAAAATAATAATCCATTTTATGAGGTTAGTGTGCCGGTTTTATGGAGTTGTATTAAGGGGTTTTAAATTGTGTGTTTTAATGTGAAAAACACCATCATTACATAGTCTTAATACCTAAGTACTAGGGTTGCATGGCTATGTTATGGGTAAGCAAAAAAGAGCTATCTTCTCCTCTTCCCAAGCACTCTTTCACGGCACACTTCTCCCACCCCAACATAAGTGAATTGTTCACATTTTCTAGCATTCATTCTAACTCTTGAAAACTTTCTAGTGTGAGAAATTGAGAAAGGAAAAGCCTCTAAAATATTATTAGATAATATTAGTATTCATACTATTATAATTGTTATAGTAATAAGTTAATTATTCTAATGAGAGATTAGAATATAATTTAAGGAAAACCGAATATAACACCTAGCTCATGTGACATTCGGTTTTAATGGGTTGTTTTGGGTGCATCACAAAGGAGGTAATCTACCTTGATTACTCGGTTTGGAGGATCATCCTAGCATTATTTTGGACCGTGAGTAAGGGTTCAATTCTTACTATTCCGCATTTTAATATTGCATACATAAGATCTTGAAACCCTAATTAAAGAGTTAATTAGGAGATTATAATTAGTAAGACTAAT
Organism: Silene conica; assembly: GCA_029255685.2. Taxonomy (NCBI): domain Eukaryota; kingdom Viridiplantae; phylum Streptophyta; class Magnoliopsida; order Caryophyllales; family Caryophyllaceae; genus Silene; species Silene conica. The sequence continues at coordinate 27,717,817 of CM055314.2, read as the reverse complement.
TATATGGGGCATGTATGACATAGACCCTAACGATTGGTATCAGAGCAAAATGGTTGCTTGCATGCTTTTCGTTGTAATTTTTACGAAGTTATTTTGAAAACAAAATAAAATTGAAATTTTAAAACCATATTTGATATGGAGGAAAATTTTAATGCATGAATACTTACTGGTCCTAAAAATGTTTTAGGTCACTTGGAATGATTTTTGGATATATATTGTTCATATGTATAATTAATTCGGTTATTTGTCATTTTAAATCGGTTAAAATGAATTAAATTGGGAAAAATAGTTATTTATACTTTCTGGCCGAGAGTTTTTAGTATGGTCTCACATGTATTTTTTATGTTATGAATATGAATTTTCGAAATTATTAGAGTTAAAATGCATGGTTTATGAATTTTAAATGTTAAAATGCCATAAAATGAGAATAAATGGGTTTATATAGTTATATTGCGAATTTAACTACGAAATTTTTTGAGTATGTCACATGCAATATTTAAAATGTACCTTAAACTTCCCAGAAGTTTTTATCAAATATTGCATGATTACTGATTTTTAGTGTAAAAATCGTATAATAGTGACATAATTTCGACTTAAATAGTTTGAGTTGGAATTTGGCCATAAAATTTTTACACAATGTCATATATATTATTTCCAGCATGTATAAAAATTTCGAGATTTTTATTTCGTGTTTTGCTTGTGAAATGATTTTAATGCTTAAAATCGTATAATATATGACATAATTTGTTATATATAGTAAAAGTTGCTAAAATGGCCGAAATATTTAACCTATGTAAGTCATATTTGATATTTTCATCACCATGTTTTTCTTGGGAGCCAAAAGTTTCTGCATATTTAATTTTTAATTGTTAATTGTTAAAGTTAAAAATTGAATTGTAAAAGGTCATAAAATGCTTTTCAGTCCTTGGGCAGTGTATTAGCTGTAATTTTCTGTCCATATCAGTTCCCTAAGTGTTTTGGAATATGTAAAAATAATATTAGTATTTTATTGCATGTTTTTAAAGTGAATTTTGAATTTATGGCTTAAAAATGCGTGTTTTATGTTTTATTTATGAAATAAATTAATATTTTTTGTAATACTAATATTTTTAAAGTTCTGAAATTTTAAGAAAATTCCAGAATATTCAAATTTTGAATTTTGAATTTTTCGAAATTTTATGACTCTTTTAGAATTTTATATTATTTTTCCCGTAAAACCGATTAAAATACGGACAATATTTGAAAATAAGTTAAGTCATGTTCAAAATTTGAGTAAGACTAAATTTTGAGTTAGGATGATTAACTATAACGTGAATATCGATTCACGTGATGCCAAATGATTTTAAACGTTAAAATCACGCAATTCCATAAAACCGAGTTATACGATAACTATATTTTAACGATAATCAATAGGACGATTTGGCTTAGGGTTTGCATGTTAGTTCATATACATAAGCATTGCATATTTTATTATGATTGTCATAATCTTATTTACGTAATTTTGGGATTATGTAATTTACTTAGTATGGCCTTAGTTTTAATCGATATTTCTCGTAATGTAAGGGGTTATCGATTCGGATGTAATTAATGTGATCTCGTATCACTTTATTTATTGTTTTCTATTTTATAATGTATAAATTAGATAGAAAAGTTGTAATTTTTGTAAATTCCGGAGAGCCTTGACGACGGTGCCTTTCGGAAAGGAGTTCCGACCAAGACGGTGATTGCCTTGGGATGCGTGCCTCATGAAGATCAAGGGACCAAGGAGTTGGTTTCCGAATTTGTACTTTTATTATTTTCTTTTCTAGGAAGGCCATACTAGGGTTACTATGTTTTAAGTTTTATGCTTTTATTTTGCTTTATGTGTTTGCATGCATAGCCAAATCGTCATATCATGTCATGCATTTTATTCGAGTACATCGACATAGTCAATTAAATTTATCGATAATTCATCGACTTAGTTCACTTTAACGGAGATAGATAATGAATTGACTAGATCTCTTACAATATAATTATTGAGACTTAGCCTTACAAAAGAGTAAAAACCCATGACTCCCTTCTTCATAAGAAAGTGGGCTCGGCTACACTGGGGTACTAAGCTTGTTACGTTGGGTAAGTGGGGTAATATGATTACACCTTGAAATTTGGTCGATCTCAACGAAGGTATTCGTAATCGTAGTTGCAATAAGTTCGGGCTAAAGACAATTTAGAGTAAATTGTCGACCGAGAGTTCTAAGGTAGAACCGATTAAGGAGCTAATCCACCAAATTATATCAATAAGGGATGAATCGGCTACACCGTGCCCGAATTAGTATGGATTTGGGTCTCGGAATCGTTTACTTAATTGGGTAAGAGATCATTAAGTAAATGCTAAACTTGTTTAATATATTTACGAGTTTTAAATATAAATGATATTGTTTTTAATTTCTTCACTTTATTTGTAGTTTAATTTTCAAACATCATCTATGGCCACCAACTCTCCACCTCTCACTAATGTTTCATGGCTTCGGTCCTTCATGGATCGTTACAAACTCGATAAGCATGGTTCCAATTTTAAGAATTGAGATGTGAAATTGCTTTTGGCCGCTCAAGGTGACGATAAAACTCGTTACCTTACCAAGGCCGCTCCGACCGCTCGCTCCGCGGCTCCAACTCATGAGGCTTATGAAGCCTACATGAAAGAGTCTTCCGCTTTCAAGAACGTGCTTATCTTCTCCATGAAGCCGGATCTCCAAAGGAGTATGATCAAGCTAAGCACGTCATATGAGAATTACACCAAGCTGTAATACCCCGTATTTTAGCCTCGGTCAATGGCAGTCAAACCTTGTTTTATACAAGTATTTCAAATGGAATGTGTATACAGTATTTTACGTAAACTGTTATTATTTTATGAATCGTATTTTTACGACTATTTCGTATTTCATAATTATTTTATATTTGACAATTATTTCTTAAATGACATTTCATTCGTATTTCTTTAATTCTGATAATATATTTATAATTAAATATATTTCTTATCTTATATTTATTTCTCATTTATACTTGTTTTATTATTTAAGTCGTAATTATATTTGAATCCTAATTTTTATTTATTTTTATGTAAGTACTAATAATTTAATGTTATTATAATTACTTTAATTTATAATTACTAATACTAATTACAAAATCTAATTAGTATAATTAATTGTACGTACTCGTCTATTTTAAGTTACGGGTTTCGTTAAGTTTAAGTTACGGGTTACGAACGGGATATAGTCATGAAGGACCTCGAGATGCGTGTGATTGGCTTGGGCTTATACTTGATGCAAGATGGGTGTGAGAGTCGTGTATAGGATAACATAAACTAAACCCTAGCAAACCTACTCCTCCATCGACATACTAGACAAACAATCTCTAATACCCTATACTACCATCTGCCGTAAAACAAAACCCTAATCATCCTCAAGCTTCCGTCTGCCTCCCTACTCCGTATACATCAGTATACCTGGTCCGGTCCGTCGTGGGGTTAGAGAAGAACAAAAGAGAAAGAGGAACAGCCCACACAATCATCGTCTTCTTCCTTGCGCCACTGTAAGTTCGTGGATTGTTTACACCCTCTTATCAGACTTTCGACCTTGAATTTTATGGTTATAGATAATCTTTGTAGTATGAATAACGTGTTTATCGTCTTTAAATCACGATAGGGCCACCGTAATTGCTACAAAAATCACCATTAGTGTCGACATTAGCAAGCTTATTTCATACTCTGCCCGTGTTCTTCTGTGTTTATTTCGACAATTTTGGTTGTGTATGAGCACGAGTCCATGAGGGGTGATAATAGGATGTTTGTATATTAGGTTGGTGGTGGTAGGGTGGTTCGTGGTGGCCGGAGGAAGCTGTTTTGACAACAAGTTCAGGAATACGCAGAAACAAGGGTAGGAGGGGCGTGAGTTCAGGTGTTTGTGAGGGAGTATTGTGGTGTCTCTTAGGGGAACAAAGGTCTGTAATGACCACCCCTGGAACCACCATGAGTCAGTGGTGACGAAGGTGGTGACCAGAGGTGGTATGGGTCAGTGTGGCGGTTTGTAGCGGGTTAGGAAATGGGCTGGTCAAGTGAGTTTTGGAGAGGATATTGCATTGGTCCATATACCACGGTTGTTGTTGGGGCAATTGAGGACAGGTCCAGTCGAGTCAGGGTCTGGGAACAGGGCCAGGTGGTTGCCGTGGCGCACTGGTGGCAGCCACGGTGGGGTAGTGGTAGTTCAGACGGTGTCAAGGGAGTCGAAGGGGTGTTTTGAAGAGGCTGTCAAGGGCTGCCGTGAGCTGCGTTGGTTTGTAGTTTATGATTCGTTGGGTTGTATTATCATGGCTGTGTTGATTGACTTTTAATAGTATTTTAGTATGGCTATACGTAGTATGGTCATTGGTTAGTATATTATTAACATTATTATTATTAATATTATTATAATAAGTTTTGTGCGTATTATTGTTATTAGTATTATTCGTTATTGTTGTTATCGTTGTCTACGTATTATAACATTATTATTATTATTAATGTTATTATTGTTACGAGTTATAATGGTTTAATAATGTGTTATTAATATTATTATTAATGAGTATTGTGATAATCGATTATTTGATCGAGTGCTATTTTTAGTAAGTCCATAATTAGTAAGTCTATAAATAGTAAGCTTATATTTGGGTAATAATAATTGATATGTAGAATTAGTTAATTAGTTAATAATTGGTACATGTACGGTTTATAAGTATATATTTTCACAAGATGCTATAAGTAAATCAATTATGTGCAGTGATTTAGTAGTGTTGGATGTATGAGTAGTATTTGATATAATTAAGTAATATTTATAGGAACTGAGTTCGAGGTGAAGTATTTCTAGACGGTGGTTGCTATTTGCAGGCTTGCTATTCCAGGTAGGATACACTGACACTATACTCTAGGATGTGTTATGAATGGATGTTGGATTGTGTGTTATGGATGTATAGCATGATTTATATGAGAATGATATTGGTTGGATTGAGTGTTGATTATTATTATTATTGGTATGCACATTGCATTATTTAATAGCATGATTGATTAAGAGTATTGTTGCATGCATGAGCATGGCATGTGCATTAGATACGGATTTGAGATGATGAGATATTATTGGGCACAGGCTAGTTCTGCAGGATTAGACCTGGTGACCTCAGTTGTTATGCTGGTGTTCGGCGACGGCCGATTATAGTCTGCCAGGAGGTTCGGTATGGCTGGGTGTTACGGGTTTGAGATTGAGATTTGTGATTGAGAATGAGATTGAGATTGAGCTCGAGCATATCATTGCATTTGCATATCATAATTGTTGTATTATAATTATTGTGTTACCCTACTCAACCGCGAGGTTGACAGTGTATTCGTGTACACTTACGATGATCCGGAATGGGGAGTAGATTCTACAGGTCCGAGACAGATGGTTAGAAGCTGGGGCATGGAATGTGAGATGCATACTTTGGACCAACTTAGAATTATATCACATCTAGAGAAGTCATCAGTTGTACTTTCTTTTCCGTTATGTAGTAACTGTAATAACTAAGTTTTAAATTTTATCAGTTTTATATAAAGTACTTTGGTTGTTTTAATTTGTTATTCACTACCTCGGACATTCCGAGATGGTAACAGCTCTATTTATTTGAGAATGTCTTGCTAAAGGCTCTTAAATAAATGGGGGTGTTACAAAGCTTGCGACTATGTTTTCGCAAACACCGAGGATAATTCAATATGAGGCGGCTTCCGCCTTCTTCGACATTTGTTTGAAGGAAGGGCAAAAGGTTAGCCCTCATGTACTCAAGTTAGTTGAGTTAGTTGAAATCCTCAAGGTGCAAGGAGTTGATGTTCCCGACTTCCTCATCATTGACCGAGTTATTCACTCCCTTAATAAGGTGAAATCGTATGCACAATTCCGGGTGAACCTTAACATGCGAAATCAAGAAACCACGTTGGGCGAATTGCATAAGATGCTCGTCCAAGCGGAAAGGGAAATGGGACTTAATAATAGTTCCACAAAGGATGTTTTGAACATCGAGAAGAAGGGAAAAGGGAAATTAAAGAGGAGTGCCTTCAAAGGCATGGGCAAGAAAACCTCCAAATCCAAACCAACTAAAGAGAAGACCTTTCGAAAGGTGCTTCCACATCATCTTCAAATGTTGAAGACAAGTGCCTTTATTGCACGAGGTTAGGTCTTTGGAAACGGAATTGCCCCTAGTACTTGACCGATCTCAAAGATGGAAAGGTTCTTGCAGAAGGTTATAATTCTCGTTTAGATTCATGTTATTTTGTCAACTTATGTATCTCGATACAAGTTGTTGAATCTCACCCCTTTTAATTGTTTTAAAGGGGCACCTTATAAAGATAAGGGCAAGGAAAAGGAAACTTAAAGTTCCTTACATGAATGGCTATTGTAGCATCCAGTGATTGAACACATGAAGAGCATAGCTCTATTTTATCATCGTCTTCTTTCATTTATGCATTTTTTAAGAACAATTTGTTTTCTTGTATGACAAGGATTCAAATCCTAAACAATGGTTGTATTTTGGATATTGGTTACTTGGTTTTCAACCCAACTCACTCCTTTTGTTCTTAATCAAATCGTTGATTCATAAAATAAATTGCATACCCTGTAACATGAATTAATGTGATCTTAATCACTAAAGAAGTACCCTGAAACGTTCATTGTACAATAACATTGATACGATCAATATAAAAGAATCAAGGTGTTGATTAATTTAAAAACGGAGAACTACACCACATGAGAAACTCTCAATCAAAATGAGGTATGATTAATTCATTATAAGATGATCATTTTAAGTGAAAATGAGAATTAATTTATCACACCTAAAAACTTTTTCAACATTCATATACATTGGTTATAGGGAATTGTTATCCTTATATAAATAAAGGTTATTTTAAAGGATAGAGTGGGAGAAAATATTTCGCCCGCAAACCAATGATATAAATGTGGGAACTTAGAGAAGAAACCTACATGGGATTCTTAAGAAGAACCCTAAATGAATGGATAGAAGAAACTACGAGAGGACACAGAAGAAACTACGGGAGGACACGAAAGGAAATGTTCCTCGTGTCATTGTTTCTTAGAGAGGATAAAAGAAACCCCGTATGAAATCCGAAGGAAAATCGGTTCCTTAATAATGATGTTTCTCAAAATTATAAGATAATAGAGGAGAAATCATCTCAGTTCTCTCGATGGTAGTCTCTTTTGTATCGAAAAGTGTAATTAGGAAATATCACCAGAAATGAAGAGTTCATTTAAGGAATGATAATTGATTGATAAAGTAGATCACTATAGGGATAGTGATACTGGTTCAAGTAGAAGCAAAAGAATAACATGCGAAAAATGAAAGGTTCATTTAAGAAATAATGTTGATTATGTTAAATCGATCACTATAGAAAGAGTGATATTGGTTTTAGTGGGAGCGACATTGATTAAAGAATTGAACATACCATTAAGAGAGAATGGTGATTCTTTAGAGCGTAAAGAATAAGAAGTTCTCAATTCTAGATGAATAAAATGTAATATATCATAGGATGATGGAGCTTCACGGGAAGGTTTATTATATTGATAATAAAAGGTCACGCATTAGAAATCAAAATGGTTGGATACGTTATTCATATTGATGAATATAGAATCACATGGTGATTCATACAACCTAAAAACTTTTGATTAAGTAGCCAAGAAAATTGAAAATGATGGGTTCTCAAAGAGAACGAGTAATGAAAACATGAATAGCTCACTACTACAAAAAGAGACCTAATGCAACATTTCGTGTGCAACACTTACGAGTTGTGTTGCAATTTTTACTTAATTATGCAACGCTTTATTTAAAAATGTTGCTTATTACCTACGTAATGCATCACTTTAAGATAAGTGTTGCAATATATTACTTTAATTGCAACATTCTTATACAATTGTTGCATTTTCTAGCAACGCTTGTGCAACACTTTCTTCACATACATATATAAAATCAATTTTAAACCCTAATATATGTATCTCTAAAATTTTCCAATTTCATTTAAGCGCTTAAAAAAAAAACAAGAAGCGGCATAATGAAATTTCCAATTTCGTTTAAGCGCTTAATACCAAACGAATAGACGATTACTACTCTATCACTCATCCTTCATCATCGTGTATGTCCAGTTGTCCACAGTTTCTTCACCATTCTAAAAAAAAACTCAATCAGCGGTTCTCGATCATCAGGGTAATCGATTCACGCGTCTGATATTCATCCCATTTCAACTTTGATTCTTACTCAACCGGCAAAATTCATATTCAGTATAATTAATTGGGATTTCTGATAGGTATGATACTTCAATTTCAATTATTGTTATCATTTTGTTATTATTTCAATTCAATTGTTGTTTCATCTATTCGTCCCTGCATATAATCATATTCGTTTTTATTAGGTTATTTTTTCCCAGTTAATTTTCGTTCTTCTATGTTTTTGTTGTTGTGATGTGATTGTGACAATGTTTATTATTGATTAATAAGCATATAATCATATTATTGTTATCATCTAAATGATGTTGTTGTTGTTGTTTATGTGATTGTGACAATCTAATCTGATTGTGATTGAAATGGAGGGAGTTCAAAGCAATAGATAGTATAAGTTGTTAATGATGCAGAAAGCAACAACCGAGTCTGTAATTTTATCAAATTGGACTCATAATAACTTTTCCTTTCGATTATCTTAACCATTTTGCCGGGGGGTTTTAATTGGTTTTGTTATGTTTGTTAGGAGAAGTTCTTAAAGGATTGGATACTGAAGAACAACGTCAAACAAGTGAAGCAAGTGGCATCATCCTGAAATGGAACTTTTTCTTTATTAGCGGCTATGGGACTTATGGGACTCTTCTCCTTGTTTAGTTAGATATTAAGAAGACTCATTTTCCCTATTGTTGTCTAGTTCAGCGGATTTTCCAGTTCTTTCCGAGACCCTTTAAGACGCCAGCCTACTATCTATATATAATATAGAAGAAAAGAGCTTCATGAATTCCTGAGTAAGTTGTTTATGCGGTTTGCAGATCAGATGGTCTAATATAGGAATATAGAAGAAAAGAGCTTCATGAATTCCTGAGTAAGTTGTTTATGCGGTTTGCAGATCAGATGGTCTAATATAGGACGATATAATAGAATATAATAGGATAGAGTATGTATGTCTCTAATATAGGACGATATAATAGAATATAATAGGATAGAGTATGTATGTCTAAGCAAGCCCCCGATGCGGAAACTGTGTTCGCGTCCACTCTTGTGTAGGATGTTGCTTCGAGTTATGCTTTCTCAGACCCAGTAAAATTAGGGGCTTATGAATAGAGTATGCGCGAGGACTGACTTCTTCGAGCCTTGTTTGTATCTTGGTTTCGCCCATTGACACCACAATCCGTGGATCTTTCTTATAGAACTACAGCCCTGTCTTTCGTTAGGGTGCCGATATCCTAGAGTCCCTTCCTTATTAAAAGGGGACTTCTTACTATAATGCATGCCGCTTTCTTACTAAACTATAAGAAAATAATAGGACACTTCTGCCTGCCAGATCCGAAGCGACGGTAGCTTCCTTTGTTTGCCGCTTGAGATGGATGCTCTTTACGAAACTCTCCTTTTTACTTGTGTTACTTCATAACCCCGTTAGATAGAATTAGCATATAGGAGCAGCCTTCGCTCTAGTTTATAACTTTTTCAATTTTCGGATACCGAGACAGAGTCACTCTAAAATCTGGCAGTCGATATGCTGGCCATGTGGGAGTTCCTGCAGACGTGACTATTCAGTTTGAGGTAGAGCTGACATCTTGGATTACAGTGGTAGATATTTGTAGAGATGGAGGAATTGTGAAAAGGATATTGTGAAAAGTAGTAACCCAGACCGCCCCTAGAATGTGTAATTCCTGCACAATTTTCATACTATAGGGGCACCCAAAGAAGACATGAGCCTCATTTTCATCCCCCTGTCTACACATGTGACATATTGGCTCCGTAATCAGCCCGCAGGTCTATAGTTTATCAGCAGTACGCAGGGCTTTATGTGCATATAACCAGCCCAAGAAATTGTGCTTAGGCATACTCAGTTGTTGCCATACAATTTCTGCCCAGTCCACTGTAGTCTTCCTCCTCCTTAGCCAGTCATACGCACGAGCTGCGGAGTACCCCGAACTCTGCTCTGTCCGAACCCCGTCCCTGTAACCAGCCATCAATTCCTCCTTCACGCTACAGATCCGCCTCCATACCCAACTGGTATGTTGTGAAGGCTTGTATGAACTCCAAGCATGTCCTTTCAGGTGATTGGAATGAACCCATTTAACCCAAATAGAATCCTTCCCCGTTACAATCCAATCAACTAAACGTTGACGTCCCACCAGCGCCATATTCTGCAATTCTAAGTCCTTAATGCCTAGCCCGCCTTTCATTAAAATGGTTTTGGCTAAAACGTTTGGAAATGGTAACTTGAGTTTGGGACACCGTAATGATCCTGTTTTGATATTTCAGGTCAATCCTGATCTTGATATGGAGTTGAAGCCTCATGCGCAGCCACGACCATACCAGGAAAAGAGCCTTGGTAAAATGTTTGGAAATGGTAAAAGCTCATGTGATTCTTATGCCTGTACTATAGAAATTGATGATGAGGTCCTCATAACGATGCATAGTTTTTAGGAAAATTTGCTAATTGCTACTCGTACTTTGTATTTATAGCCCCTGTAACTTCTTACCTTTTAGTTTTATAAAAAATTACCACCTTTTCAGCATTTTTTGGCCCCCTTATTCAACCTTAAGTTGATTTCGGCCAAAAAACTCTTATGTAGAAGGATGATAGTAATCGACTCAGCTCTGTTTCATATGGACAGGTAGAGCAAGATCCGGCATCATTGTGTTACCTTGTGGTGCCGGAAAGTCTCTTGTTGGTGTGTATGCTGCTTCCCGTATAAAAAAGAGTTGCCTTTGTTTGGCTACAAATGATGTGTCAGTTGATCAGTGGGCGTTCCAGTTCAAACTTCGGTCTACCATAAAAGAAGAGCAGATATGTCGTTTCACTTCAGATAGAAAACAGAGATTTCGCGGGAATGCTGGAGTCGTCGTAACAACGTACAACATGGTCGCGGGAATGGGGATTAGTTCTCATGGACGAGGTACTTCTTGATTGTTGCTTACTCTATGTAAAAATGTTCATCCCATTTAACTTCTTCAGGCGATTGTTTCAAATTTAGTGTGGATAGGAGCGAGTAATAGTTACAAGTTTAAATTTGTCATCTACTATATCTTTGAAAGGATTATACTTCAAACAAAGAAGTAATATATTAATGCAAAATAGTAACTATCGTCTCGGATAAAGTCAAATGGGGAGACCATAACAAATGAACTTTGGATGCTAATTTTCATGAAGATGATAGATATCTTATTTTTTTCCTCTTTTTCTCCCCCTGATTTACGTTATACAGGTGCACGTTGTACCTGCCCACATGTTTCGGAAGGTCATCAGCATTACAAAATCACATTGCAAACTCGGGCTAACTGGTATTCATGCTAGTTGGATACATGGAGACTGTGTTTTAAGTTTGTTATTCGTTGCCGAGAAAGTGATACATCTTGATGATCCACAGCTACACTTGTCAGAGAGGATGAGAGGATCACTGATCTGAACTTTCTGATTGGTCCCAAATTATATGAAGCCAATTGGTTGGATTTGGTAAAGGGTGGCTTTATCGCAAATGTTCAATGTGCTGAAGTCTGGTGTCCAATGACAAAAGAGTTCTTCGCCGAATATTTGAAGAAAGAAAATTCTAAGAAAAAACAGGTATCTTCCTCAGATTCCTATGTCATTTTTTGCACTTCAGTTTCTCTTTCATGGAAATTCGACTTCCTCAAATTGATATGTATAGTTCTTGATTTTATCAGTGTATTTATATCTGTTATGGAGTATTTTTTAAATTGTCTGTTTTCTCTGGTCTTCCCTCAATTGTTTTGTTAGCTTAGACCTATGTTACTCTGACTCGGCTTGAAAACACAGGTACATATCAAGTGTCAGTCACCGTTATTTTATGAAAAAAGTAGTGTCTGAGTGTCATACCAATGCCCAAGGATCAAGTATCAGACACGAGAGGCCATATGAAGTGTCGAAGTAACATAGGCTAAGACTCACTGGGCCTATGCTTTCTGCTTGTGGTGGTGTTTTGTTTTTTCTTATTATTGTTTAGGCAAGTGAGTTTTCCCCATGTCATTTTACTTTGATGCTGCTGTTTCTGTACTTAGCATATTAAATTTTGCAGGCATTGTATGTCATGAACCCTAACAAGTTTAGCGCTTGTGAATTCCTGATTAAATTTCACGAGGAGGAGCGCGGTGACAAGATAATTGTTTTCGCTGACAATCCGTTTGCCCTTGTGGAATACGCAATGAAACTTAGGAAGCCCATGATTGAATAATTCTATTGTAATTTTTGGAAATGTAATTGACAATCCTTTTTGGAAATGTAATTGACATTCATTTTTGAGATTGAATAATTCTATTGTATTTTTGAATGATATGCAATAATACACGAATTAAGAATTACAATTCTCTATTGTGTTTGGATGAACTAGTGTTGCGTTTGTTTAGTATAAGTGAGTGTTGTTTTTGGACGTAACTAGTGTTGCGTTCTCAAAATAAAAATGTCGCATTTGTTCGATATAAGTGTTGTTTTTTAATATAAAAAGTATTGCATTTGTCTACAAAAAGTGTTCACAAGAAGTGTTGCATTAGAAAATAAAAAGGTTGCCTTTGCATTTGAAAAAAGTGTTGCATAAAAGTAACATATGTAACACTCTATAAAAGTGTTGCAATAGTTCAAAAAGTGTTGCATAAAGTGTTGCAATGAGCTAATGCAACGAGACTTTATACAACACTTCATTAAGTGTTGCATAAACTCTATAGCAACACTTATATGACATTATGCAACAATAGTGGAGTGTTGCTATAGAATCAAAATGTAGTAGTGGCTACAAAATAGATTCAGTACATAAGTGACTAGGTACTTTAGAGCGATAAATTGATCCCTCTGACATACCAATACGTCACGAGTTATAAGATAACAGTAGGAGCTTCCTTCAGAAAAGGAAACTCAAGATCTAGAGTGAGTTCTAGATATGTACTCAAATAAGATCATATTATACGAGATAATATGAGATGGAAGGAGACTAAGATTTGTAGGTTTTGATAACATGAATAAAAGGTTTATTCACAAATTCAAACAACTAATACAAATTTATGAATGTGCATCAAATGCTATGGAGCAGTAATATTCTATTGACTGTCCATACATGACAATATCGTTTGAGTTATAATTAACTCACAATTGAAAGATACTTTGTCAAATCCAAATGGGTTGTAAGAGACAACTTTGAACCCCATAAAGTGAACTGGATTGACCTAGTATAGCCCCTAGCCGCTTGTATGAGGTGACATCTCGAAGCGACTAGAGTGTGAGGCGATTGATGGCAAGTTCAAATGTCATAGAGTCATATGTGATGACTAGTCGATCACATAGACAGACTGTGAGAGACACTCTGTCGGGCAAAGTGACCGCTTATAGAGTTCTGGAAATTTTATAATAGCCCGGTCGTGGCAAGAGCTGCTATAGTATTCTTATGAGTCAATTCTTAGACTAAAGACTACTCACCCAAGATGGCACAGTTTTGGCATAGCCTTGATCCATTCTCTACGACTTTTCGTAATTGGAGTCAAATGGGATTGTTTTGGGTTGTGTCTGACTGTGGCTAGTTAAAGGGGGTAGTGCGATAGAAATTGTCCACCCCTTTGTCAAGGTTGTTCAAATCTCAAGGCCACTCGAGGAGAAATTAACTGGAAATACGTGGCCACGCTCGGAAAGTATCTATAGTAGATAATTCCGGTCAAACAGTTAATCTCCAGATCGAGGAAACCACTCACGATATGATCAAATGCAAGTACGACCTGAGAGACACCTTGCATTGAGTGGGAGATTTTAATAGGACAAGAGAATTGGTGACGCACACTTGTCGAGGACTAGTGGGAGATTGTTGGGATATGTGTCCTCAACAATAGTGCGATCACATAATTAAATCTCATGACGAGAATGCGCAAGGGATGATAAAAAATTATATAGTCAACTGACCAACATTAATCAGTAATGATTTGTTAGCTAGAGTTTGACATTACTGTCGTGTGATGGTGGTGGTCAGTTGATCCCTTTAGGTCACACCTATAGTACAATTCCCTTAATTAATAAACTGATCAAATGTATATTGATACGAGTTGATCAGATTCCTTAAACTCGAATATCGAGAAATCAGAGGTTAAATCTTAATGTAAGATTTATGTTTGAAATTGAAACATGTTAATTATCAAACATTAATCGATGTTTATGAATTATCGAAATTAGAATGAATCGGGTTGAATATTATTACAAGTGTTGTACATCGTATTGATGATTGTTGTGACGACCATTTTATAAGTAATTTCGAATTACTTAAATGTGATTTATTTAATTTGTAAATGATATTTATTTGACAAATATGCATTTTAAATTAAAAACAATTGTGACATAATTGTGACATAATATATGTCACACATAATTATACAATTGTACAAATTGACAAATTGTAAAATAGTAATCCATTTTATGAGGTTAGTGTGCCGGTTTTATGGAGTTGTATTAAGGGGTTTTAAATTGTGTGTTTTAATGTGAAAAACACCATCATTACATAGTCTTAATACCTAAGTACTAGGGTTGCATGGCTATGTTATGGGTAAGCTAAAAAGAGCTATCTTCTCCTCTTCCCAAGCACTCTTTCACGGCACACTTCTCCCACCCCAACATAAGTGAAATGTTCACATTTTCTAGCATTCATTCTAACTCTTGAAAAATTTCTAGTGTGAGAAATTGAGAAAGGAAAAACCTCTAAAATATTATTAGATAATATTAGTATTCATACTACTATAATTGTTATAGTAATAAGTTAATTATTCTAATGAGAGATTAGAATATAATTTAAGGAAAACCGATTATAACACCTAGCTCATGTGACATTCGGTTTTAATGGGTTGTTTTGGGTGCATCACAAAGGAGGTAATCTACCTTGATTACTCGGTTTGGAGGATCATCCTAGCATTATTTTGGACCGTGAGTAAGGGTTCAAATCTTACTATTCCGCATTTTAATATTGCATGCATAAAATCTGGAAACCCTAATTAAAGAGTTAATTAGGAGATTATAATTAGTAAGACTAATTATATGGGGCGTGTATGACATAGAACCTAACAGACCTAACACTTAACATTATGCATGTGAGTATGACAAAGGGGATTAAAAACCCTTCCCCATGAGCCATGCACACGGTTCACCAAGAGACCCCAACCCCAACCCTCTTCTATTATATATATGTGATGCTCTATCACATAAAAACATTCTAATCTAATGTGAAATTATTTTCTAGAGTAAGAAAATCACAAAAACCTCTAAGAATATTATTTACATAATATTCATGCTATAAATAGTTGTAGTATTCTAGTATACTAATAATAGTATTAGTTTACGGTTTTAAGATAACCTAATTTCGTCTCCTAGCTCGGGTTCGGTTTTTGGTTTGTTTAAGGGTAGGTCTTGGTGTATCGTAAAGGAGACAAGCTAATTTGGTTGCTCCGTGGAGGATCGTCCTAGCACTTATTTGGACCGTTTGTAAGGCCATTTTCGTTATTATTCCGCATTTGATTTTGCATGCATAAGATCGACTATATTAATATGAGATTAATATGTAAATAATTAGTGAGACTAAAATATATGGTTAATTAGTATGACTAAGGTTTCCTTCAAGTGGTATCAGAGCATGAGGTTGCTTGCATGCAACTCGATTTTTACGTTTTTGCGAGAAATACGATTTTAATTAAAAACGAAAATGATTAATACATATAGGATATGCACGGAAATCTTAATGCATGTATACTTTCTGGTCTTAAAATAGTTTTAAGTCATTATGAATGATTTATGGAATAATATTGTTCAAATTTATAATAAAATTGTTTATTTATTCTATTTAATTGGTTAAAAACGTTTTAATATGGGAAAAATAGTAAATTAAATTTTCTGGCCGAGATTTTGATATATGTTCTCACATGCATTTAACATATTATGAATATATAATTTTCGAAATTATTGAAGTTTTATGCATGGTTTATGATTTTAAAGGTTAAATAGTCATAAAATGGGATAAAAATGGGTTTATATAGTTATATTATGAATTTTACTACGAAAGGTTTTGTAGATGTCACATGCAATATTTAAAATGTAGGATAAATTTTCCGGAAATGTTTCTTTAATATTGCATGAATGTTGATTTTTATGGTAAAAATCGTAATATTAGTGACATAATTTAAATTAAAGAGTTTAAATTGGAATTTGACCATAAAATTTTTATATAGTGTCATATATGTTATTTCTAGCATGCATGTGAATTTTGAGCTATTTATTTCGAATATTGCATGAGAAATTATTTTAATCGGTAAAATCGAGCAATATATGACACAATTTATTAAAAATAGTAAAAGTTGCTAAAATGGTCCGAAGAATTAACCCATATTAGTCATATTAGATATGATCATCATCATATTTTTCTTGGGTGCCAAAAGCTTCTGGATTTTTATTTTTTAATTTTAAAAGTTAAAGTTAAAAATAAAAGAATTGTAAGAGTCATGATTATTTTTCAGTCCTTGAACAGTGTTTCAACTGATTTTTCTGCATTTTTCAGTCACTTTGAGTGTCTAGGAATATGTAAAAATTATATTGGTATTTTATTGCATGTTTTTTGAGGTAATTTTGAATTTCCGTCTAATTTTGCATGTTAAACGTTAATATTACGAGATAAATAGTCTATTTCGAAAATATTAATATTTAAAGGATCTGAAATTTTAAGAAAATTTTCAGAATGTTCAAAATTTGAATTTTGAATTTTCAAAATATTTTATGACTCGTTTTGATTATTTTATTACTATTTCCCGTAAAACCGATTAAAACCGAACAATATTATAATAAAAGGTTAGGTTATTTCGAAATTTGAGTAAGACTAAATTTTGAATCCTAAAATGTGTTAGGATACTTAACTAAAACGTGAATAATGATTCATTAAGTGTTTAGTGATTTTAAAAAACGTTGAAATCACGTTATTCCATAAAACCGTGTTATTACGAATAACGATATTTAAAATGTGTTTAAATAGGACGATTTGGCTTAGGTTTTGCATTTTACATAAGCATTGCATATTTATTTATTATTTATGAATGTCATAATTTATTCACGTAATTTGGAATTATGTATTTTGCTTAGTATGGCCTTTGATTTTAATCGTTAATTCCCGTAATGTAAGGGGTTATCGATTCGGTTGTAATTTAATGTGATCTCGTATCACTTTATTTTATTGTTTTATTTTATAATGTATAAAATAGATAGAAAATTTGTAATTATTTGTAATTCCGGAGATCCTTGAAGACGGTGCCTTTCGAGAAAGAAGTTCCGACCAAGACGGAGTTTGCCTTGGGTTGCGTGCCGCGTGTGAAGTTCAAGGGGCCAAGGAGTTGGTTTCCGAATTTTTATTTTACATTTAAATTTTCTATTTTAGGAAGGCCATACTAGGATTTATTTATGCTTTTAAGTTTTTATGTTTTTATTTATGCTTATCATGTTTGCATGCATAGCGAGATCGTCAATCAAACTCATGCATTTCATCGATTTTATCGACCGTGTCAATTAATTTATCGATAATTCACCGACTTAGTTCACTTAAAGGAGATAGATAATAAATTGACAAGATCTCTTACGTTATTTAAAAATCGAGACATAGCCTTACCAAAAAGTAAAGAACCCGCGAAGGATCTTCTTCATAAGGGAGTAGGCTCGGCTAAACCGGGGGGCAAACCTTATTACGTTGGTGAAGTGGGGTAATATGATTACATTCTCGAAATTTGGTTGATCTCGACGAAGGTATTCGAGCCACCGTAGTGGTAATATGTTCGGGCTAAGATAAGAATTAATGTAATTTTATCGACCGAGAGTTCTAAAAGTAGAATCGATTAAGGGGTTAATCCACCGAATCATATTAATGAGGGATGTATCGGCTAAACCGTGCCCGAGTTAGTATGTATTTGGGTCTCGGGATCATTTACTTAATTGGGTAAGAGATCATTAAGTAGATGCACTACTACAAAATGTCAAATAGATATCAGTTAATAGGCATCAGATTTTAAAAAAAACTCTGATGTCTATTGATTTATATAGACATCTGATTTTACAATAACCTATGCCTATTGTAATATGTACTTTTTAATTCATATTATATACATCGGATTTATAAAACCCATGTATAACTAACCAAAATTATTGGCGCAATCATAGTAGCGCGGTATGCATTATTAGAAAAAAAAACATATTTTACATTATTATTTCCTATCCCCAAATTCATTAATTGCAATCCCTAGCTCTAGCTTCTTCTCCGTCTTCTTCTCCGTCCAACACAATCAAAGAAACTTACAGTAGTATACAACTTCCTTAGCTTCATCATATCGACCATCGTCGTCAACAACTCGCCGGCTTCATCTCATTCATCACAGATGCTCCTTGCTCGGCTTCTCATATCTCGGTTGCTCCATTAACGGTAGATATTAACTATTCTATATGGTACTTATCTTAATTTGGGATTTTTTCTGATTGGGTTTTGATTTGTATTTCAATTTTCAGTTGTGACATTCAATTATTTCATACATATTGCTTAGTTCTATTCAATTTTTTCTGATTGAGTTTAATTAATAGTACTGGATTTGTGCTTGGATATACGATTTTCTGATTGAGTTTAATAGGAATAGAAATTAACAGCTCTGTGAGCAAACAAAGCTTAGAATTAGAGTATGGGCATTGGGACAAATGCGGCATAGCGTATGGGCTGGTGCAGAGGAAACAGTCCTGTATAGTTGCAGGGGCTGAGGTGCGCAGGCAGATGTACTGCAGGGATTGTGTGCGTGTGCAGAGTTTAACTGGGATTTCTAGAATAATGCTGGGATCAGTTCAGTAGTTTCTGGTCTTGGACTTAGAATATGGATGTTGTGATGCAGAAGATAAGAGTAGCTGAGGGTCTGCAAAAGAAATCAAGTCTTGGAATGGGGCTTTGGGAATTGTTGCGTTCAATTCAGAGTTCAGTGGGGCAAAAAGTCAGTGGACTGGCAATGCATATAGGCTGGCTGTAATAGGCTTGGCGCAATTCAGCTTGGGCGTGCAGTGGGTTTAACATCCCACTGTCCATTTGCCTTACATCTTTCAAGGAATATGCGATCTATGGTCGTGTTGTACGGAAGACTACATGGAGTTATTATAGGGCAATCTTAGATTGCTTTTGAATACCTTGTATTAGAAGTAGTCTCATAATGTACATTTTTTGATATATTTTATACTTACCTTTTACCAAAAAAACAGCTTAGAATTAGAAAGGGGCGAATTAGAAATTAGCAGCTCTGTGAGCATCGTGCCCAACCTCTTAATATGGCTTTTGATTAATTATCTTATATATGTAGATATATCGAATTAAGTCAAGTCGCAAACAAAGCTTAGAATAATTAGAACGCCTGTCCTTTTTATCTTTGGCCGGCAATATTCTCGCCAACACACAAGCTATGTCTATCTACTTCGCCCCTTTCTTTGGTCAGTAGGATCTATTTAGGACTTAGCAAACCGTCTTTGAGATGTTTCGGTTGGTACTGGACTAAGGTATACGCCCAGTAAAGCTTCGTCTCGTAAGGTGGTAGTATTGCTCTATTTACTCTCTTGCTTAAGTCGAATATAACATAAAGAGTCAAAGACACGAGGTTTGGTTTGGATTATTTTAACTCTAAAATTGCTTCAAAAATACCTAGTTTGTAATTCTGATATTGAAGTTGATTATGTTTCCCATTTATTTGTTTACGGCTTTATTTTTAATGTTTGTGCCGAGTTTTTAATTACTTTGTCTTTAGGTTTAGGGATCAATAAGGCGCTGCTTTCAGTATCAAATAAGACTGATTTGGTAACTTTTGTTACTGGATTGGAGAGCCTCGGGTGAGTTTTCATATACATATCTCTCTTTTTTTCCGTTATGCTTTGCCATGACCATTGTTTAAAGAAGTCATTTTCTTATTTACTGTGTGTTGTACTGTTAATTTCTGCCAGTTTCAGAACAGAACTGAACATGTTTCTTATTTACTGTGTGCCGACCCATACTTCCTGCAATATACTATACAAGTAAGGCTGACTTGTATTCCATATATATTTGCTTAAAGATGACTTACTGAATGTAAAATTAAGAAAAAGCAGAATGGATGTAAAATTAAGGCCTTACGTTCTGTAGGTAGGCAGAACTTTCTAGCCACATTGTGCTAAAGAATAGATAAAGTACTCCTTTTTCTTACTGAGGACTTCTCCAGGGGATTTGTCCCTGAAACCACAGTTATATGCTGAGGCTTTATGCTTAAAAAACATTAAAAAGGTGCATCCATCGATGGACCAATCTTTCCGTGCCATTAAGTCCCAACTCTTCACTGCCCTATTCTGATGTGCTATATATGATAAATTGTGCTCAGGAGTATTGCGGAATGAACAGCCTTCTATATACCCTTTCCCTGGTGCTGGCTACACCAGTTGATAGAGTTGTGGACAGGAATACAAATCCCAACCAGAACAGTTATTTCTTGCAGAATTAGCCTGCTGTAGTCACAATTAAAGAATGTGATCCACAGTTTAATCTTGAGTCCCACATAAGTAGCATAATGCACTTATCTCCAACCCAAATGCTAGCAGTTTATCATTAGTTCTCAGAGCCCCATGAGCATACAACCATCCCACGAATTGGTGTCCTGGAGCTCATTAACCAGTCATAACACCCAGCTATTGTATAACCAATGGCCTGCATATCCCAAATTCCTGCAGTATATCCAGGCCTCAGCATCTCCTTGACTCTACAAATCTTCCTCCATACCCAACTTGAATTTGCAAAGGGCTGATACTCCATCCATTCCTGTCCCTTGAGATAGTTAAGTTGAACCCATCTCACCCAAATGGACTCCTTCTGTATAGCTACCCAGTCGACCAGTCTGCAATCATAGCAGCATTGAGGGTCTCCAGATTCTTGATGGCCAGACCTCCCTCCTCCTTTGGCAGACAAATGGTATCTCAAGAGACCAAAGGAGGTTTCACATAATCAGGTCTAATGTCCCAGAGAAAATTTCGACAAGTAGCATCTATCTTACCAACAATGCACTTGGGTAAGACAAACATTGAAGCCCAATAGGAGTCCAAAGAGGTTAAAACTGCCTTCACAAGCACCATTCTACCTGCATAGGAAAATTTCTAATTATAAACATAATTCCTGTTAACAGTTTTATTATAGACTGGTTTACATGTAAAAGTCAACTAGTTCCTTCACCATCATATACTCTTAAACTAATAAACCTATCTAATTTATAAACACAATTCATGTTATGTACAGTTAAGAGTGATTATGATGAAGGAATGATGATGATGACGCCTGTTTAAGATAATCAAATAAATTAACAATGGGTTGAAGAGATGCTTATGAGTTAATGATTTATGCCAGTTCATTTTCAGACCCACATTCAAAACAGAATGTTGAGTTGCTCCTGCACAGTTGCATCTAAACAAATGCACAGAAATTCCAGCACCTCTGACCATCTGTTATGTACAGTGGAGGTGTGTAGTAAAGTGGTAGTGTCACGTATGATATATTGGTATGGGAGTGGTAGTGTCACGTATGATATATTGGTATGGGGTTAGTTAGGTTTGAGGGAGGAAGTGTTAGGCCCACTACGGGTAGTAGTGTTGTAGCAGAAACAAGTAGCAACCACCCATCTTATTAATCGTCTTTATGTTACCCGTCTCTTACCCTCGCTTAAAATGTTAAGACAATCCAAAAGACAACAAAGGATATGATCTCAGGCATATTGCAATAAATGAGTCTAATCATATGAGTCAGTAGAATGAGATCAAACGAGGAAATAACCAAAGCACATACAATAGTATAGGTAACACTAGAAAGTCATAGCACTCCCTTTCGATGATATTACTCCCTTTGCTTGGTAATGACTTGAAACGACAGTAAGCTTATAACAATATTCTGCAACATCTGTCATTTTTCACCTTTTTATCAACAGGAGACCTAAATCTGTTTTTTGTTTTGAATCCGTCCATTTGTGTTCAAATATTACCATATTGTTTATTTATTACTCCGTAATACATATTGTAACAACTTTTCATCGTCAATAGCTAACTTATGGGTGGCCTTTCGTTCCCTTATTCTCTCCACGTTTCAATAGCCTTATCAAAATGAACTGTACGCTTCTGGCAAGTTAAATTATATGCGAACTTGATGTTTTATTTACTGTTTTTGCCGTTTACTGTGCATGGGGTATATTATTATTGTTGCACTGTCATTCAATAATGTTATTGTTTACACTGTCATTCACTGTCAGTTTTTTAATAAAGTATTGTTCTTAACATGCAGCTTTTTCAAGATACAACATCATATTCACAAGACGAAATCGACGAGGTTCATGACTTATGGGCGGATTATTTCTAAATAATTAGTAATATAGTGTATTACTTTGTCGGATAATGGGTTTGGTTATATTATATTACGTATACACCATATTTTGTAACTTACATTTGGTGGCTACCTTTTGATATTATTCAATGCTAGGATAGTGGTTTTTGCGTATGTACGTAATGTATTGGCCATGGATGTATTTGGTGACAACGGATTTTGGATAATGCTTGTGATTTTTGCATAGTTGATGAATTGTTGAGCTGGTTGATTATATTAAACCGGCCTATTAATCTTTTTTTAAAAATACAAAAATAAACAATATGCATCGGATTTTTAAAAACCTGATGTCTAATAGAGAGAATAGACATCAAACAAAATTGAACTGATGTATAACGAAAGTAATAGACATCGGATTTTACTAGAAAACCGATGCATATCCTTTGTATAGACATCAGATAGAATACAACTGATGTCTATTCTCAAAATAGACATCGGATTTAAAACCGATGCATATGCGTAAAAGTATATACATGTGTAGACTGTGCATCAGTTGTAAATCTGATGCATATTGACGAAAAAGTCCGATGTCTATTATGATTTTCTAGTAGTGATGCTTAACTTGTTTATAATTTACAATTTTAAATTTATAAACGATAATTGTGTTTTAATTCTTTTATTTCATTTGTAGTTCTTTTTCAACTATCAATCATCAATGGCAAATAACACTCCACCACTCCCACACGTATCATGGCTTCGATCATTTATGGATCATTGCAAGCTTGAGAAGCATGGCGCCAATTTTAAGGATTGGGACGCCCAATTGGTTTTGGCCGCGGAAGCTGACGATAAGACTCGTTATCTTACCATTGCCGCTCCTCCCACTCCGACCGCTCGTGCATCGGAGGCGACTCGTGAGGCCTGTGAGACCTACATGAAAGAGTCGCATGCTCTTAGAAACGTGCTTATATTCTCTATGGAGCCGGATCTCCAAAGGAGAATGATAAAGCTAGCTACGGCTAATAAGATTTATACTAGAGTTGCGACCATGTTTTCGCAAGCTCCTAGGGTGATCCAATATGAGGCGGCCTCCGTCTTCTTTGATTTGACCTTAAAGGAAGGTCAAAGGATTAGTCCTCATGTGCTCAAAATGGTTGAGCTAGCCGAAACCTTGGAGTTTCAAGGGGTGAATGTTCCCGACTCTCTTATTGTTGACAAAATTATTCACTCCCTTAACAAAGTAAAATCGTATGTTCAGTTTAGGGTAAACTTTAACATGCGTAATCAAGAAACCACTTTGGACGAGTTGCATAAGATGCTAGTCCAAGCGGAGAGGGATATGGGACTTAATGAGAGTTCCACGAAGGATGTGCTCAATATCGAGAAGAAAAGCAAAGGCAAGTTGAAGCGGAAGGCTAATAAGGGTAAAAATGTCAAAGTCTTCAAGTCCACATCTCCTAAGGAGAAGACCTTTTCGAAAGGTGCTTCTTCATCGTCTACAAAGGTTGAAGACAAGTGCCATTATTGCACTAAGATGGGGCATTGGAAGCGGAATTTCCCGAAGTATATCCATGACCTCAAAGCCAGAAAGGTTCTTGCAGTAGGTATTATTCTCGTCTAATTTATATTATTTAATCAATTTTTGTATATTGATACAAGTTATTGATTCTTACCCATTTATAAAATTGTTTTTTAAAAGGGGCTCCTACCAAAGACAAAGGCAAGGAGAAGGAGAAGGAAACTTGAAGTTCCTTCCATGGATGGCTAAGGTAGCATCCAAGATTGAAGACATGAAGAGCATGGCTCTAATTTTTCATTTTGATGTCTTCTTTCATTTTGCATTTTAATTGTAAGAACGTTGTATTTCTTGTATGACAAGAATTCGGTTGTTTCAAAACAATGGTTGTAATTTGAATATTGGTGACTTGGTTTTCAACCCAAGTCATCCTTTTGTTCTTAATCAAATATGTTGGTTTTTAAAATGCTTTGTGTGATACATAACATGAGTTGATACGATTTTCATAGATCGTAATAAAGTACCTTGAATAGTTCACCGTACGCTAGACATGATAGGATCATAATAAAAGTAATTCGACTTACTTAAAAACGAGAATTGCATCCCATGAAATACTTCAAACTCAAACATGAGAACATTAGTTCATTATAAGATGATCACTTTAAATGAATGAGAGCACTAATGTCTCAATACTCATCCTTTATCCAAAACATTGTTAACGGGCGAAAATGCTATCCGTCTTAAATAATGGTTATTTTAAAGGATAGAGTGGGAGAAATTTTACGCCCGTAAACCAATGAGATAAATATAGGATCTTAGAGAAGAGTCCTATAAGGAGTCCTTAAGAAGAACTCTATGAGATTGGATAGAAAAAACTACGAGAGGACACAGAAGAAACTACGCGAGGACACAAAAGTAAATGTTTCTTATGTCATTAGTTCCGAGAGTGGACAAAGGGAACCGCGTGCGTTAACGGAAGGAAATCGTTTCCGTGATGTTAATGTTTCTGTTTTATGAGATAATAGAGGAGAAATCGTCTCCCGCCCTCTTGAAAATAGTAGTTCTTTCCATGGGAAAGAGTATGGAAAATGAAATGTTCATAATGAGTTGAGAAGATGTTTGAAGTAGTTACCTAAACACTATGAAGATAGTGGGAGTTATTTATCTATAGAGATAGTGATACGAAATTCAGTGAGAGAAAAGTTATTAACAAAATTGAACCTATCATTGAGAGAGAATGGTGATTCTTTAAATGTAAAGAATATGAGGTTTTCAATTCTAGATGAATAATAACATCATAGGATGATGGGCAATCATAAGTGAGTTTATTATATGATAATGAAACGTCACCTATTGATTTACAAGGTTTGGATATGAATCCAAGATATGAAAAATGTTAATTCATATGACCTTGATTAAAATGCCAAAAGTTAAAGCAAAACCTTACTTCGATATAAGTTTCTCGAGGAGAACTAGTTGATCGAATCTAGGTAAACTACAATATGAATCCTAGTACAATGTGACTATGATCATAAGAATGACATGTCACGAGTTTTAAGAAAACAGTGGGAGCTTCCTTAAGGTAAGGAGACTCGAGTCGAGTATGAGGACTTGAAATGTACTTGAATAAGATCATATTATTCGAGATAATATGAGTCAAAAGGAAACCGAAATTTGTAGGTTTAAAGATGTGAATAAAGGGTGTATTCACATAGTAAACCATTAATACAAATTGATGTATGAGCATCAAAGATTTTTTATGTGGAGCAGTAATATCGTATTGACTGTTCGCACATAACGATCACTCTTATCGTTTGAGTTATTATTAACTCACAATTTTATATACTTTGTGAAATCCAAATGGGTTGTAAGAGACAATTTTGAACCCCATAAGTGAACTGGATTAACTTAGTATAGCCCATAGTCGCTTGTATGAGGTGACGTCTCGAAGCGACTAGAGTGTGAGGCGATTGATGGCAAGTTCAAATGTCATAGAGTCATATAAGATGACTAGTCGATCACATAGGCAGACTGTGTAACACTCTGTCGGGCATTAAGTGATCGCTTATAGAGTTCTGGAAATTTTATAATTAGCGTGGTCGTGGCGAGAGCTATTATATTATTCACATAAGTCGATTCTTAGACTTGAGACTGTTCGCCCAAGGTGGCACAGCTTCAGATTGACTTTGATTTTTGCTCTACGATTAACCGTTAAAGGGGATCAAATGGGCTTCTTTTGGGCCATGATGGACTGTGTTAGTCGAAGGGAATAGTAGGATAGGAATTGTCCAGTCCCTCGTCGAGGTTGTCTTAAATCTCAGGGCCACTCGAGGAGAAGTTTAACTGAAAATGCGTGGCCACGCTCGGAATGTATCTATGTTAGATAATTCCGGTCAAGCAGTTAAATCTCCAAATCGAGAAAACCGCTCAAGATATGATCAAATGCAAGTACGACCTGGAAGACACCTTGCATTGAGTGGGAGATGATGTAATAGGACAAGAGAATCAGTGACGCACACTTGTCGAGGACAAGTGGGAGATTGTTGGGAAATGTGTCCTCAACAATAGTGCGATCACGTCAATGATAATAATCATTGTCAAAACTCTCATGAAAAGAATATGCAAGGGATGATCCAATATGATATATAGTCAACTGACCAACATTAATCGGTAATGATTGACTGACTAGAGTTTGACATTACTGTCGTGTGACGGTGGTGGTCAGTTGATCCTTTTAGGTCACACCTATAGGACAATCCCCTTAAATATATATATATTGATCAATTGTATATGATATGAATTGATCGATTCCTTAAAACCATATATCGAGAAATCAGAGGTTGAATCTTAAAGTAAGATTTATATTTGAAATTGAAATGTGTCAATTGTCAAATATTAATCGATATTTTAGAAATATCGAATTTAGAATATGAATGGTTTATGGTTATAACAAACGTTGTAAATATATCATATCGACGATTATTATGATAACCATATGTTTGGACGGTAATTACGAATTACTAGATTAACTAGCTTAGAACCCGTGCAAATTGCACGGAAATGCATAGTTGAATAATTCGTTGTTCTATATAGATAAATGTTTAAAATGTATAAAAAATCAGAATAATAGTGTTATCAATGGATTAAAATAATCAGACACAATTCATTATTTGTAATTTGAGGTTTGGAGTAATATTTGATCCCACCTTTTATCTTTATTTATGAGCTCCTATTTTCAGCTACTCGACTATCACTGTTTATCCTTTTATTATTGTCATATTTAAAAGTGTTTGAGAACAATAGTGGTTATAGATCCAAAAATAGGCTGACCTAAGATCCGACATTTACCCAAACCACAACACCCGAATATGACTCAAAATACGAATTGGTCCCACCCGGCCCAAAATGACCTAAATTATCTTGATTCATAACTGATCCAACCCAAAGTGGCCGATCTGAAACCACCAAGATCCAAAATTATGATTTTCGCTCTTGATCATTAACCCGAAAATGACCCGGCCCACTTAAACCGACCAACACATCAAAATACGCAACCTGAATTATTCCGAAATAATGATGAACTAAACTTACCCGACCAAAATTGGTCTGACATAACTTGATTCGACCCATTTACCAAGTATAGTATGAAAAAAGTGTAACAAAACAATGAGGGCAAAAGTAAAAGGGTGTAAATAAGAAAATACATCTTGTCATAGTTTTGGACTGATATTGTCGCGTATTGGTGGACTATGCGTAATTTGTACGGTTTTCATTTACGGAAAATATGTGCTGTGGAGAAATACCGTAGTAGTATGTTTCATTTATTTGCCGTAAAATAAGTCATACAAAATTAATATCTCAATAGAATATTGTTATTGAACGTTTCATATGTTCCCGTTCTTTTTTAAAGTTTTCCTATTGTAAAATATTGTCGTAAAAAAACTTCAAAAATAAGTCATACAAAATTAATGTCTTAGTACAATCAATTATAAACCTTGAACACAAAATCTAAGTTCTAAATTTTTGCAAGCCTAAAAAAGATTGGTTTATTGAATTACATTAGCAAATGCTCTGCACTTCTTTACAAATAAGAGATTATTAATCGAGTAATTGTAACACCCCCATTTATTTAAGGGCCTGAACTAGGACTCCTCAGATAAATAAGGGTGTTACCATCTCGGTTTCCCGAGGCAGTAGATACAAAGGAAGATAAACAGTACTTTAAATTAACTTTAAACTCAAAACATGTTCTTACATATCCAAAGGTCTTAACAACATATATAAAATACAACTCGTATAAACTGACTAAGGTGATCTAGACATCTAATCTGGTCCGGATCCAAGCTCTTCCTCCCATAGCTCCCCCTTAGTCTCAGCACCTGTCAATCTGCTCCCCAATAATTGGTTCATCACAGGTGATCACGAATACACAGGGTCAACCACGAGGTTGAGTAGGGAAAACAATAATTATAACAATATAGTAAACTCCGCACCGATCCAACGCCATATATACTCCGCACCGATCCAACCCCATATATACTCCGCACCGATCCAACACCATATATACTCCGCACCGATCCAACACCATATATACTCCGCACCGATCCAACACCATATATACTCCGCACCGATCCAACTCCATAACACAAGGCCCATCATGAAAACAATGTATTATATCGCAGAATAATATATAGATAACACCATATAGTGATCACACGATATATGTAATAAACATGCTCAAACCAAATAAGAACAGATTGCACATTATCAGGTACCAGTATTTCCCCTACCTGGAATAGCAGAAACGCAGATACAATCCGAGATATGCTTAGAAATGTTCCACTCGAAACTCGCTACCTAAACAGGTATATGTAACGAATTAATAACTTATACGACTCCCTTAACGATCATACTCACCCCAAAACCCCATAAATAGAAAGTTTCCATAAATAGAAACTTTCCCCATATAGCACTTCCAAACATGGCAACCTCTAAATACGACAACATTCGCTTTGAATTTCAAATTACTCTATACATTACTATCATAACTAAAATTCCATAATTAAAATATAATACCATAAATAAAATAACACAACCATATATACTACTACTACTAATAATAATAATAATAATAATAATAATAATAATAATAATAATAATAATAATAATAATAATAATAATAATAATAATACTATTGATAATAATCGAAATAATAAACGTAAAAAGAACAACAAAACAGCCCTCCTACCTTCACGACTCACCTACACCCTAACAACTCCTCTAACAGCCTCACGACCACCCCTCTGCCCGCCGACAGCCACCCTACGTAACACCCAAACCACCTACTCCATCCCTGACACCCACCACCACCGTCGACTCCACCCAACAAGTCAGGCCAGACCCAAACCAAACACTGGTTCCTCCTTATCACGACGCTGCTACCCCCCTGAACAAGCCCCTGTCGACGCAACCACCAGGGGTTCCACCACCCACAACCGCCACCTATAAACCCTATGACACCAGACTCAACCACCGTGGTGGTGCCACTGTGTCGACCTCCCCCGAGTCAACAGTTGTACCACCCCTTACACCTCCTGTGACGATATCCCTGACCCTCGACTAAAACCGTGAACCAGACAGCAGAACGCTCACCCCTTTTCCACCGTACTTGACACCCCAAAACCACCATGACTAACCCCCTGACCAACCTTCAGACACTAGCAAAACAACAACACAAAAACTAACGCAACCCCGCGACGCAAACCCCTCTCGAAAGAGCAACAAACGTAAACAAATTAAATAAATTACCAACGAAAGACACAGGCTGCGCATACCTGTTTTCTGACTCGAAACGAAGGGGCTAGACGGAGGTAAACAACCGTGGGGATCTGATCTTTCTGGAGTGTGATGGCGGCTGAGCAATCTAGGGTAGTGGTGGTGTTTGTAGATAGGTCAGAACTAGGTCGAATTACCTCTTATATGGCGGCAGGAGTAAGGGGTGTGTGTGGGTTTCATAAAACGTGAATCATGGGCTCCTTGTGTTACACGAAATTCGAGGCCCAAGACCTTACTCCTAGTGATCCCTAGTTCGAACCCTACCACAAGCATGATACATATATAAGAGATCTCTAGTTCGAACCCCCTAACTAGCACGACACACACACATATACATATAAGAAAATAAGATACCATCATGCCCAAAATCGAGGTATTACAGTCTTCCCCCCTTAAAATGAACTTCGTCCCGAAGTTCACCCACACACACATATCACCATGCCTACGACCTATATCACATACTCATATAGGCTCGAAACTTAACACACCATAAAAAGACCATTAACATAAGTGAACTCATGAAGCTACGGGGTATTACAGTCTTCCCCCCTTAAAATGAACTTCGTCCCGAAGTTCACCATCGCATGGCCCACAATCTGGTCACTAGGTGTGACATCATATCGCATCAAGAACTAATAAGGCACTTCAGAACACGCAATGTTACCTTCCAACCTTGTTAAGGAAACTTTGTCCTCAAAGTTTTAACATACAACAAAACACATGACACTTCGACAACCGCGATGTGGTGCATAATAGAAGTAGTAGGGTTTTCAAATATGTTTACATTACTCACGACATATCAATTAACCACGTCATAACAACTAGGCGTAACAAAATCGTTAAGATTTTACAATCATATCCTCCTAAAAATATGGTTACGTCCCCGTAACCTCATCATAAGAAATTCCAGTTCATTACTCCTTCTCACTCGTTACTCCATCTCATAAAAAAAAACTAACTCCCAGTAACCGAGTATCGCACTCGTCGTCGTATCTAAGACCACAGACAAGGGGTGAGTGAACTGGCGAAATAACACCGCAATTGAAACTTCCATCATAAAATCGATCTCGAATTCCGAATATAACTCAATAACCATGGTGACACTGGACCTTAACACAATAGGGCACAACGGCCTACTAACTCACAACTTAACGCCAGTAACGATTCTCATCTCAATCCCAATATCAATATTGTCAGTTATCCCATTAACGATCTGATCAACTCTTAGGAAACATAACGCTAGGCTACTCACCCACGTGTCAAGGTCAAAGAATGCAACGACTCGATATAACATTGAACTGCAATCTCACCCTCAAAACAAAACAGCCAGGGTTTTTGTTAAATCACGAGTAACTCTACCCTCTCAGACTCAATCTCATCAGCTATATAACATGTCATTATACTACCAATTCATCGACACGTTTGTATGTACACTTACCATTCCACAACTCATGAAACAAGAACTTGTACTCTATACCTGACGAATCTAACACAGATTTATTACACACAACACAAAATAATCAATTACCAAAAGTTTACCCATCTCAGATCACAACTCAACCCGTCTCACAAACAAAAGAATTATCTTATGAATAGAAAATTTTAACTAGCAACATAGAATAACAGTTACTAATATTCAACTCAAGTAAGCATTCATAAGAAGTCCATATTAATTACTTCGTACATCCAATCTCAACAATAAAAGCGTGTTAGCATTGGTAGAATGTATTACGCCGAAAAACAAAATCAGAGTGGTTAGCACTCATATACCATTGACATTAGAAAGTCAATATATTCATAACAATGCAAACAACCAAGAAGCAGATAATCCAAAATTGAGAAGTTAAAACATTTCAGGTTCATAATCATATTTATAGAAAAGGCATAGCACGAAATTCATTAATGTAACTAAACATGGAGCATTGACATATTTTCCAAGGCACACATAACTCATAGACTCACAAGATCGTTTAACATCACCAGATGTCAATTAGGTAACAAAATCACTTAGGTACATTTCCACCCACCCATATTACATCGTTTATCATGAGGCTATTATTATATATGACTTACACAATAAGGGTTTTATACAATGCGCAGCAATTAAACCTTCAAGCAGGATTTCATCTACACATAGATACAGAACTGTCATATGCAACCAGTCACCATAATTATCAACATCAAACTTAAACCTGGTTTATCATTTTGAAAATACTTTGGGAGGTTTGAAATATTGAAAGGATTGTTTGTGACAATATAAACGCGTGTCAAAGACAATTTCACAAGTTATAGCTTGAAACAAGACTATACGGAGACATTCTGGCCCTCATTTACTAAAACATTGTTCTTGTATATTGTAACCCATGAATTATGAAAATTTAACGATAACGTAAACGAATTCGCAAGGTTAGTACTTCCTAAATCACATGTCGACCAGTTAAAAGCTCAATATATTATGATCAGATTTTAAACATAGTAGATGCAATTCAGCTTGTGACATAACAAGATACATGAAAGTGTTATAAAGATTATTAGCTCAGTGAACTAGACAACGATATACCATACATATATGAAAGAACATCAACACGATTCACATCGTTCAAAATAATCACCATTACTTATAACAATTAGATTGCTATATCATGTTAGCAAGTTTACCAGTTAAATTTCATTCCGCCACTTGGCAAGACTCCTCTCAGATAAACATGCTTTTGACATCACATACGAGTAGCACATAGTTATTTGAGGTCGTAAAACTGGACATATAATTGAAACAATTCTATATTAAACTTGACGAAATAAGCAAGGTTACGCTATCATATAGTGAGGATTCATACTCATACCATACGCCTATTATTCATGTTACTAATGCCATATCAGGGTATCACGTGGTCACATCACATAAATCACATTTGGTTAAACTTTTATATGAAACTTTTATATCTCGCGATTTCAACAATTACGCAGCAACTTACCAAATCATAATTAAATAACAGCTTAGCTAACGTGCGAGCGATCATAACTTTTAGAAAATATAACAGACTAGCTAATCATAGGAAAAGAATCGAATGCATATCGCAAGGAAATTATTTAATACCATTTCCATAACTCAATCGGTCTGGACAAGAACTTTACAGCAATTCAACAGAAAATTCGGCAACTTGCAAAAATCACAATTAGATAACAACTCATTAAGATTTTACATAGCCTATCATCTTGAAAACGTAAACGCATATTCTGAACAGTAAAGGTGGAATTTTGCATAAACAATAACCAAGTTTTAAACGATTTCTTTTACACAAAGATGGGTCAAAACGGAACTGTGCAGCAACAATTCAACCACGGTCAACTAGAAGATTTATTTCACTCAGAATATAACTCAAATAAACATAAAACCAAAACATTGTAAAACCAACTTAAAAGGTTATCATACATAAAATTGTCATACTCATATTTGGAACACATATAAAATGACATCCTACACAAACCAGATAACATTCTGAAAATTGATTAAAACTTTGGGTTCCTTTGCAAATAAACACTACTACATCCAAAACCAACATTTCTTATTCCAAAACACGTTGACAAACATTTGAAGCATAGACACCACTTTGTACCATGTTAACATTCATTCCTCATTTAATTGTAGTTGCCATCTAACACAGTAAAGGTTTCGAAACTGGAAATAGGGTCAACTAAATAGCTTTATAGTTATACGTGTGTATCAAATAAATTCTTTGCACCATCATAACCTATCCAAGTATGGAACTTAAACTAGGGATTATTATGTATCCCTTATTGATTACGAACTTCATAACAACCTTAAATGCGTATAAAAGGCATAAAAAGAAATCTTATTTACAATATATGCACTCATAACTATATACGTT
Organism: Silene conica; assembly: GCA_029255685.2. Classification (NCBI taxonomy): domain Eukaryota; kingdom Viridiplantae; phylum Streptophyta; class Magnoliopsida; order Caryophyllales; family Caryophyllaceae; genus Silene; species Silene conica. Next base: position 27,683,955 of record CM055314.2, on the reverse strand, counting down.
CATGGCTTAGGGAACACATTCCGCATATCACTAGACATGGATTACTAATTTATATAAATCTGATCATTCATGTTCAAATACCAACAATGTATTACTTAGATACTATAGTCATTCAATTCCAGATAATCGTATGAACACTTTAAATACCAAAATCATGTGCTCACACACTCTAAGTATGGCTCAACAAATACAACTCCCAACTATGTTAATTTCAATTCAATCATCCATGTCAATCCACAGTTCCTATTGCACCTATCTTTAATCAGAACTCACATAAGACTTACCTCGTTCTTCTCCTGCAAGAACGTTAGCATAGTATAACCAGGTCACTATATAGTCTACCCCACTCTTTCAATTACTCTCTTTGGGTTCCCGAGACAGAACAGAAAGGGCCCAGGTTTGGTGTGAGGGGGCCCCTAACTCATCCCGTTCCTTTTTGGGGCTCCTATCAGTTTCATCTCGGGTTCATTTTATTAGACTCTTCCTGTATTCATTATTATTCATTTGGTTAGGCCTGAGGATCGTTCGCTCTGATACCACTTTGTAACACCCCCATTTATTTAAGGGCCTGAACTAGGACTCCTCAGATAAATAAGGGTGTTACCATCTCGGTTTCCCGAGGCAGTAGATACAAAGGAAGATAAACAGTACTTTAAATTAACTTTAAACTCAAAACATGTTCTTACATATCAAAAGGTCTTAACAACATATATAAAATACAACTCGTATAAACTGACTAAGGTGATCTAGACATCTAATCTGGTCCGGATCCAAGCTCTTCCTCCCATAGCTCCCCCTTAGTCTCAGCACCTGTCAATCTGCTCCCCAATAATTGGTTCATCACAGGTGATCACGAATACACAGGGTCAACCACGAGGTTGAGTAGGGAAAACAATAATTATAACAATATAGTAAACTCCGCACCGATCCAACGCCATATATACTCCGCACCGATCCAACCCCATATATACTCCGCACCGATCCAACACCATATATACTCCGCACCGATCCAACACCATATATACTCCGCACCGATCCAACACCATATATACTCCGCACCGATCCAACTCCATAACACAAGGCCCATCATGAAAACAATGTATTATATCGCAGAATAATATATAGATAACACCATATAATGATCACACGATATATGTAATAAACATGCTCAAACCAAATAAGAACAGATTGCACATTATCAGGTACCAGTATTTCCCCTACCTGGAATAGCAGAAACGCAGATACAATCCGAGATATGCTTAGAAATGTTCCACTCGAAACTCGCTACCTAAACAGGTATATGTAACGAATTAATAACTTATACGACTCCCTTAACGATCATACTTACCCCAAAACCCCATAAATAGAAAGTTTCCATAAATAGAAACTTTCCCCATATAGCACTTCCAAACATGGCAACCTCTAAATACGACAACATTCGCTTTGAATTTCAAATTACTCTATACATTACTATCATAACTAAAATTCCATAATTAAAATATAATACCATAAATAAAATAACACAACCATATATACTACTAAAAATAATAATAATAATAATAATAATAATAATAATAATAATAATAATAATAATAATAATAATACTATTGATAATAATCGAAATAATAAACGTAAAAAGAACAACAAAACAGCCCTCCTACCTTCACGACACACCTACACCCTAACAACTCCTCTAACAGCCTCACGACCACCCCTCTGCCCGCCGACAGCCACCCTACGTAACACCCAAACCACCTACTCCATCCCTGACACCCACCACCACCGTCGACTCCACCCAACAAGTCAGGCCAGACCCAAACCAAACACTGGTTCCTCCTTATCACGACGCTGCTACCCCCCTGAACAAGCCCCTGTCGACGCAACCACCAGGGGTTCCACCACCCACAACCGCCACCTATAAACCCTATGACACCAGACTCAACCACCGTGGTGGTGCCACTGTGTCGACCTCCCCCGAGTCAACAGTGGTACCACCCCCTTACACCTCCTGTGACGATATCCCTGACCCTCGACTAAAACCGTGAACCAGACAGCAGAACGCTCACCCCTTTTCCACCGTACTTGACACCCCAAAACCACCATGACTAACCCCCTGACCAACCTTCAGACACTAGCAAAACAACAACACAAAAACTAACGCAACCCCGCCACGCAAACCCCTCTCGAAAGAGCAACAAACGTAAACAAATTAAATAAATTACCAACGAAAGACACAGGCTGCGCATACCTGTTTTCTGACTCGAAACGAAGGGGCTAGACGGAGGTAAACAACCGTGGGGATCTGATCTTTCTGGAGTGTGATGGCGGCTGAGCAATCTAGGGTAGTGGTGGTGTTTGTAGATAGGTCAGAACTAGGTCGAATTACCTCTTATATGGCGGCAGGAGTAAGGGGTGTGTGTGGGTTTCATAAAACGTGAATCATGGGCTCCTTGTGTTACACGAAATTCGAGGCCCAAGACCTTACTCCTAGTGATCCCTAGTTCGAACCCTACCACAAGCATGATACATATATAAGAGATCTCTAGTTCGAACCCCCTAACTAGCACGACACACACACATATACATATAAGAAAATAAGATACCATCATGCCCAAAATCGAGGTATTACAGTAATACTCCGTAAACATTTAAGTACTCAAGTAAAATCAAATAAATAGAAATTCTACATAATCTAATCATAAAATTTAGTGGTTATGCTTTTGTAAGAAATCTCGTTGTATTCTTTTCGAATATTAATGAGAAATTAACCTTCTTGCAAAAAAAAAGAGAGAAATAAATTATATATGGATATAGATAACATGATTAGCTAAAATTATAAAAAGAGAAAATATAATAATACTATAATACGGAGTATAATAATCGCAATTTTAATTTGAAACTAAGTAATAATTTTACCATAAATAACGAAATAACTAATGGACGAAAAAATATTTAGCCAATGACTGACATGTGTCGAATGATTTCTCTATTATAGTTATATATAGATCACATTGCATTCTGTACGTACAATAACTGTATGGTACAACATATTTCATACCTACAATATTGAAGATAAAAATACAATTGTAAAATAGTATCTTTTAAGGCTGCAATATCTTGTACTCCGTATAAGATAAGAATACAACATTATATTATACCCAAATATAAATTTCAAGTAATCTAGTATTTTTGTTTCTTGGTCTGTATTTGTATGCGATTTACACAATTTTTTACGCAATATATATTCCGCCTCAATAACTTGATTGACTCAAGATTGTTTATCTTTTATTGATTGGTTATTTAAATATTATTTGCCGTTTTTTTTTTCAAATGTATTTCTTTGATTGATTATTTAAAGGTTAGTTGCCATTTTTTTTCCAAGATTATTTCTTTGATTATTTATTAATAGTTATATAAATATTCTTTTCCGTATTAATATAATTTAAGGTTATTTTGACTTTTTGTCAAAATATATATTTACAGGAATTAAATAATATTGTATGTTCTTTCCGTTAATTTAACAATTCGATTGAATCTCATTGTTAAAAATATGCTTAATTAGTGATGTGAGAATATTTTCTCTTAGATTTTGCATACATTAATCCGTGAGAATATTTTTTCCAAAATTTAATCATATCATGGGAACTTGGGCGGGAAATTTTTTAATGTGAGAGCGACACGTGTCCAATTCATGTATAGTGGTTCTTCTTATATATTTTTATATAGATTAGTTAAATATGATTTAATTAATTTAGAAATGATATTTATATGATAAATATATTTTAAATTAATACAGTTAATTATGTCACATAAGATGTTACATATTATACAATTGTACAAATTATATTTGTAAAATGAAAGTCCATTTTACTAGTTGTGAACCGTGTAAGATGATGTTATAAGATAAAGTTATATGATAATTTATCTTATTTACATAATGATTATGTTAAGTTGTGATATGACCTAACACTTAACATTATACATGTGAGTATGACAAAAGGGATTAAAAACCCTTCCCTATGAGTCATGCACACGGTTCACCAAGAGACCCCAACCCCAACCCTCTTCTATTATATATATGTGATGCTCTATCACATAAAAACATTCTAACCTAATGTGAAATTATTTTCTAGAGTAAGAAAATCACAACAACCTCTAAGAATATTATTTACATAATATTCATGCTATAAATAGTTGTAGTATTCTAGTATACTAATAATAGTATTAGTTTACGGTTTTAAGATAACCTAATTCCGTCTCCTAGCTCGGGTTCGGTTTTTGGTTTGTTTAAGGGTAGGTCTTGGTGCATCGTAAAGGAGGCAAGCTAATTTGGTTGCTCTGTGGAGGATCATCCTAGCACTTATTTGGACCGTTTGTAAGGCCCATTTCGTTATTATTCCACATTTGATTTTGCATGCATAAGATCGACTATATTAATATGAGATTAATATGTAAATAATTAGTGAGACTAAAATATATGGTTAATTAGTATGACTAAGGTTTCCTTCAGATTCATCTAGTTTCCTTACTCATGTCATAGCCCGCATAAGCTAGAGGACCCATGCAGTTTTTCGGTCCCCTGTAACATTGGTACCTTCCCTATAAAGAAGGCACTATGTGACCTAGGGGTTAGCATTAGTGTCATGCCCTTGAGCCTTGCTAGGAAGCTAGGAATGACCCAACTCACCGTGACTAGCATGACGGTCCAGATGGCTGATCGTACTTCAGTTGAACCTATAGGCATACTCGAGAACATTCCCGTACGTATCAATAGGTTTTTTTTCCCAATGGACTTTGTAGTGTTGGACATTCACGAGGATGCCCACATACCCATCATTTTAGGAAGACCTTTTTGCACACTGCTGGTGCAATCATAGATGTAGGGAGTGGGACCTTGACTTTTAAGTAGGCAAACACTCGATCATCTTTGGGCAATCTTATAGAAAGAAAGATGATATGACCCCCATCACATGCAACACTGTGTCTTCTGAAAACAAGTATGTGGTGATTACTAGTGTTCCTGCTTTAGAACCTACACCTATTCTTGATATAACACCTCCGCCCCAGCTTGAGAGCAAAATGGAGGAACTTGTTGTTTTACCCGTTTCAGGAACTGGTTTGGGAAAGGAGGAACAACAAGTGGGGCCAGCTGTCAAAGAACCAATCATTCAAAGAGGGGGTCTTGGATTCTTAAGCTTTGGGACGGATGAAGAACCGGATGAAGAGGATGAAGATGGGAAAAGGAAGAATGCTAGAGTCGATGAGCCACCACGTATGCCACGTGGTAAAGTAGGGACGTGCCTCACAATGAAGACAAGCACGGTGGAGGCTACCTCATGTAGCCAAAAGCCATGGTCCGAGATTTTCCGCATTTTCCGCGGATGAGTGTTTTGTTGATGAATTTTCAAGACTCTTTTTGCTGTTTTTTGAGACATTTTGTTGTTTTGCTTTTAGACTTAGACACTTTTTGCTTTCGTTGTTTTGTGTTTAAGACTATAGACTTGGTACTCTTTGGCATTATGCAAGTTTTGGGCGCGTAAAATGTGTTTCACAGGTTTGAGAAATGATTAACTCAATTTGTTGAGTTAATAAGAAGAAAAAAACGAGCTCCGTACATGAGGAGTGGTTGACCGACCAGACACACCAGTCGGTCGACCAGTGACTACGATCCAGAAGCTACTGTTCATCAAGCTATGGTCGGTCGACCAGACCCCGTGGTCGGTCGACCGCCACTACTGCTACTGCCTATCTCGGTTACCTCGGGGAGCGTGCAAGCAAGCCTAGGGAGTCTTTTCTCTCTATCCTTTCCTTTACGCTTTTACATTTCTTCTATTTTCATTCCTTAACTATCGTTTATCCACCAAAACGCGTTTAAACTCCGAAAAAGGATATGTCTTCTGTCTTTTTCAGGTCTATAAGGTAGCACTGCTGGCTACCGAAACCTCCTAGCTCACGCTGGTTTGGGGAGGTATCCGTTCGCGCTATAGCTTTGTGAGTTCCTTCCATTTTCCTTTCCTTAGTTTTTACGCAAATTTCTATTTTTCCCATGTTTCTTTGCTTATGTTATTGCACAATGGGGACATTGTGCGATTTGGTTTGGGGAAGGGTTTTGCGTCGCATACATGTTTTATTGCATTTCAGTTTCACGTTTATTGCATTTCCTTTTAGCATTGTTGTTTCCTTTTCCTTGCATATACACAAAAAAATTGAAAAAATTGAAAAAATTGAAAATTTTCAAAATTTTCAAAAAGAAAATGCACGTTTAATATAGCATATAGGTTGAGTCGGAACGATAGTATTTCAATGATGACCTTGCATTTCATTTGTTTATGCCTAAGCCTTGCTTATCAACATGTTTTAGTAGTAGAATCATATGCATAATATACGAGTTTTTGTCAAACTAGTTGTTAATCTTGAGACTTGACTTTTATCTTTGGTAAACTACATCACATTCTGAGTTTTAGAGCCTTCTTACTGGTGTCATCCATGACCAGTTTGTTAGGACGTGAGTAGTACTCCTCTTGAGACATGTTACATCAATATGCATAAACATGAACGTAATCTGCTTTATACCTGTATGCTATCTAATTTTTTGATTTCTGACACGTGCAATGAGGTCCCTTTTCTTGTCTTACCCATAAGCTTCACATAGCCAAAACTGTCTTTTGTCCCATAAACTACATCCCATACTTAGCCTACCATTTCCAAGCTAGTATTTGTGGTTAGGGGAATGTTTTAGTCCTTTTTGGTTATTATGCTCTTATTTGAGAGAGTTGAGAAAGAATGAAAAATTTAGAAAAGAAAGAAAATAAAAAAGAAAAAAGAAAAAAGAAAAAAGAAAAGAAAGAGGAAAACAGAAAACAGAAAAAAGAAAGAAAAATCGAAAAAAAATTATGCTGCAAATCAGTCGACCGACCGCAACCCTTGGTCGGTCGACCAATTGTCAAGTATCAGAAAAAATCGCACTTGTTTGAAAGTTTGATTCTCTAGCGATTGTTACTCCATCCCGTGTTTCATTCATATCATTTGGGAGTCATTTTCCTTGAAAAACAAATTGTGAGATTTGTGCTTCAAAAATAGCACCTTGGTTATTTATATTGGGTTCCGAAGTGACGAAATCTTTGTTGTTTGGATCCCGTTGTTTGTTAGCTTGGCTTTTTAAACTCCACATATCCAAATCATCTTAGCCTTTCTTACCCATTACCTCACATATCATTCTTTTCCTCAGCGTGTGTCAAAGTCATCGGATTGGTATGTATATGCACGGTTGTAGAGATTATTTTCATGTTAGATTGCAAGCATGTTCTCATGGGTCGAAGTTAGATGAGTGTCATTACAAAATTACTTCTTTCTATCTTTTAGATACACTCACCCTTTGCTTATTGTGTGATTTGAGCGACCCGCGAGAGTCCATTGTGACAAAGTCTTTATGGTTGATAGATTAACAAGTTTTGACAACTCAATAACTCGTTTGCATGATTCATTTACTAGTTGCTTGTTGACTTGACACTAAATTGGTTTAGGCTTTACATTTGCATTTCGCTCTGAGATTGAAATCGTTCCATTAGTTTAAGATCGAGTCTAGTTCTTGCTTGAGGACCAGCAAGAGTTGGTTTGGGGAATTTGATGCGTGTCTTTTCTATGATGTTTTACATCTATTTTTATACGCATTCCAGAGCTCATTTATGAGTTTTTGGTTATTATTTCTCCCATTTCGTCTACTTTCGTATTTTTATGCAATTTTGCAGATTTATGCGGAAATAAGCCGATTTCGAGTCAAACCCATCCTCAAGTAATTTGCATGGCTAAAGACATAAAGGAACGAAGAAGGAACAGAGTCTATTGCGCTTTCCAAGACCCGAAAGACTGATTTTAGAAGAATTGGAAGCTGACACAACAGGTACATCAGTCGACCGACCGAGCATACTGGTCGGTCGACCAATGTACCTGACAAGCAAGTTTTCAGAATTCCTAGTTACAAAGTCCGAAGCTTGAGCAAACCCAATAGTCGGTCGACCGACCAGTGTCACCGGTTGGTCGACCTCAAGCCCTTTTTCGGAAAAATCAGAAAAGAGATTAAAGCCCATGGACGTGATTAAGGTTAAGGAAGAACTTCAGAGATTATTATAAAAGACTAATCTCCCCTTTGTACTAAGCATTCAGTTTTCACTAATTATCAAGCTTTTACTTTAGAATTACTATCAATTTCAATATTCGTCATTAGTTTAGTTTTCTTATTAGTTTGTATACAACATTCTATTTCCACGCGATAATCAATAATATTCAATATTTTAGTTTCCTTTCCCTCCTTGTTACGGTAATATTACTTTCTAATTCAGTTTATTCATAATTTGCTTAGTTCTATACCGGATAGATAGAATCCCAAGCCTTTGTTATTGTTAATTGCATATTTGTTATCGTCTTAATCATGATATTTATCGTTGTTATTGTTGAATTTCCAGTTTTCAATAGCATTATGAGTATCTAAACCCTCACATGTTAGGATGTAGGCGAATTATAGCGTAGATGGCGTAGTTTAGGGCAACCCGTAACAGTGCTTGGTCGACCGACTGACTTCTCTGGTCGGTCGACTGAGTAGGTTGGTCGTTCGACCGGATTAGCTGGTCGGTCGACCGACTTCGTGTATGATCAGACCTGTTTTGTTCCGTTAAGTGCAATATCTTACAATGAGACCGAGAGGAGACTTGTTAGATGCTTAGTAATTACCAACCCGGGGATCAAAAGATAAGGGAAGGGCATTAGTTAACGTTTTAAGACAGCTAAGTTACTAAGACCGAAGGGTATGTGATTTAGAAATTAGGAATCACCTATCATGTTGACAACTAGAATATGTGAGACCTAGGGACTAATAGCATAGGCCGAAATGAGCTATTAGTTAACTCGGACCGAAAGGACTTGTTATACCCCTTACACGACTATAATACATGTTTACCTAGACCGTCTGTCATCATAGCTATAGTGACCCGATCATCCTAGCATCTTTTTTATTATCTTTTTACATCCAATTTTCAGTTTCGTTCTTGTTTTAGTTACTAGACTTAAGTTGATATCAAACACAAACATAAAACCCCCTTTTTTGTCACCTTAAGACCTAAGACCTAGAACAGTTAATATCTCCCAAACCTCCTTGTGGTTCGACCCTGACTTTCACTACATATAGTTTAAGTTTAGGAATATAAATTTTATCTTTGACACCCACAACGACGGATATCAGGTCTATCTATGGTCAAGAGTCGATCAAGTGTCTTTAACTACATGTATTACCATTTAATTTTAGATATTTACTTATTTTCATCATTTTACTTCAAAAAAATTATTTGTTTATTTTAATAGAAAGAATGACATCTCTTTTTGTTGTACAAACCTATATTGTCGCTTTAATCTTGGTTTTCACGCTTTTCTTACTGTTTTTTATAAATACACTTCTTTTGTTTATCATTTATCCATGTTTGTATATTTTGTTTATTCACCTTTGATCGTATTGGCGGATTTAAACCTAGACGAATTCAGATGACAATTCACATTATCTAACACCGGCCTATGTTGGGATTAAGGCTTTGTTGTTGTATTAAATCGACACAATTCCAGTATTATCTGTCCCATATTTTGTTAGGATAATTGCAAATTTATGTTTAAGTAGCCACAACTCGAAACAGTCTATGTTGTTTTCAGCTTAATTTCAACTCTCATTCAACTTAGTTCAGCTTATCTCAGCTCAACTCGCTTTAGTTAGTTCAGCACAGCTCGCTTTAGCTCAATTTAGTTTAGTTGAACCCCCTAAAATTATCTTATTTAAGCAAAGTTTTATCTAACTTATTTTTTGTTTGTGTATTTGACGAGTAACTGGTTAGTAGCTTATTTGGTAAATAAATTGGACAAAATGAAAAGTTACCACTTACCAGTAGCTATTTTGTTGTAATTTTTTTATTATTCATTTACTTCATAATACAAAATATTTATTATGCCAGTTTATGTCTTTTTACTATATTACAACTACATTTCCAGCTAATATACCAAAATTTCAAATTAATTAGGTAGTTTATTAGCTCTTATTTGTGTTATTTTTAGATACCTTTGCAAAACAGAGCCTACATAACTATTCCTAACGTAAATAACAAAATTGAAAATCGTTATCATCAATTCCAAAATAACATGAGATGAGTAGTTAAATCACACCCTAAACCAGAGGTCACAATGGCCTATAGGTTTTGGTAGAAGTAAGTTTCTGCAGGGTCATCTTAGTATATGAATAATATGATTAACTTAAAGTCTACTAGATAAGTAGATAGGGTCATGTTTTGATTATTTTTTTGACAGCAATGAACCTGATTTATAAGGAAAAGAGATCCGTACAATGGCTAAGGTAAGTTATCCAGTAGGAAGGCTTACAGACCAATTCAAAATGAGAAGCATTTAAGATACGAATTTAACAAATGGTATGATAAGCCATAATTGCTGCTAGCGCGAGGGCACCAGAACGAGTGATAGTTTTTTGGAGGGACTAAAAACCGTGACCGCTTGAACTCCCAGAGCTTGCCAAGAGGAGGATGGACGCATAGACCATGAAGAACGAACGAGCGCGGACATAAGTCTTGGGTGGGGCATCCAAAAGATGGTCGAACCACTGTATTTCGAAGATTCCCTTGTGCTTTTTTTTGCAGACAATCGTGTTGCAAAGACTCGTAAAAGGCCTCCGAATTTCAGTATAGGATGCGTCCTTTCTTGGGAGATCCGAGAAGGGAAAAAACTGCGTACCCTTGAAAATAGTGTTGTTCCGGAAGATCTGTGGTGTAACATTACTAAATTATTTTAGGTACAATTTTGTTGGATTGGTTTATTTTGTTGGATTGGTAGATAAAAAACCTTTACCTAAGTAAAGAAGGATGATAAGTCGGAAATGGCTCGACTCAAACCAACCAAACCCATGGACAATCTTCCCAACGCAGTCACAGTCACACAGTCACACAATCCTTTACGTAGCTGAAGAAGGATCATGTATCTGAAATGGCTCGACTCAAACTAAACGAACCTAATTCAGTAATACGAATGATATGTCCGTCAAGGCTATGCAAGGACTGCGCACCTACGTAATTACTCCGTATACTATTATGCTATTGAATTTTTCAGGAAGCAGTGGTGGCATTGACAATGACGGAATTATTCAGTAAGCATTGTTGACAAGAAAAAAAAAACCAGTAACCTAACTTTCCCTGACAAGAATATGTATAAGTTATAACACAGATAACTGCATAAAAAGTAACCAAAAGATTAACCCATCTGAATTCAGATGAAGAAAACCCTGAGTCAACGTAAATGAATTGATCTTAACATATGGTACAATTAACCATACAAGGGATAAATAATACATCTCAAAGCATTTCCAACAGCATCAAAGATAAAAAAAATAATAATAAAAAGAACTAAAACCTCAGTTTGACAAGGGTAAAATCCAAGCAAATGACAAGATATCCTGCGAGAAACAGGTTATCTTCTTCGGAGCATTTGTTCATACAAAGGTTGGAGACCCGTTTAGGCTTTTATCTTCTGATATCTGCACTACTTGCTACGATCTCTCTTCCAATGTCAATACACAAGCTAAAGCCAATCTCAGAATGAAGAGACTAATGGAATACTGACCGGAAAGTTTTGGATCTCATCCATCCAAGGATTCTTCTCCTTAGCAGGGTTGATAGTTCTTAAAGCCTTCCAAACGGCACTATTGCATTTAAACCCAGATCCAAATGCAATCTGCCATACCCGTTCTCCCTTCCTCATCCTTCCCTTGGCTTCTGAATAAGCCAATTCATACCAAAGAGAGCTACTTGAAGTGTTTCCAAATCGGTAGAGTGTCATTCTTGATGGCTCCATGTGCCAGTCGCTGAGCTGTAAATTCTTCTCGAGCTCATCCAGCACGGCCCTTCCCCCAGCATGAATGCAAAAATGCTCAAAAGCCAGCTTAAAGTCAGGAATGTAGGGTTTGATTTTCATTTTGAAGAGTTTCTTCCCTATAAGTGTCGCCAAGAAGAGCAATTGCTCGGACATAGGCAAAACGAGAGGCCCCAACGTAGTGATGTTGGTTTTCAAAGCATCTCCTGCAACTGCCATCAACTCTTTGGAGAGAGAAACACCAATCGTGCCACTTGGGTCTTCTTGTTGGTAAACACAAGAAAAACACTTGTCATCTGAACCCTTGTGGGTTCGAACAGTGTGGACCAACTGGTACTTGGATCTTCTCCTATCAGATCGTTTGTTAGACAATAGAATTGCAGCAGCGCCCATTCTAAACAAGCAATTTGGTAGAAGCATTGAACGTTCGTTGCCAAGGTACCAATTCAATGTGATGTTCTCAGTACTTAACACCAAAGCGTAAGAATTTGGGTGCACTTGAAGTAGTTGTTTAGCAAGATCAATAGAAATGACACCAGCACTACATCCCATCCCTCCTAAGTTGTAGCTCACAATATTCCCTCGGAGCTTGTAATGGTTCACAATCATGGCAGAGAGAGAAGGAGTAGGGTTAAACAAACTACAATTGACAACCAGAATACCAATGTCCTTTGGTTTAACATTAGTCTTGGCCAAGAGCTCATCGATGGCACCAAACATCACATCTTCGGCTTCCTTTCTAGCAAAAGCCATTGATGGGTTTGGAGGTGAATTATGTAGGGCCTCTGGAAGATAAGTGTCCTCCCCAAGGCCAGACCTCTCAAGGATTTTTCTCTGAAATGCAAGGATTTGGTCAGAAAATGCTCCAGATTTCTCGGACTTTTCCATGAAATAAGGTCTTGGGCACTTGAGGGACTCGCTGGGCTTGTAGCAGGCAAAGTCAACGAGGTAAACGGGCCTGGGGCGGGTCATAAAGTAAAGCGTTGACAAGAACACGATTAGCGTTGAGCATATAATAACAGAAATGAGGTTGTACTGGAGATGCTCCCAAAGCAAATAAATGTCTTCAAATGAGAACGAGGAGAGTTGAGCAGCAAGTATGATGACCAAAGGAGAAAGGAAAAGGTACATCCCATGGGTAATAAGGTAATGGTAGCCAAGCTTAACATACTTCAACCTCACAGATTGCTTGAAATCCGGCAGCTTAGTTCTTGATGATGAAGAGTTTACTGATGTGTTGGTTGAGGATCTTGGTGGGATCAAGGGCGCACTGGGTTTTTCTTCGGCCATTTTCTCTCTTTTTACCCTGAGAAATTTAAAGCACTGGTTTAGACTTAAGTGTGTACTTGTAAGAACCTAATTATGATGTTGACAAGCACCATAGAGACACAGAACGCATTTTATTAGACTTCAATGCAATCATACAATAAACCTAATAATCATTTTCATCATGCCAATAGCATGAATATTTATCACAAAAGAAACAAGATACGCCTTTGCATCTCATATATGTTCAATGTAAACCATGCTTTTTTTTTTACACGAGATAAACCAGTGGTAAACCCTTAACACACATATTAGAATCAAAATGAGAATTTGCAATCATGAATGTTATACGAGGAGGGATGGGAGACGGTTACCCAAAGTTAACACCTTTTTCTTCATTGATATAAGAAATTGCCTCAAGGCCATAAAATAACTGAAGTGACTTGCATTTAGAGATCAGACAATTTGAATAGATGGATGAAATCAAAACCAAATTAAACTTCGGATCCTAAAAATGCACAGCAATGAATATATCTACTATTAAAAAATTGCCGTCATGAAATGAGAAATGAAGAACCAGCACGACACAGATTTCCTCTCAAAGTTCAGTTAGTGTTTAGGTTAACACAGAAATTGCATGACTATTTAGACGAATCTAAACAGCCTTCACATGTATGAACATGACAAATTGGTACAGCTGAAATACTGTCAAATATACATTAAAGTAAAAGCCCTTGCAACCACCATTGGGACAACGACCAAAGATAGCCGGGCTTTCATTTGTTTCCCTTTCATCATCTCTGTGAGAAGTATTGCAATCAAAGGTAAACTGATCGGCACAAAGGAATATGAGACCGTCTCACATGTGACAACTAGCATTAATCAATCATACGTATAATAAAATGAAAAATGGCTAAGAAATGAGGTTTATCGCACATGTGAGACCGTCTCCTACAAGACAGAAGTGTTGCAAAAATCTAAAAGAAGTGCCAGTCTGGAGAAGTATGACTTTCTCCAAATCCACATTCAATGACAGATCTAAAGAAAATTGATGAACCTCTATCACCACACGTTCTTCCCCTTTTTAGAAGAATTATTATCTCATGCATCTGTAAATTACAGGTCTCCTTTTCGACCAAAAAGGTGGATTTATTCCCTGACTAATTAAATATATCATCATGGCTAACATAATCACCAAAATGGTCAGAAAATTAAAGCAAGGTGACTACATCAGACAAAATCATATCCTAGTTAAATACATATATCTATGTAATTTCAATACCACTTCATCAATTTATACATCTCCAAAAAAAGTCAAAACTTTGGAAAAATCAACAAAATATTTTCAGACAAATTGTACTCAATTATAATTATAATATATTGCATTACATCAAAAAATCAAAACTAATAAAACCCAAAAAGCAAAAAAAAAATTACAAACTGAGAAAAATCCCAATAAAAAGCAGATACGATTGCATTGTTAAATAAGGTGTAATTGACAAAAAAGTTGAGATGATTAAATCTAATGCAATTGACGATTAATTTGAATTGCATTGTGTAACGAATCAAACATAAACAAGATAAAGCTCATAAAATTTGCATAAGATCAAAGTCAACCAACAAGCAACAAACATTCAATCATGCAAAGAGCAAATAAAATCCTAAATCAAACATATAACAAAAAAGTTGAAATTTTGAACAAACAAAAGGTAAAAAGAGAAAGAAAAAAACGAAAAAGAAGGAAAGGAACCTCCAAGATCCCACCAAAGTAAGAAGAGATGGTTGAAATGTGAGGAGGGAAGCTCCAAAATCCAACAATGGAGGAATATAACACGTGCCCAGAAGGTAGAGAAAGAGAGAAAGTATTGATACGACTATTTTTAACCATATAAATAAGTATTGGCTAAATATATTTAGAAATACAAGAAGTATATATAGTACTTTGGAGTATTAGATAATGGGCATCCACTAGACTTTTACGCGTTTCTCGGAAATTTTGTTTCAAAATATTTAATTACAAATGCAAATACAAATACATTTATGTTGATTGATGTGAGAGAAGCATACACTACTAATACTCTTTATTAAGGCGGCGCTTACTTACCTGTAATTCTTTCAAAAGTCATTTTGTTGATGCAATTTCATGCCTCATTAAGTCATTTTGTATGCTTTTCTTGTCTTTGTTTTAGTTAGATACAAACCAAACAAGAATAGTTCAAGATAGGGGACTAGGGGTTACCTATAAATGAAAATGGACATTGATGATATGGCTAATATTTTCAATTTTACTACTTTTAAATTCGTGTAAATTGTACCGTATGTTATTTTAAAGTTTATTATTACAATAATTCTTTACTTTTTTTGTTTTCCTTTTCAGGTGAATTAAATATACTTTAATATATTTCTGACAATTATGATTTTCATCTTTATTGTATTTTTTTAGAAAAATTGTGTTTCTGTAAAAGAAAAATTAAATGAACATACGTGTGATAATGTATACTTCTATTAAAAGAAATAATTTATGAAACTATTTTATAGTAAGATCAACCCATTAACAATAAGCCCAAATATTTCTCTTGTGTTTATTTAACTTGTAATTTTATTTTGAAACTCATATATTTTAAAAGTTTGTCTGACTCGGTATTTTATAGCACCTTGTCTAATTATAATCATAAGTTAAGGAAATACTAATTTTGTTTGACTATTCATATTTTAGGTTTCTCTTATTGCAAAATAGAGTTAGTTATATATAAAAATGTATCATGATACGATAATATTTTATTGTTAGGTCGTCTTAGCTAATAGCGTGTAAAACAAATCTTTAATGCAAATATCATGATCCATTTTGAATAAAAAGTTGGTTACTAGAACACGGATTTTTGTTTAAGAGAGTCATATTCATCTTAGTTAATAAAATAAGTCAAATAAATGAGTAACATACACAAAAATCATAATGTTTTAATATATAATAAACTCGTCTTATTGAGTGTCAGCCATCTATATGGATAGTATTTGACATGAAATGCACTTAAGATGAATATGACCATTTTAAAGAAAATTAAACTAGTACTATAAACCCTCTTTAAAAAAATGTCACAAAGGCTTCGAAGAGACATTATCGCAATACTTATTGAGAGTCATCAGAGACCACCCATTTTTATTGTAGATTAAAAACATTTTTATTAGTACGCCCCTTTATATTATAAGTAGTCATTTTATCAATTATGTCTACCATACTTTCGTCAAGTTATAATTGGTATCTCAATAAAGTTATTGAGAAACCGTGTCCCCGAAGACCAACTAAACATCAATTTATAAATTAAATTTTTTTTATATAGAGTAACCTTACCGATAATAAAATATGTTGGTTCCCTTAAGACGAATGTACCCACTTTAATATAAAAAGAGTAATTATTATCCTGCTTGTCTATATAAGACAAATATAACCTTTTTTTTTTCTATGTACACTTTTTTAAACATTTTGTACTGTGTACATATAAGTTGACCATTTTTAAGATTACGACAAAAAGTTGTGAAAATATATTAAGAGTAATGAGCTAAATAACTCGAAAATCTGCCGGTCAATTAAACTAACCATAAACTAATTATACGAAATATCTACTTATATTATAACTTAATCCCTCTTTAAATATAATCCTCAATAACCCACAAAAGTCAAGACCCCAACACTCTCAGTCCTCACTTTGCCGCGCCTCCATTTTCTATTTCCATATTTTTATAATACAAAAATCATCATATATAATAGACAAATCATATGTGAATCATTCATCTTACAGAAAACAAAAAATCAGTTCTTATTAGAAGATCCCAGATTTCGAAATATAAATTTCTCATTGGGATTATTTTTTCATGATTCTTACTACATCGAATTTCAAAAAAAATTTAAAAAATTATTAAGATCTGACACTTTCATATTGATAAGAAGATTTATAGTCCATAAAAACATTCAATTGTACTCCATTTGTACACCTGATGTTTTCAACAATAAATATTTCTTATAATTTTACTTTGCATTAATCAAACTACTGTCAAATTATTCGTTTGTACATAATTACATATAATGCCGAACATGGGTGGGTCATACTATTTATATCTATATAAAAGTATATAAAAAGAACCACTACACATGAATTGGACACGTGTCACTCTCACATTAAAAATTTTCCCGCCAAGTTCCCATGATGTAATATTGATTTTGGAAAATCTTGGAAGAAATATTCTCGCTGATTAATGTTTACAAAATAGGGAATATCTGGCATGTCCGTGCAATATTTAATAAATTTAGACTGATATTCAAAATCTAAAATATTCCTATGCATATCGGTGCAAAAATATTCTATATAAATTTAGAAGTGTTTAGACTATAAAACTATTCTATATAAATCCGTGCAAAAATAATTTATATAAATATTTTATAAAAATTATTTTATATATCTTTTAGATTTAGACACTTCTTGGTGCCAACAGACAACGAGCAATATTATTCAAAGATATTATTCGTGCAATATTAAATTTATCCGTGCAATATTACAACCTCCAAAGAATATTCCAACATACAACTGTTGGAAAAAAATATTCTCACATATAATTAATTACCCGTGCAATATTATTCAAAGATTCAATTAATTCAATGAGATCCAAACTACCATTTTAAGCGTAACTATAACATATATTTTCAATTTTATAGTAGTGCTATTATGTCACGGCTAAATATAAAACTAAGAACTATTTTTAATAATTAGCTATGGGGTCATTTACACAAGTGATATGTAACCGCCTAACTGGTCTGTCTTAAGAAATACTTATTGTTTAATCAAAGAGAGACTAATATAGGAGATATTAAATTATACAATCTATATATATATATCTATCTATATATAATAATAGAGAAACCATTAGACACATGACAATCATTAGTTAAATATTTTCCCGCTCAGTAATTATTTCGTTATTTATGATAAAAAAAATCATTACTTAATTTCTTATTAATATTGATTGTAATAATTATATTACAGTATTATTATAATCTCTTTTTATGATTTTATGTAATCACGTTATCTATATCTATTTATAATTTATTTTTCTTTTTTGATTGTATTGTGTAGAATTTTTATCAGTTTGAATTTACTTGAGTAATTCGACGTCTACGAAGTATTACTCGGTCGGTAATTTCTTATTTTTAAAGAAGTATTTGTTAATGTAATTTAATTCAAGTTCTGTCGGGCCAATTCGGGTCATATCAGTTTGGTTCATCATTTTTTTCGAGATAATTAGGGTTGGATCGAATTGGATCATTACGGGTCGGGATGGGTGATACCCGTCGTTGTGGGTGTCAAAGATAAAATTTATATTACCGAACTAGACTAACATAAGCTAGTGAAAGTACGGGTCGAACCACAAGGAGGAAGGGAGATATTAACTGTTTTGGTCTTTAGTCTAAGGTAAAAGGGGGGTTTGATTGGTTTGTTTTGAACTAAGGCTAGTAAAGAAAATAACAAAAGTAAAAACTGGAATTAAAGATGTAAACAAGTGAAAAAAGGGTGCTAGGATGTTCGGGTTGCTATAGCTATGATGGCAAATAATCTAGGTAAGTTCGTATTACAGTCGCGTAGGGGGTATAACAAGTCTTTTCGGTCCGAGTTAACTAGTAGCTCCTTTTGGCCCATGCTATTAGTCCCTAGGTCTCACTAATGCTAGTTGTCAACATGATTGGTGATTCCTAAAGTCTAAGTCACATACCTTTCGATCTTAGTAGCCTTAAACCGTTAACTAACGCCCTTCCCTATCTCTCGATCCATGGGTTGGTCATTACTAAGCATCTAACAAGTCTCCTCTCGGTGTCATTGAAAGATATTGCACTTAACGGGGTAAAACAGTTCTGATCATACACGAAATCAGTCGACCGACCAGCTACTCCAGTCGATCGACCAATCCAGTCAGTCGACCGACCAGAGAAGCCAGTCAGTCGACCAAGCGCTGCTACGGGTTTACCCTAAACTAAATCATCTACGCTATAGGTCGCCTACATCCTAACATATGAGGTTTAGCTACTCATATTATTAATGAAAACAGGAACTACGATAATTAAAACAACGGAAAACATGATTTACGATGAACGAAATTGTAAAACAAAATGAACGATGGTTTAGGGATTCTAACTAACCGGAACTAACTCTATGGAAATTGTAAATAAACTGAAATAAGAATAAGTACCGTAAACAAGGCGGAAATAAGAACGGATCAATGAACTTTATTGAATAATGCGAAGAACTGAAAGATTATATTAAACTAGAAAACTCAAACCCTAAAACTTGATTTGTTTCTGACTAAAACTCTATACTAAGATTGGATAAAAACTGAATAGTAAAACTTGATAATGGAAACTAGATGCTAAAAACTAGATACCTAAAACAGAGGAAGGGATATATGTTATATAGAAATCTGCCAAAGTCCCTCTCAAAACCCTAAACACAATTATGGGCTTAATCACACTTCTTAATGGTCATGCGGTCGACCGACCGTTGATACTGGTCGACCGACCAGTTGTCGGGTTTGTCTAAGACGCTGATCTTCTAATTTGACTTTTGAAATCTCGCTCATCAGGTGCACCGATCGACCGACCACTGTGCCCAGTCGGTCGACTGATGTAGCTGGTATCTCAGTTCTCATAACGTCCGTTCCTTCATGTCACTAGCCATGCAATTCACTCGAGGACGGATTTGGCCTAAAATCTGCTCATTTCCGCATTAATCTGCAATAATGCACCAAAATACGAAAGTAGACGGAATAGGAGAACATTTTATTTAACTTTGTAACATCCCTTATTTTCGTAAAGCGTATTTTAATTAAATTAAAGTATTTTCCGGAATTTAATAACATTTTATTGAAATTCGTAAACTTGTATTTTAGAAATGTCAGGTTTGACTCAAAATCTACTCATTTCCGCATTAATCTGCAATAATGCACCAAAATTCGAAAGTAGACGAAATAGGAGAAATAATAGCTATAATTACATAAATGAGCTCTGAAATGCGTTTAAAAAGAGATGTAAAACATCATAAAATAGACACGCATCAATGGGTCGGGTCGGGCCAATGATTAAGAGAGAAATCTCATTTCAAGTCATTTTGTTCATTAGAGTTTTTGTTTTTCCAAGTTATTTTCGAGTTTAGTGGTTTCAGATCATACCACTTCGGGTTGGATCAATTATGGGTCAAATTAGTTAAGAAATTTTTTGGGACGAGTCAGATGAATTCAGATTTTGGATCATATTTGGGTGATGAAGTTTGGGTCAATTTCGGGTCTCAGGTCAGCCTATTTTCGGATATGGTAAAGGAAAAACCGTAATAGTCGGGCAACGGAAAATTGAAACTTATAAATAAAGATAAAGGCGAGACCAAATATTACTCTAGGTCTCAAATTCCAAAAGATGAATTGTCGCCCTGACTAATTCTAACATATTGATAACAATGTTATTCCGATTTTTAATAAAACTAAGAACTATTTAACTATGCATTTCCGTGCAAAATTGCACGAGTTCTAAGCTACTTGAAAAAATAAAAGAAAAATAAAAAAAATGTGTAATTAACCACAGGCTGACACATCAACACCGTGATGGTTACTTTAATATATAGGATTACCTATTAGTGATTTAAGTTTATGTAACAACCCGACCCGCCACTGTCGTAACACAAACCCAATAAGATGGGTGTGCACTTTTGGGCCCGTTAATTGTCCTCACTTAAGCCCAAAAGCACAAGGCCTTGTTACTAAGTGGTGGGTGGAAGTTATTATAAATATATCACAAGCCTCACATTCTACCGATGTGGGACAACTTTCCTCTCATACTCTTGGGGTGTTACAAACTCCCCCACTTAAAGAACACAACATCCTCGTTGTGCCTCAAACTTGACCACAACCAGGGCCAGAATCCTCCCCCGCTAGGTGTGTGACCCGGGTACTCCCGACCATAGGCTCACCACACGGTCGCAGGGTTGCTCTGATACCATTTGTAACAACATGATCCGCCACCGTCGTAACACAAACCCAATAAGATGGGTGTGCACTTTTGGGCCCGTTAATTGTCCTCACTTAAGCCCAAAAGCACAAGGCCTTGTTACTAAGTGGTGGGTGGAAGTTATTATAAATATATCACAAGCCTCACATTCTACCGATGTGGGACAACTTTACTCTCATACTCTTGGGGTGTTACAGTTTATTAATGGGTCTCTTCAATATTACTCCGTCTGAGTAACATTTTCAATAAATATGAAGTATAGTGTTTTAGAGCGACAATTCTAATAACCTAAAATAAAAACAACATATGGAAACTAAAATGAACTTACGCGTGTCAATTAAAATAAACTCAGATGAAAGACTTTTAAAATCCCCTCCTTTAATCTAATTGAGAGACGCCATCATACCAAAACGTAAACCTTTTGATTTTGACCTAGTAACCACGTGTGGCAAACTATGCAACACCCCGTTAATTCGTAATTCGTATTTTTAAGTTTTAGAGATAATTTTTCGGAAAATGTTATATTTAAACTTATTTTTCGTAAAAATTAAGTTAAGAAAATATATAGTTCTATTTTGAGATATAATAAATCTCAAATGATACTTCCTTTTACTCGGCATTTCCGTTTCATAAAACAAAACCCGACTCAAGTTCCGACATGCCACTTAAATCTCGGCTCCTTCATTTTCATATAAGAAGGAAGTGGTGAAGCACCATTCCTTCATCTTCAACGTCATAAACCCTAGATCTCACAAAACACCATAAACTCTCATACATTTCACAAAAATCATCATAATTCCTTTGTTTCTCAACAAAACTCGTTAATTCTCGGGCCATTATCTTTCTTTAATCGTCGCCATTGTTTTAAGATAAGAAATTACCGACTTTGAAGGTAGACGGAATTCTGTCCGTTTTCCTCTTCTCAAATTCGTTCATTTATTTGTGTTTGATGTTTGTAGGAGGAGACATTGAGGATCCCGACATCGATACTTACATCGTTGACGAGTGTCTTGAGGATTTCGTGTCTTAAATAGGTAACTTTGAGAGGTTCCTCGACTTTAAGTCGAAAATTGATTGTGTGTGGTTTACTTGTTGATTAAAGGTTGAATATGTTATGTATTGTGTAGATTAATCCATTATTCACTTGTTTGAATGAATTTCATGTTGATTTGGTTGTGTTGGATGAGGATTTCAATTGTGGTTAATGGGTAGTTTGATGTTCTTCATATGCTCATTGTGTTCATATCATTAACATGATTTTCGGTTGATTAAATTCATGTTTGAAGTTGTTAATCCTACTTCTTATCATTTGCTTACATTTGTATGTTGACTTATATACATATTGTTGGGATTACATGCCATTTACACAACTTAAAACATGTACATTTATCGTCTAGAGATCGTCGTATTGTGTTGTTATTGTGGAAATTGGAATCGTAGACTGGTAAAGGCGTGCTGCATTTATGAGTGAATAAGGGTTGTTGCCAAATCAATGGCAGTTGGTCTGGAAGTCTGATTGGGGCAGATTAGCTGGCTTTTTGTTTCTGTTGCTGTGTTCAGATACAGTGGCAGTGTAACACCCCCGTTTATTTAGAGGCCTGAACTAGGACTCCCCAAATAATCAAGGGTGTTACCATCTCGGTTACCCGAGGTAGTAGTTAACAAAGGAAGAAACACAGTACTTTATTGAGTTGTTAAATGTTAAACATATGTCTCAGGATATTACAATTGTTTATGAAACCAAAACTAAAAGTTCAACATGTCGAAAAACTATATGACTGAGCTATCACTAGACAGGTCTGGTCCATGTCCTCTCCACCCTTCCAGCATCCACAAGTCTAAACCTGTCATTCTGCTCCCCAATAAATTGGATCAACGCAGACACAATCAAACAAATAAAAGGGTCAACACGAGGTTGAGTAGGTAATATAATCACAACATGAAATAACACCATCAATAATTCCTCCATCTCCTCCACAACCACCACATCTCCAACACACCACATCTCCAACACACCACACCTCCCATGGCCATATCACAAGTCCCTTATCACAAGACCCATATCACAAGACCCCATTATCACAAATCCCTTACTCCACAATAATCAGTAATCATTCAATCACGTTATAACACAAATATATATATCAACCAAATAACGAGTATTCTCATGTCAGATCACAATTATAACATAGATATTCCCCTACCTCAAAACTGCAGAAGATAATGGCAAGTGAGCAATGGCTACTAAAAGTGTTCCACGCGGAAATCACCACCTAAACATAAATTATATAATTAATAAAGTTCCCTAGATCTTGTAATATAACACACATTCCATTTATAGAAACTTCCTAAAAAAGGAAAGTTTCTTCAAACGACCTTACCCAAAATGGAAACTTTCTAAAAATAGTAACCCCTTAAGAATTAACCCCCATATGAGATATTGACCCAAGATACATAACAAGACAACACTTGAAAATAAATAAAGAAAAATATTATTAATAATAAAATACTACTAACATTAATATTAACAATAACAATAATAATAATAATAATAATAATAATAATAATAATAATAATAATTAATACTAACGACTTAACACCACGACCCATAACACTCTAACAACACTACCATTTCAGCCCCTTACCCGACACCCAACACGCACGAAAACAGACCCCTCACGCCTCCCATAACGCCACCTTAGCATCGACAAACACCCAACACGAGTCCCCCAACAACCGCCTACCACTACCACACCAAGCCAACCCCCAAACAACCGCCGGCGAGGTGAATCAGTCACCACACCTGACCAGACTCCCTGCCCAGACCTCACGACTACTCTGTTTAAACACCCAAACGACCACCAGTTCCTCCCTTGACACATGACCCATAAACCATGGTGGTAACACCGTGTCCACCTCCCTCGAGTCAACGGTGTTACCACCCCCAAAAGGATCCTGAACCAATAACACTCATAAACACCTTACGACCACCAGTGAACACGAACCCATTCGACTCGGTAAAGAAACAGACTGACACGGCTACAAAACCACCGCGCCTGGTGGTCCTCACTGGTCAAGGGCGACTACTTAGAGGTCAAAGTGCATCTACTAAAGTCATAGAACAAGATCACACAGAAATCAGAACCCTAGACACGTTATTTACTCTTGAAATAGACGCACAAAAAGAGAAGTAAGGACTGTAAAAACACACAGTGGTGTACATACCAATTTTCACGGCCAAAACAAACCACCTTAGAGTGTACTACGACCACCGTGACTGACCACTCGTTGTTCTCTGCTGTGGCGGCTGGGTTTGTGTGAAAGAGATCTAAATTTGGTTTAGGTTTAGGGTAAGTATGGGAGTCTATATATGGCGGCATGACAAGGGTTTCAGCCGTGTAAACATAATAGTGTAGGTGGGTTGTTTGCCTAGCACGGAAATCGAGGCCCATTCGTGTGGTCCTGATGATCCCGTGTTCGAACCCCCTTAAACAGCATATAAGCAACATCAACTTTGGTGACTCAAGTTCCCACTTCGAATCCCACCGCTTACCAAAATTGCTTATAAACATACGGGATGCACTAGCTTAGTAAACGAAGAATATATAACTATATCGTCTATGCGTAAAATTATAAAAAGGCCATAATAAAAATTACGGGTTATTACAATCTTCCCCCCTTAAAATGAACTTCGTCCCGAAGTTCACCCATTCGTAAGACAGCAACAAAACGCACAACACGACTCACTCGTGCTAAAAGCACGTAATGTTACATTCTACCCCACTAAAAAAAAAGTTACGTGCTCGTAACTTACCTCAAACGAATAAGTGCGGATAACGCTCCTTCATGGACGCCTCGGACTCCCAAGTAGCTTCCTCCACGTTGTGATTGGTCCACAAGACCTTCACTAACATTGTCTCTCCATTCCGAGTCTTTCGAACCTTCCTATCCAAAATCTCCTTCGGGATCTCAGCATAGGCAAGCTGCTCATCTATCTCAATTACCTCGTGGTTCAGCACATGCGTGGGATCACTCACATATTTCCTTAGTTGGGATACATGGAACACATTATGGACCTTGGATAGAGCTGGAGGTAAAGCTAATCGGTATGCTACCTCTCCAACTCTGTCCAAAATCTCAAATGGTCCGATAAACTTCTGACTAAGCTTGCCACGCTTTCCGAATCTCATCACTCCCTTCATTGGAGATACCTTTAGCAGTACCTTCTCCCCTGCCTCAAATAAAATATCACTCCTCTTGAGATCTGCGTAACTCTTCTGTCTCTCTTGGGCAGCCCTCATTTTCTGTCTGATTATCTGAACTTGCTCAACCATCTCCTGGATCATCTCTGGACCTAGAACCACTGCATCAGCGCGATCATCCCAACATACAGGACTCCGTCACTTCCTCCCATACAAAGCCTCAAAAGGAGCCATGCCAATGCTAGCATGGTAACTATTATTATACGAGAACTCTATCAGCCCCAACCGTTCTTCCCATGATCCCCCGAACTCCAGCACACATGCTCTCAACATATCTTCCAAGGTCTGGATGGTCCTTTTCGTCTGACCATCTGTAGCTGGGTGAAAAGCGGTACTCATCTTTAATTGCGTGCCCAACGCGGTCTGCAGCTCTTGCCAAAATCTAGAAATAAATCTTGAGTCACGATCGGAAACAATATCCTTGGGAATACCATGCAACTTGACGACATTCTGCACATATGACTTTGCCAACTCAGCCTTACTCCATGTATCCTTCATTGGGATAAAGTGAGCGGACTTGGTCACTCTATCCACGATTACCCAAATCATGTTGTTGCCCCTCTGAGTCCGAGGCAACCCCACGATGAAGTCCATAGAAATATTCTCCCATTTCCATTCAGGTACATCCAGTGGCTGGATCTTTCCTTGAGGTCTCTTGTGCTCACCTTTTACCCTCTGACACGTCAAACACCGCGACACGAACTCGGCAACTTCCTTTTTCATATTGGGTCACCAAAAAGTCTACTTGAGGTCTTTGTACAATTTATCACCCCCTGGGTGAACCGAGTATGGCGTGGCATGAGCTTTAGTTAAGATTTTCCTTCTCAATTCATCATTATCTGGAACGCACCATCTCCCACTGAACCTCAAGCTATCATCAGAATGGACACTGAATTTGGACTCGGTCTCATTATCACTCCCCCGATCATTCTTATCCACTTCTGGATCCTCAAATCTTCTCTTTGCAATTCCCTGATTTCTCCATACAACTCTGGCTCTACCGTCAGATCACTCAAAGTATCCCCTTTTTGAATCATGTAAATTCCCATTTCTCCCAACTCACTGAGCAGTCTTACCCTTGATGTGGCACTAATCAATGCATGAACAGACTTCCTACTCAAGGCTTCAGCAACCACGTTAGCCTTGCCCTCATGATAGACAATCTGCATATCGTAGTCGCCAATCAGCTCTATCCACCTCCTTTGCCTCATATTTAATTCCCGCTGGGTGTAGATGTACTTCAAGCTTTTGTGGTCGGAAAACACTTTAAATGTGGCCCCGTACAGGTAATGGCGTCATAGTTTCAGTGCAAAGACCACGGCCCCTAACTCCAAGTCATGAGTAGGATAATTCTCTTCATAGGTCTTCAGCTGTCGGGAAGCATAATGTAACACCCCCATTTATTTAAGAGCCTTTAGCAAGACATTCTCAAATAAATAGGACTGTTACCATCCCGGAATATCCGAGGTAGTGAATAACAAGGTAAACAACCAAAGGTAATTTATATAAATACTGATTAAATTTGAACTTGGTATTACAACAATTACGAGTTCCAAACTTGATAAAATGAAAGTACAACTGACGATCTCTAAATGTGATCTAACTCTAAGTAGGTCCATGCCATGTCTCTCTCCATGCCCAAGCTCCTAGTCCATCTGTCACTGACCTTTAAAATCTACTCCCCATTCCGGATCATCGTAGGTGCACACGAATACACAGGGTCAACCGCGAGGTTGAGTAGAAAGATAAATAAGACAACAATAAAATATACTCCGCACCGATCCAACGCCAAATAACTCCGCACCGATCCAACACCAAATAAACTCCGCACCGATCCAACACCAAATAAACTCCGCACCGATCACAAGACCCAATATACTCCACACCATAACACAGACCCTTTATCTCCGCACCAAACACAGACCCTTTATCTCCGCACCAAACACAGACCCTTTATCTCCGCACCAAACACAGACCCTTTATATTCACAACGTATTATATCACAGAATAATATAGATAACACTATATATGATCACATGGTATTATATCACAAACATGCTTAAAACAAATAAGAACAGTTTACACATCGTCATATACCCGTATCTCCCCTACCTCAATTGCGGATTGATAACCGAACAGCTGCTAGAAATGTTCCACTTCGAATTCCGTTCCTATAATTATTATTACTTAATATCAAAGGTTGTTCATACAACCAACATAACTAACTGAATTACTTGGTCATGTTCATTCACATGTTAACTATAAGCCTACTAGTTATAGCATCCAATCCACCCATCAATAAATGACATACTTATGCACTTCCAATATTAATGTGAATTACACAATAACAATATATATAACCATAACTTACTAATTAATAGAAACCTTCCATAAATGGAAGCTTTCCATAAATAGAACCTTCCCAAAATAGTAACTTCATAACTCATAAATTTCCCGACTCACCAACTTTGACTAACATGAACGAACATCCAATGATATTGTTATTACTACTAATAATACCAATCATAACAATGACAAAAATGTTATTAAGAGTTACCAAAACAATAATAATAACAATAATAATAATAAGAATAAGAATAGTAATAATAATAATAATAATAATACTAATAATAATCCATAATAAAACATTAACTAATACTAACCATGCTTGTGTAAGTATATATTAAACATTAACTACTTTGATATTAATCATGGCAATCTCACGCAACACCAAAGAAACCAACCGTACAAACAGCCCACATACCCAGCCTACACAGTCCTCGCACAACCCACTTCGCAGCCCCCTTCGACCCCCCTTCTACAGCCTGTACCACCACCACACCACCGTGGATGAGACCCTTGAACCATGGTGCAACCACTGGCCCTGACCTCTACCCCTGACTCAACCACATCTGACATCGAATCAGCCCCAAACACCCACTGGTCACAACACCAACCCAGAACCTGCCCCTTTTTCCGTGTTACCACCCTCCCTACACACACCCCTAGCCACCTGCCAACACCACCACCGCCACAACTGAGCACTACCCACGACACCCTACACTACCCATGACACCCTGGTGGCAACCACCTAACCTCGACACCACTTGAACACCTGAACAACGCCACAGAACTTACTGACCCCAGCAACGTGACTCTGCAACTCTACTGGACACCATTTTCACAACTGTTTCTCTCTCCTTCCCGACCACCACACGCCACCCCAGCACCACCAGTATAAACTACCAACCTTATAGTATTCATACTCAAACTCGTCGATACAAATCCAACCCAAAAACACGATGAAAACAATACATAAAAACAGTCAGACGTGTATAATAAAAACAGAGTATATATATCGCAGGTATGAACGACATTCATTGTGGTTTTAGCGACGGTTATGGTGGTCGTATGGTGGTTTATAAACGATGAACATGTTATACGTATTTCATAGACTGCATATAACCAAAACATTCAGATAAAGCAATATAGAAGAGGCATGAAAAAACGCTCACAACTCGGTGCTGTAGAAGATAAGAATACGATTATGGTGACGGTTGTTCCTGCTGCACTTTCCCCCGCTTGATCCCTCTGATACACACGGTGGTTTGGGTGATGTCTACAGTGGGGGTTGAAAGCCAGACGAGGTGTAGGCAGGGGGTAGCATTAGGGTTGCGTAGGAGTGACGGAGGCTGTTCGTTTTGGTGGCTGTTTAGGGTTTGTCAACAATAAGGTGTTTTGGTTGTTAGGGTTTTATTTTGTTGTGAGGGTTTGTCGATGGATTTACTTGTAATCCACTTTCGATATCACGCAACCCCAGGTAAGCCTAGCCCATGAACGAAGGCCCATCACGCATTCCAATAATAATACTACCCATATCCCATTCTCGACTAACCAATCGAACAACAACCATCATTTACCCTTCGTCTTGAAATATAAAATAAAACCATACATTAATACGAATTACGAAACTACGGTTACAAAAATACGGGTTATTACAGTCTTCCCTCCTTAGAATGAACTTCGTCCCGAAGTTCACCACCTCATAACGGTAAAGAATTTATAACAAGCATGAAACAATCATCAATAACACTCATATAGACTTCAAAACACGAAATGTTACATTCTACCCTCGTTAAGAGAACTTTGTCCCCAAAGTTCAATGCATAACTAGGTTAAAAGATACTTCACGAATCACAGAAGCAAACCGGATTATCAGTATATTCGAACTATCACGACATATCGATTTTACCTGCTATAACCACTAGCCATAACGTGAAATCACCAAGATTTTACAATCCTATCCTCCTTTAAGACATGGTTACGTCCTCGTAACCCCATTATAAGATTTCCCAGTACAATACTCCGTCTTACCCAAAAACTCACTCTAAGTAACCAAGTATTGTATTATCATTGTCGAATCTAAGACCAAGGACAAGGGTGAGTGAACTGGCGGAATAAAACCGTGAATCAGTGCCTCATCTTAATATCGATTTCAAACTCATACTACAACTCAATCAACAAGGTCACACTGGACCGTAAACACCATATGGCACTACGGCCAGATAACTTATAACTCGGTACCAATGACCAATTCTCATCTCGATTTCAATATCAATACTATCAAATATTCCCTTAGAGGAACTGCTCAATATTTAAGGAAATAACTCTCAGTTACTCACCCCCAAGTCAAGGTCAAAGAATGCGACCACTCAATAAGACACTAAACTGCAAACTCATTCTCAGTACAAAAATCAACCATGGTCTTTGTGCCAAGATCACGAGCAACTCTATCCCACCAAACTCTAGCCCAACAGCTAATTAACATGACTCTGTACGTATGTTAACCAATTCATCGACACGCTTGTATGTACACTTACAAATCCACAAGTCATGAAACAAGAGCTTGTACACTATACCAGACGAGTCTAAAACAGAATTATTACACATAGCACAAAATAATCAAATACCAAAAGCTTAATCCATCTCGCCAACAAAAGATTTATCTTATAATTACCAAAATAAAAGGACAATTACTAATATACTACTCGAATAAGTACCCAAGAGAGGCCCATAGCAAGTATCATGTAGTCATATAACCTTGAGCAATAACAAGAGTATTAGGGTGTGTAGAAATCGAGTTACGCAGTAAAACAGAATCGGAATAGGTAACACTTGCATACCCTTGAAATTTCTCACAAATTTAATATATATTAACAACAATGTAAACAAACAAGAAGCTTAGAGTTCATAATCATATTCTAGAAGCAAAGACCGTATTTTAGGAAAAGACATAGAACAAAATTTTATTGAACGTAATTAAACATGGGCATTGACATGTTTCACAAAATATGCACAAATCATGGACTAACGAGGCCGTTTAGCCTATCTAGGTATTAATAAGTTCACTAGATCACTTAGGTATAACTCAACTTCATCAGCTATCATGAGACTAATAAAATACATGTCTTGTAATATAAAAGTTCATATAACGCGCAACAAATAGGCATCCGGGCAGGCTTTAATTAACACGTAAGTACAGAATTTGTCATATTGCAAACAATTACTACAATTATTAAAAGATCAAGCGTAATCATGGTTATTCATCATCTTGAAATACAAATTTTAAACTTTTGAAACTTTTGGAAAAACGTTTGAAACGCTGAAATGGTAGGTTGTGACAATTATAAACACAAGCAAAGGGCTATTCTTCAACTACAGATCGGACTCGAAACTGCACGGAGACATACTGACTCTCCTTTACTAAAACGTTGTTCTCACCAATTGTAGCTCACGGATCATGAAATTTAACGAAAAAAAAAAAAAAAAAAGTAAACGAATGCACAACACTAAATCACATGCCAAACTAACTATTAACTCAATACATCATGATCAGATTTCGAACATAGTAATATGCAATTCATTTTATAGCGCAACAGTATACATGACAGAGTCATAGGTTATAACATCAGGGAACTAGACAAAGATGTACCTTTAATATACGAAAGAATAGCAACAAGGTTCACGTTGTTCAAAATAACCACCATTAATTATAACAATTAAATTGCTATATAACTTTTACTCATGACATCGTACTAATAATTTTACTAGTTAAATTACATTCTACCACTTGTCGAGACTCCTCTCTGATAGACATGATTTTAACACCACATAGGGACATCACATAATTATATTGAGGTCATAACAATAGAAAGTAGGAGCGTCCGTATAATCGAAACTATTTTATATAAAACCCAACGAAATAAGCAAGGTTACATTACCATGTAGTAAGGTCCATATTCTTATCATATGACTACTGTTCATGTTACTAAAGCCATAACAGAGTGTCACGTGGTTACATCACATAATTCATAATTGATTGAACTTTTATATAAAACTTATCTAACCCATAATTTCACCAATAAGCATGCTGCAACACTTATAAAAATCACAATTAAATAAACGCTCAACTATATTGCGAGTTTTAATAGTTTTTTTTTTCTTTTTTTTAGAAAAAAAAATAATGAATTTACTAATCATAGGAAAAAGAATCAAATGCACATCCTAAGGGAATTATTTATAACAAATTCAAACACTCAGTTGGTCTGAAGAAAACTTTTCCGCAATTCGACAGAAAATTGGACAACTTACAGAAGTCATTATTAAATAACGACTCGTTAAGATCCACCTGGGTTATCATACATAAATTCTTCATACTCATATAGAGGACACATTTTAGATGGCAGCTTTTGCAAGCGAGGTAACATTTTGAAAACTTATCAAAAATTTTAGTTCTTTTACAACTTCACATTCTACTACGAAGCTCAACCATTTTTCTTCCATGACACGTTGACATATAATTGAGGCATAATAAACACTACCATATTAACATGTATTCATCACTCAAACTGTAACTGTCATCTAGCACACGTTAAGATTTCTAAACTGGAAGTAGAACCGACTAATTACTCAAAATTTATACATTGCATGTATATACCATTGTATCTCATATTTATATATCATTCATGGCTTGAGGCAACACATTCCGCATATCACTAGACATGAATTACTAATATATATAAGTCTGGTCATTCATATCCAAATACCAACAATATACGACTTAGTTACGGTAAACATTTAATAATTAGATAATCACATGTACGCTTCAAACACCAAAATCATATGATCACCTCCCTCTTAGCTATTGCTCAACAATTACACATCCATACCCTTCAAATTTTAAATCAATCATCCTGCTCGATCCACATTTTAATATCAATCATAACTTTCAACCCACATTACTAACCGTAAATCATGTATCACTTACCTCATTCTCCTCCTGTAAGGACGTTAGCACAGTATAACAAGGTCACTATATAGTCTACCCCACTCTTCAATTACTCTCATAGGGTTCCCGAGACAGAACCGGAAGGGCCCAGGTCTGGTGTGAGGGGGCCCCTAACTCATACCGTCCCTTTTTGGGGCTCCTATCAACTTCATCTCGGGGTTCATTTTATTAGACTCTTCCTACGTTCATTATTACTCAGTTGGTTTAGGCCTGAGGATCGTTCGCTCTGATACCACTTTGTAACACCCCCATTTATTTAAGAGCCTTTAGCAAGACATTCTCAAATAAATAGGACTGTTACCATCCCGGAATATCCGAGGTAGTGAATAACAAGGTAAACAACCAAAGGTAATTTATATAAATACTGATTAAATTTGAACTTGGTATTACAACAATTACGAGTTCCAAACTTGATAAAATGAAAGTACAACTGACGATCTCTAAATGTGATCTAACTCTAAGTAGGTCCATGCCATGTCTCTCTCCATGCCCAAGCTCCTAGTCCATCTGTCACTGACCTGTAAAATCTACTCCCCATTCCGGATCATCGTAGGTGCACACGAATACACAGGGTCAACCGCGAGGTTGAGTAGAAAGATAAATAAGACAACAATAAAATATACTCCGCACCGATCCAACGCCAAATAACTCCGCACCGATCCAACACCAAATAAACTCCGCACCGATCCAACACCAAATAAACTCCGCACCGATCACAAGACCCAATATACTCCACACCATAACACAGACCCTTTATCTCCGCACCAAACACAGACCCTTTATCTCCGCACCAAACACAGACCCTTTATCTCCGCACCAAACACAGACCCTTTATATTCACAACGTATTATATCACAGAATAATATAGATAACACTATATATGATCACATGGTATTATATCACAAACATGCTTAAAACAAATAAGAACAGTTTACACATCGTCATATACCCGTATCTCCCCTACCTCAATTGCGGATTGATAACCGAACAGCTGCTAGAAATGTTCCACTTCGAATTCCGTTCCTATAATTATTATTACTTAATATCAAAAGTTGTTCATACAACCAACATAACTAACTGAATTACTTGGTCATGTTCATTCACATGTTAACTATAAGCCTACTAGTTATAGCATCCAATCCACCCATCAATAAATGACATACTTATGCACTTCCAATATTAATGTGAATTACACAATAACAATATATATAACCATAACTTACTAATTAATAGAAACCTTCCATAAATGGAAGCTTTCCATAAATAGAACCTTCCCAAAATAGTAACTTCATAACTCATAAATTTCCCGACTCACCAACTTTGACTAACATGAACGAACATCCAATGATATTGTTATTACTACTAATAATACCAATCATAACAATGACAAAAATGTTATTAAGAGTTACCAAAACAATAATAATAACAATAATAATAATAAGAATAAGAATAGTAATAATAATAATAATAATAATACTAATAATAATCCATAATAAAACATTAACTAATACTAACCATGCTTGTGTAAGTATATATTAAACATTAACTACTTTGATATTAATCATGGCAATCTCACGCAACACAAAAGAAACCAACCGTACAAACAGCCCACATACCCAGCCTACACAGTCCTCGCACAACCCACTTCGCAGCCCCCTTCGACCCCCCTTCTACAGCCTGTACCACCACCACACCACCGTGGATGAGACCCTTGAACCATGGTGCAACCACTGGCCCTGACCTCTACCCCTGACTCAACCACAACTGACATCGAATCAGCCCCAAACACCCACTGGTCACAACACCAACCCAGAACCTGCCCCTTTTTCCGTGTTACCACCCTCCCTACACACACCCCTAGCCACCTGCCAACACCACCACCGCCACAACTGAGCACTACCCACGACACCCTACACTACCCATGACACCCTGGTGGCAACCACCTAACCTCGACACCACTTGAACACCTGAACAACGCCACAGAACTTACTGACCCCAGCAACGTGACTCTGCAACTCTACTGGACACCATTTTCACAACTGTTTCTCTCTCCTTCCCGACCACCACACGCCACCCCAGCACCACCAGTATAAACTACCAACCTTATAGTATTCATACTCAAACTCGTCGATACAAATCCAACCCAAAAACACGATGAAAAAAATACATAAAAACAGTCAGACGTGTATAATAAAAACAGAGTATATATATCGCAGGTATGAACGACATTCATTGTGGTTTTAGCGACGGTTATGGTGGTCGTATGGTGGTTTATAAACGATGAACATGTTATACGTATTTCATAGACTGCATATAACCAAAACATTCAGATAAAGCAATATAGAAGAGGCATGAAAAAACGCTCACAACTCGGTGCTGTAGAAGATAAGAATACGATTATGGTGACGGTTGTTCCTGCTGCACTTTCCCCCGCTTGATCCCTCTGATACACACGGTGGTTTGGGTGATGTCTACAGTGGGGGTTGAAAGCCAGACGAGGTGTAGGCAGGGGGTAGCATTAGGGTTGCGTAGGAGTGACGGAGGCTGTTCGTTTTGGTGGCTGTTTAGGGTTTGTCAACAATAAGGTGTTTTGGTTGTTAGGGTTTTATTTTGTTGTGAGGGTTTGTCGATGGATTTACTTGTAATCCACTTTCGATATCACGCAACCCCAGGTAAGCCTAGCCCATGAACGAAGGCCCATCACGCATTCCAATAATAATACTACCCATATCCCATTCTCGACTAACCAATCGAACAACAACCATCATTTACCCTTCGTCTTGAAATATAAAATAAAACCATACATTAATACGAATTACGAAACTACGGTTACAAAAATACGGGTTATTACAGTCTTCCCTCCTTAGAATGAACTTCGTCCCGAAGTTCACCACCTCATAACGGTAAAGAATTTATAACAAGCATGAAACAATCATCAATAACACTCATATAGACTTCAAAACACGAAATGTTACACATAAGCTATCACTCTCCCATTCTGCATTAGTACACATCCTAGCCCATGCTTCGAAGCGTCGGTGTACACTTCAAAATTATCACTTCCATCTGGCAAAGCAAGGATGGGAGCTATTGTCAGACGTTCCTTTAGAGTTAAGAACGCCTTCTCACAACTCTCATCCCAAATGAAACGGTTCTCCTTTCTCATTAGTGATGCCAATGGTTTAGCTAGCTTTGAGAAGTCTTTGACAAACCGCCTGTAATACCCAGCCAATCCCAGAAAACTTCGGATCTCTCCCACATTCTTCGGGCTTTGCCATCTGGTCACTGCCTCAATCTTACTTGGATCCACATACACCCCCTCCTTGGAAATTACATGACCCAAGAAAGCAACCTTCTCCAACCAGAATTCGCACTTACTCAGCTTTGCATACAACCCATTCTCCTCTAGAGTCTTCAACACGGTTCTCAAATGTTCTTCATGCTCTTCTTTATTCTTAGAATACACTAAGATGTCGTCGATAAACACTACCACGAACTTATCCAGGTACGGGCTGAATACTCGATTCATCAAATCCATGAACACTGCTGGTGCATTAGTCAACCCGAACGGCATAACCACAAATTCGTAGTGGCCATACCTTGTTCTAAACGCGGTCTTGGTAATATCCTCGTCCTTAATCCTCAATTGATGATAACCCGATCGCAGATCAACTTTTGAGAAAACTCCGGCTCCACTCAACTAGTCGAATAAGTCATCAATTCTAGGCAAGGGGTAGCGGTTCTTAATAGTCACATTGTTCAGCTCTCGGTAGTCAACACAAAGTCTCAGACTACCGTCCTTCTTCTTCACAAAAAGTACTGGTGCTCCCCAGGGTGATACACTAGGCCGGATGAATCCCTTCTCAACCAATTCATCCAGTTGCCTTTTCAATTCTTCCATCTCTTTTGGTCCCATTCGGTAGGGTGACTTTGATATTGGTCCTGCACCTGGTTTGAGATCGATAGAGAAGTCGACGTCCCTCCTAGGTGGTAATCCTGACACATCATCCCGGAACACTCCCTCGAACTCCCTCACTACAGGTATCTCGCTAACACCCGGAGTCTCCGCCTCACAGTTCCACATTTGACACAAGATTAAGCTATCCCCCTTCCGCAGGCTCGACTTAAGGGTATTAACTGATATGAACTTGACCTTGGGTTTAACCACGAATCCCCTATAGGTCACTCTCATCCCCTTAGGTCCTCTTAGAGAAATTTTCTTTTGGAAACAGTCTATGAACGCTCGATATTTCCCCAGCCAATCCATTCCCAAGATTACTTCAAAGTCCCCTAATGGAAACTCAATAAGGTCGCAATGGAAAATCACATGACTCATAAACCATGGTGGTAACACCGTGTCGACCTCCCCCGAGTCAACGGTGTTACCACCCCCAAAAGGATCCTGAACCAACAACACTCATAAACACCCTACGACCACCAGTGAACACGAACCCATTCGACTCTGTAAAGAAACAGACTGACACGGCTACAAAACCCCCGCGCCTGGTGGTCCTCACAGGTCAAGGGCGACTCCTTAGAGGTCAAAGTGCATCTACTAAAGTCATAGAACAAGATCACACAGAAATCAGAACCCTAGACACGTTATTCACTCTTGAAATAGACGCACAAAAAGAGAAGTAAGGACTGTAAAAACACACAGTGGTGTACATACCAATTTTCACGGCCAAAACGAACCACCTTAGAGTGTACTACGACCACCGTGACTGACCACTCGTTGTTCTCTGCTGTGGCGGCTGGGTTTGTGTGCAAAGAGATCTAAATTTGGTTTAGGTTTAGGGTAAGTATGGGATATATATGGCGGCATGACAAGGGTTTCAGCCGTGTAAACATAAAAGTGTAGGTGGGCTGTTTGCCTAGCACGGAAATCGAGGCCCATTCGTGTGGTCCTGATGATCCCGTGTTCGAACCCCCTTAAACAGCATATAAGCAACATCAACTTTGGTGACTCAAGTTCCCACTTCGAATCCCACCGCTTACCAAAATTGCTTATAAACATACGAGATGCACTAGCTTAGTAAACGAAGAATATATAACTATATCGTCTATGCGTAAAATTATATAAAGGCCATAATAAAAATTACGGGTTATTACAATCTTCCCCCCTTAAAATGAACTTCGTCCCGAAGTTCACCATTCGTAAGACAGCAACAAAACACACTACACGACTCACTCGTGCTAAAAGCACGTTGATGCGTGTCTATTTTATGATGTTTTACATCTAATTTTACACGCATTTGGTCGCTCATTTACTATGTTTTAGCCCTTATTTCCCAACAATTGTGCACTTTCGTATTTTTATGCACTTTTGCAGATTTGTGCGGAAAAAGGACAATTTTACACCAAACTTATGCCCTCGAGATTTTCTGCATAACTAAGGAACGAAGAAAGTCAACTGGAATCACTAATCAAGTACCAAAAGTCAAAACCGAGACAAATCAAAGCAATCTAATGCGGAAACGGGTCGACCGACCTATTACTTGGGTCGGCCGACCAGATATCTGTTATGAAAGCCCAGAATTTTCCTAAAGCCCGTAAAGAGGTCGACCGACCCACATAGTAGGTCGACCGACTTCAGTGCAGCCCAGAAGTTTTTCAGAAGTCCATTAGAAGTGTTGGAGTCTTTAGGAAACTCCTAATTGCCGCCCTATATAAACAAATCTTTCGTTTAGGGTTAATCATCGAGTTCGACATTCAGAATTATTCTGCTTTATTTAGTTTTATTCAGTCTTTAGTTTAATTACAATCTTTCAATATTCTCGAAGCACTTTAGTTGTTCATCAATCATTCAAGCATTCAATAAAGTTTGTTTCTTTCCATCTTAATTCCAATTTCTGGTAATTCTTCCTTAATTTAGTTCTATTATTGTTCTTATTATTAGCGCATTCGGTTTAAGATAGAATCCCAAAACTTTATCGTAAATTGCATGTTTAGATTGATAATTGTTATGATTGCCATGTTTATCCCTGTTTTTATTGTTGTTGCGATAATCATGCATAGCTAAATACTTATGTTAGGATGTAGGGGATGAATATGCGTAGGTAATATAAAGTTTGAGACCGACCTGTAGCAGGGCCGTGGTCGGCCGACTCACATAATGGGTCGGTCGACCAAGGCGGTGGTCGGCCGACTGGGCTAGCCGGTCGGTCGACCCACTCGCGTTCGTATTCTGTTCGTTTTAATTCGTGAACTATAATACCCTACAATGAGACTGAAAGGAGACTTGTAGGATGTTAGTAATCACCTACCCAAGATTGAAAGATACGGGAAGGGCATTGGTTTACACCTTAAGACGGCTAGGTTACTCAAGACTGAAAGGTATGTAACCTAGAATTTAGGAATCACCCTTATTGTTGACACCAATAATTATGAGACCTAGGAACTAATAGCATAGGCCGAAAGGAGCTATTAGGTACCATAGACCGAAAGGATGAGTTACACCCCTTACGCAACTGCAATACATGTTGACCTTAGGATTTATATTACCTTAGCTATTTGTTACACAAACATCCTAGCATCCCTTTTATTATAATTTTATTCTTGCCTTTTATTTCTTATTTTATTTTAATCTTTGTTTAGACTTAGTAATCAACTAATCAACCCCCAAATTTTGTGACCTTAAACATTAACATCAAACAATAAACATTCCCCACCTCTCTGTGGTTCGACCCTGACTTTCACTATCTATAGTTTAAGTTTAGGAATTATAAATTTTATCTTTGGTACCCTCAACGACGGGCATCAAATTTTGGCGCCGTTGCCGGGGAGGTGACGCCAGTGTTTATTGGTTATTGTTTTTGTTTCTTTTGTTTAAGGAACTTTTTTTCCTTAAACCTTCTCACTTTTTTCTTGTAGTTTCCATCTTATGCGCAGGTCAGTCCAAGGAGAACTCCTACCACTTGACCACGAGCTTGAGAGGACTTTAAGAGAAAAGAGGAAGCATCTTTTAGCGAGTAAGGAAGGAGGTTCACCATCTTCCTTATTCCAAGAGGACATCTTTGAACAACCACCATTACCATCTTCACCAAAAACACCAACTTCGCAACCAAATTCACCCAACAATCCACCTTCACCAAAAACACCATCTTATACCTACTTGCAAGTTTTTCCAAAAGAAGAAGAAGAAAACATGACAGAGGAAGCTACTATTGCCAGTCACTCCATGCCTCAGGCAAAGGACCTATACAAAGGATTCACTTTACCTGCAGGTACTGGGAAGCCATTCGAGGCCAAGCCTGCCTATATTACTATGGTTGAGAGAAACCAATTTAGAGGCTCGGCCAATGAGGATGCTGCAAAGCATATTGAAATCTTCACAGATTACATATGCTCTATTGCACCCCCAGAAGGAGTGACATAGGACCAGATTAAACAAACCATGTTTATCTTCTCTCTTAGGGATTCTGCAAGGGAATGGTACAGAGACCTAGACCGCACTGCTGCGGGAGTCACAGATTGGAATACCCTAGCCTTAGCATTCTACAGAAAATACTACTCTGCATCCAAGACAAATGCTTTAAGGGCACAAATTACAAATTTCAAGCAGGGGCCCAATGAGGATTTTAGTGAGGCTTGGGACAGGTTCAAGAGACTTGTTCGATCCATACCACACCATGGATTCGAACAATGGTTTCTTTGTAACCTGTTCTACAATGGCCTCTATGATGACAACAGGGCCTATTTAGATGCTGCGGCCAATGGAAGGTTCCAGGACAATTCCGGAGAGACTAAGGGTCTCAAGTTAATAGAGGATGTTGCTGTGCACCGTGCTGAACATGGAACTTCCCGAGGTAATCAAAGGAAAGCTGAGTATAACGTGGCTGCTATCGGCGCTTTGATGGCCAAGTTAGAGAAGCTAGAGAGTGGTGGGAAGTTAGACATAGGGAGCGGGAGCAAAGGAGGTATGTATCAGGTGAATGACGTTCAAGACGGACCCTTTGCTTGTGAGAGGTGTGGTGGAGAGGGGCATGTGTCACAATTTTGCACCTCATCTAATGAGACATGTGCCGCCTTTCAGCATTATAGAGGGAACAACTTTTATGACCCGAATAACAATAATGTCCATCCCAACATGAGGTGGACAAGCTAGAATGTTCTCAACCCACAACACCTGCAACCTCAGCAAAATCCCACATACACCCCTCCACATAAGCAGGGTTTCCAAAAACCACCCTTCAACCCTCAACCACCTTCAAACCCACCACCCAACACAGATGCTCTTATCCAGAATCTCATTGGGTTGGTCCAAAAGGAATCTCATGCTAGGGAAGCGGGGATGAAGATGTTAGAATCTCAGATTGCTCAAATCGCGAGCAAGAACGATACCAGGGCTCCGGGTCAACTTCCGACCAAGACGGACCAGAAAAAAGAGACTCTAAACATCATATCCTTAAGAAGTGGGGCTAAGGTGGGAGGCGAGAAGCAAAAAGGAAAACAGCCGAAGCCGATTGACAGCGAGGACGGTCGACCGACCCAGGAGCCAGGTCGACCGACCTCTGAGCAGAGTCTGGAAAATCCCGCTGTACAGGAAACAGGTCGATCGACCGAGGAAGAGGGTCGACCGACCCTCGATGCGGAACAGGAAGCTGCCTTTCGTCCCGAATTGCCAAACAACTTAAGAGATTTTCTTTTTCGGGGTGACAAGACCCCGGGATTTCTGAGAAGGGCTGCAAATACTGACTCTTCAGCCCCTCCTTTCCTGGAAAGACTCATACCTACATAGGAACAAGTATCTTTTGACAA
Organism: Silene conica; assembly: GCA_029255685.2. Classification (NCBI taxonomy): domain Eukaryota; kingdom Viridiplantae; phylum Streptophyta; class Magnoliopsida; order Caryophyllales; family Caryophyllaceae; genus Silene; species Silene conica. The sequence continues at coordinate 27,642,374 of CM055314.2, read as the reverse complement.
ATTCAAAGACGTAATTCGTTCATTAAATGTTCAAGTTCCGTTTTTAGAATTAGTTCAGCAGGTTCCTTCTTACCTTAAATTTATGAGACAACTTTTGTCAAGAAAGAGGTCTTTAGATAAAGTTGATTCAGTTGCCCTAACTGAGGAATCCTCCAGCTTCCTATCACATGTCATTGCCCCTCATAAGCTGGAGGATCCTGGCAGTTTTTCTGTCCCCTGCAATATAGGAACTTTCCCTGTGAAAAAGGCCCTATGCGACTTAGGAGCTAGTATCAGTGTTATGCCCCTTAGTGTAGCCATAAAACTTGGAATGACCAACTTTGCTGTAACTAGTATGACTGTCCAGATGGCGGACCGTACGTCTATGGAACCCGTAGGGGTGTTGGAAAACATCCCTGTGCGTATAGATAGATTTTTCTTCCCTGTAGACTTCGTAGTTTTGGACATCCCCGAGGATGCCCATATACCTATAATACTAGGAAGACCTTTCCTCCACACTGCGGGAGCCATCATAGATGTGGGCACTGGGACTTTAACTTTCAAAGTAGGAAAGCATTCCATTATTTATGGCCTATCTTACAGGAAAAATGATGCTATGACCCCTATTACCTAGAATGCTATTGCTTTTGAAAAGAAGTACAAAGTCATCACTACTTCTCCTATTTTATTGCCTACTCCTATACCTGTTTTTACACCTCCGCCCCAGATTGGGAGCAATATGGAGGATATTTCTACTGTAACTAATGCAGGAGTTGGTTTGGGGAAACCCAAAATAAAGGAGACTACCGTACAAAGGGGAGGAATGGGATTCTTAAGCTACAAGGAAGGTGAAGACCCAGATAAGAAGGATAAAGAGGATAGAGAAAAGAGAGGACAAGCTCAAGAGAAGAGTCCGTCGCATATGCTTTGCGGCGGGGAGGAGATGTGTTTTGCTATTCAAGCAAACACTGTGGAGACTACGGCACGTCGTCAAAAGCCGTGGTCGGAGATATTCCGCATCTTTAGCAGATAGTTGTTTCAATGTTCAGTTTTTAAGACAATTTACTTTTATTGTTGAGACTTTTTAAGTTTGCTTGCATTTTAGAACCTTTTCCGTCGTGCTTGCGTAGTTAGGATTTTGGAATTGTTTCTGGCATCTCGCGCATTTGTTGGATATATATATATAAATACTTTTTCAGGTTTTACGAAGAAACGAAGACCGCTGTGCAGCAGAGGGGTCGACCGACCTGAAATATGGGTCGATCGACTTGGTCCCTGAATTACTGGAGTTCCTGCAGTCTGCTGGAAGGTCGGTCGACCCAAAATATAGGTCGGTCGACCTATCCGTCCGTCACAGCATGTTCGTTTCTTCCTCGGGAATCGTGCACCAATCTTGGCTACTTGAGTGGCACTGCTGGCCACCAAAACCTCCCAGCTTACGCTGGTTTGGGGAGGGTTTTCACGCGCTTTATAACCCAGTGAGTTCTTTCCAGTTTTTCCTTAGCTTTTATCTATTTGTATCTGTCTTTTAATTTTCTGAAACCTTTACTTAGGCTAATGCACAATGGGGACATTGTGCGGGTTGGTTTGGGGAATGGTTTCGTGTCACATGCATTGCATTTCGTCTCACGTTTATTGCATTTCCGTATTGCATTGTTTTTCTTTATTTTTCCTTATATATACAAAACAAAAATCCAAAAAAATAGAAAAATTCAAAAAATTTCCAAAAAAATGCACGTTTATTTTAGCATATAGGTCGAGTCGGAACGAGAGTATTTCAAGGATGATTTTGCTATCTTACATGTTTATGCCTTTACCATGCCTTGTCAACTTGTTTTAGTATAAGAGTCCTTTGCATATCTACGAGTTTTTGTCAAACTATTTGTATATCTTGAGACTTGACGTATACCTTGGCAACCTACTATACATTCTAAGTTTTAGAGCTTATTTCCTGGTTTCATTTTCAAACCAGTTGTCTAGGATGTGAGTAGTACTCCCCTTGGAACATGTTACATCAATATGCATAAACATGAACTTGAATTGCTATATACTTGTTTTACTATCTCGTTTTGTGAATCTTGATACGTGCATTTGGGATCCCTTTTCTCCTATTTACCCATAAGCCCTACATAGCCAAATTTGCCTTTTTATTCCCCCAAAACTACATCCCATACTTAGCCTACCCTTCCAAGCTAGTATTTGTGGTCTTTGGTTTAACTTTTGAGGCATCTTGGTTTATATGCTATCTTGAGCAAAAAGAGAAAGAAAAGAAAGAAAGAAAAGAAAAAGAACAGAAAAATTCAGAAAAAGAAAGAAAGAAAAGAAAAACGAAAAAATCAAAATATACAGCAGAAAGTCAGTCAACCGACCACCCTTATAGGTCGGTCGACCACCTGACAGTGTTAGAATTCAAAATTTCGTTCTAAAATCCCTTTCTTTTACATGTTATCACTCCCGTACTTCGTTCAAAATAATTTGGGAGTCCTTTCTTATTTATAATGTGAGAGCTGTGCTACAAAAGAGCACCTTCTTAATATCAAAAAAAGTTGTGAAATATGTTGTTGGGAATCGGTTTTACTAGCTTGGCTATTAACCCCACAAATCCAAAAACATCTTAACCCCTTTTTACCTTTCACCTCACATATTTTTTACCTCAATTGCATGTATCTGAGTCACTTAATGAGTGTGTTTATACATAGTTGTAGAATTCTTGTTCATGTTAGATTGCAGGCATGTTTTCATGGGTCGTAGTTAGGTGAGTGTCTTTACAAAATACTTCTTTCTATCTTCTACATATACTCACCCTTTGTTTCATGAGTGTCTCGAGCGTACCGCGAGAGTCCATGGTAATAAGTCTCTATAGTCTCTAGTTTCCAAGTTTGACGACACCATAACTCGTTTGCATGATTTAAATGCTTTCTCATTTTGTACTTAGCTTTGGTTTTGGCTAACATGTAAATTTCGCTCTGAGATTGAAATCGTTCCATTAGTTAAGATCGAGTCTATTTCTTGCTTGGGGGCAAGCAAGGTTTGGTTTGGGGAATTTGATGCGTCTCTATTTTATGATGTTTTACATCTAATTTTACACGCATTTGGTCGCTCATTTACTATGTTTTAGCCCTTATTTTCCAACAATTGTGCACTTTCGTATTTTTATGCACTTTTGCAGATTTGTGCAGAAAAAGGGCAATTTTACACCAAACTTATGCCCTCGAGATTTTCTGCATAACTAAGGATCGAAGAAAGTCAACTGGAATCACTAATCAAGTACCAAGAGTCAAAACCGAGACAAATCAAAGCAATCTAATGCGGAAACGGGTCGACCGACCTATTACTTGGGTCGGCCGACCAGATATCTGTTATGAAAGCCCAGAATTTTCCTGAAGCCCGTAAAGAGGTCGACCGACCCACATAGTAGGTCGACCGACCTCTGCGCAGCCCAGAAGTTTTTCAGAAGTCCATTAGAAGTGTTGGAGTCTTTAAGAAACTCCTAATTGCCGCCCTATATAAACTAATCTTTCGTTTAGGGTTAATCATCGAGTTCGACATTCAGAATTATTCAGCTTTATTTAGTTTTATTCAGTCTTTAGTTTAATTACAATCTTTCAATATTATCGAAGCACTTTAGTTGTTCATCAATCATTCAAGCATTCAATAAAGTTTGTTTCTTTCCATCTTAATTCCAATTTCTGGTAATTCTTCCTTAATTTAGTTCTATTATTGTTCTTATTATTAGCGCATTCGGTTTAAGATAGAATCCCAAAACTTTATCGTAAATTGCATGTTTAGATTGATAATTGTTATGATTGCCATGTTTATCCCTGTTTTTATTGTTGTTGCGATAATCATGCGTAGCTAAATACTTATGTTAGGATGTAGGGGATGAATATGCGTAGGTAATATAAAGTTTGAGACCGACTTGTAGCAGGGCCGTGGTCGGCCGACTCACATAATGGGTCGGTCGACCAAGGCGGTGGTCGGCCGACTGGGCTAGCCGGTCGGTCGACCCACTCGCGTTCGTATTCTGTTCGTTTTAATTCATGAACTATAATACCCTACAATGAGACTGAAAGGAGACTTGTAGGATGTTAGTAATCACCTACCCAAGATTGAAAGATACGGGAGGGGCATTGGTTTACACCTTAAGACGGCTAGGTTACTCAAGACTGAAAGGTATGTAACCTAGAATTTAGGAATCACCCTTATTGTTGACACCAATAATTGTGAGACCTAGGAACTAATAGCATAGGCCGAAAGGAGCTATTAGGTACCATAGACCGAAAGGATATGTTACACCCCTTACGCGACTGCAATACATGTTGACCTTAGGATTTATATTACCTTAGCTACTTGTTACCCAAACATCCTAGCATCCCTTTTATTATAATTTTATTCTTGCCTTTTATTTCTTATTTTATTTTAATCTTTGCTTAGACTTAGTAATCAACTAATCAACCCCCAAATTTTGTGACCTTAAACATTAACATCAAACAATAAACATTCCCCACCTCTCTGTGGTTCGACCCTGACTTTCACTATCTATAGTTTAAGTTTAGGAATTATAAATTTTATCTTTGGTACCCTCAACGACGGCATCACACGTAATGTTACATTCTACCCCACTAAAAAAAAAAGTTACGTCCTCGTAACTTACCTCAAACGAATAAGTGCGGATAACGCTCCTTCATGGACGCCTCGGACTCCCAAGTAGCTTCCTCCACGTTGTGATTGGTCCACAAGACCTTCACTAACATTGTATAATTTCTTATGAAAATGTCGATTTACATGTTATTGTTTGATAATATGTGTGATTGCCTAAAATGTTTAAAACAAAAACGTGAGCTTCTTATTCCTAAGCCATGAGGTTTTAATTTTTTTTTCGGCCCTTATTTATTATTATGTTGTTTTTGTTATTACTAATATTATATGATAATCTTCATATCAAATAAATTATAAATATAGATTTATAGTTAGAACAAATGTATAAAGATAATAAAAAGGGTGTTAAAACCATGAAATATGATTTTAGGGTTTATTGATTTGTTATCGTTTTTATTTATATTATAGGATAATATTTGTATTAAATAATTTATAAATGATGATTTATAATCATGACAAATTAGTTTTTTTTTTTTTTAAAAAAATAAAAATAAAAATAAAAACAACCTCTTTTTGCCGTAAGGAACAGAGATAGAAAAAGAAAAAAAACGAGAGTTATTTGATAATTTTCGGTTATTTAATCATTTATTTATTTTAAAATGTTTATTATATCTAATTTGATGATACACACAAGATTCTAAAATTGTTTAGAATTTTAATTGAATTATGATTTACATGTATGAGAAGTAATTTTCTCTATTTTAGTTTAATGTTTTTATTATGTTGTTAATGATATTGCTTTACAATGAAGGTTTTATTTATTTTGGCAATTGTTGTAATATTTAATGATGTAATCTAGTGTGGCCTTAGTTTTGGATTACTTTTTGGTAATGGTGGAATGTAATCAGGTGATGTATTTTATGAGATCTCGCATCTCCCCATTGTAATTTCTTTATTCTTTATTTTAGATTAAATGTAAATAGGATTTGCATTGTAATAGCTTAGAATAAAGAAGAAGAGGAGATTGAAGCATTCATTTCCAGCTTTTGGTGAGTCCATTTTACATCACAAGATGAAGAACAGTGATCCCACGAAGCTTCTCGGGTCCATGTGATTGGATTCCCAAGTTGTATTTACTGTTATTCATAGGATATGCCACACTAGGATTTTATGTTTTATTCTCTTCATTGCCTGTTTTTTTGCATATCATTATATTCCGCCTAAACCAAACCACCTATATGCATGTAAAATGACCCATGTAGTTTATTTTGCATTTTGACATATGATGTTTTATATTTTCCATCAGTCATTCCTACTCACCTTAAATAGTTAACTTAAATGAGTTTAAAATGATGATGGGATCTCACTCTACATAAAATTGAGAAATTAGCCCTTCTAAGTCAAAACCACTATGAATCCCTTGTTCGTCGGTGGGCATATAGGACCCGTTGTTATCTCCATATGGACCCCTTCTACCTCGGGTAAGTAGTGGGTTGTGACCTAGTTGAACTTAGCACGATGATTCAATCATGTTATTCAAGTCATTGTGGACTAAAAGACAAATTTAAGAAATTTGACAACTGAGAGTTCTAGTGTAGAACCAGTTAAAAGGTTAACTCACCAAATCGGGATTTGGGTCTTGGCATACATTATATAATTCTTTGAGTGAGATCGATTATATTATGTTATATATCTTTGATTAATAGATTTTAAATTCTATGATTACTCATGTTTATTTATTTTTCTCATTTGTAGATCATTTAATATCCGCTTTTAAAAATGACTGATCCAAATGCAACTCCGGGACCTAGTGCCACCCTCACAAGAGAGTCGTAGTTACGCTCCTTCATGGACCACGTCTCCTATAATCAGAACTCCCGCCTTAAGAATGATGGGAGTAACTTTACCGATTGGGAGGCAACATTATGGAATGCTGCCATTGCTGATGGTAAGCTGAAGTATTTGGTTGAGCCGATTCCGGCTGAACTAACTACAAGGACTGGAGCCCAACGAACTGCATATGATGAGTTCGTTCGTGAAGCAGGTGCGATTAAGAACGTACTTATATATGCAATGGAAAGCAATTTGCAGCGCCGCTTCATTTCTCAAGGTGCAAATAAGATTTTCACCACCCTTACCAATGAGTTCTCGCAAGCTCCGAGAATCATAAGGTATGACGCAGCAGTTCGCTTCTTCGAGGCAAAACTGATAAAGGGCCAAGCTGTTAGCCCACACATCCTTAAGATGATTGAGAATGTGGAAGTTCTAGAGTCTCGTGGTTGCAAGATTGAGGAGTTAGTCATTGTAGACCGTATCTTACACTCCCTTCATTATGGGTTCACTCAATTTAGGGTGAACTACAACATGAATGACATGAAAAAGAGTCTTCACGAAATCCACTCTCAGCTCGTGCAAGCTGAGAAGGATCTCAATTTGAGTGGGAGTGCTAATAAGGACGTCCTCGTCATACAATCTAATTGGAAAGGGAAAGGAAAGGCAAAGGCTCCCTTAAATGTTAAGAAGCCACAGTTCAAGAAGAAGCAGCAGCCTAAGCCCAAGAGTGGACCTGGTGAGACCAGTAACTCAAAAGGCAAAGCTAAGGGCAAAGGGAAAGAGGGAGAGTGCCACCATTGCCACGAGTCCGGGCATTGGAAGAGGATCTACCCTAAGTACCTCGATGATATCAAGGCTGGACGTGTGACAGCTACATGTATATATTCATTTATTCATATGATTGAAATAAACCATGCAAGTTCAGCAGCGCAACATGGGTATTTGATACTTGTTGTGGTTCTCACTTGTGTAATCACTTGCAGGGTTTAAGGGACGTCCGTAAACTTGAGAAGGGGGACGTGGACCTTCGCGTTGGAAATGGTGCAAAGGTTGCAGCTGTCTCCATAAGAACTTATGTACTCAAACTACCTAGTGGTTTTGAGTTATTTTTGAATAATTGTTATTTTGTTCCTAGTTTGTCGAAAAACATTGTTTCTATTTCTGTTTTGGATACGGAAGGATTTTGTTTTAATATTAAGCACAACTGTTGTAATTTTTCATTAAACGATATGATTTATGGTAAAGTTGTTTCCGTAAACGGAATATTTGTTTTAGACCAAACCACCGAGGTTTATCATGTGAATAATAAAAGGGTTAAAACAGGTGATAAAGAACAAACATATTTATGGCACTGTCGCATGGGACACATCAATGAAAAACGCGTAGAGAAACTCATTAAGAATGGGACAATCCTACCATTTCATTACGAATCAATTGGTACGTGTGAATCATGTGTCATCGAAAAGACGACTCGTATTTCTTTTAAAGGTATTGGGATGCGAGCTAGTGATCTCTTTGGACTCATACATACAAATGTGTGTGGTCCTATGACTATCACAACAAGAGATGGCTATAGATATTTTATCACTTTTACGGATGATTTGAGTAGATACGGGTATGTCTACTTAATGAAACATAAAAGTGAATCCTTCGACAAGTTCAAGGAATTCTAAAATAAGTTTGAGAATCAATTGGATAGGAAGATTAAAGCACTTCGATCTGATCGCGGTGGCGAATATATTTCGACTGAGTTTGATCAACACCTAAAAGACCGTGGTATTGTATCACAGTTGACTCCACCTGGAACACCACAATTAAATGGTGTATCCGAACGGAGAAACCGAACTTTATTAGATATGGTTTGATCCATGATGAGTCACACGGTTGTGCCTGATTCATTATGGGGATTTGCTCTTCAATCGGCTACTCTAATACTTAGCCGAAGTCCGACTAAAGCAGCGGACAAGACTCCATATGAGATGTGGAAAGGAAAAGTTCCTGACTTGTCTTTTATTCGGGTTTGGGGCTGTGAAGCTTATGTCAAGTGGAGTCACGAAGACAAGCTAGGCCCAAGATCGGTCAAGACTTACTTTGTAGGTTGTCCAAAAGGAGTTTTTGTTCACTACCTTTATTCACCTACCGAACAAAGAGTTTTTGTTGCGGCTAGTGCAAAGTGTTTAGAGAAAGAGTTTCTCTCGAACAAACAAAGTAGTTGGACTTTTGATCTGTCAGAGGTTCAAGAACCAGAAACCAACAGTGTGATGGAAGAAAGTGTTCCTTCCACATCTGCTATGGTATCCATTCCAGAGGAACCTAGGAGGACGGTTCGAGTTTCTCACCCCCAGACCGATACATTGGTATGGTTGAGGAGGGTGGTTGATACCCGTCGTTGAGGGTGTCAAAGATAAAATTTATAGTTCCTAAACTTTAACTATAGATAGCGAAAGTCAGGGTCGAACCACAAGGAGGTTGGGAGTGTTAGTCGTTCTATGCCTATGTCTTAAGGTAACAATTGAGGGTTTGAAAGTTTGATGTTTGTTTGTCACTAAGTCTAATAATAAAAACAAGAATAAGACTGAAATAAAGATGTGAAAAAACTATGATAAAAGAGATGTTAGGATGATTGGGTCGTTATAGCTACGATGGCAGACGGTCTAGGTCAACATGTATTGCAGTCGTGTAAGGGGTATAACAAATCCTTTCGGTCTATGTTATCTAATAGCTCCTTTTGGCCTATGCTATTAGTTCATAGGTCTCACAAATATCGGGTGTCAACAATATAGGTGATCCCTAATGTCTAGATCGCATACCTTTCAGTCTTAGTAACCTAGCTGTCTTAAAACGTTAACTAATTCCCTTCCCTTATCTTTCGATCCCAGGGTGGTCATTATTAAGAATCCTACAAGTATCCTTTAGGTTTTGTCGTAAGATATTGCTATTAACATAAGAAAACAGGTCTGATCATAAACGGAGTTGGTCGACCGACCAACTATTCCAATCGGTCGACTAACTACCTCAGTCGACCGACCAGATAAGCCAGTCGGTCGACCAAGGTCTGCTACAGGTAATAGCAGATTACGTTCATGTTTATGCATATTGATGTAATATGTCTCAAGGGGAGTACTAATCACATTCCTAAACAAATGGTTATGAATGAAACCAGAAATAAAGCTCTAAAACTCAGAATATAAAATAGTTTGCCAAAGGTCTAAGTCACGTCTCAAGAATAGCAAATAGTTTGACAAAAACTCGTGGATATGCATATGATTCTGTACTAAAACATGTTGACAAGGCAAGGCATAGGCATAAACATACGAAAATGTAAAATCATCATTGAAATACTCTCGTTCCGACTCGACCTATATGCTAAAGTAAACGTGCATTTTTTTGAAATTTTTGAAATTTTCTTATTTGTTTTTGGATTTTTGTATATGCAATGGAAAATCAAAGAAACGATGCAAGACGGAAATGCAATAAACGTGTGACAAAATGCAGTAAAACAAATGAATGTGACACAAAACCCTTCCCCAAACCAAATCGCACAATGTCCCCATTGTGCAATAGCATAAGCAAAGGTTATGAAAAATGGGAAATTGTGTAAAAGGGAAACAAAGGAAAAATATAGAAGGAACTTACAAGATTTAGCGCAAACGAAAACCTCCCCAAACTAGCGCGAGCTGAGAGGTTTCGGTGGCCAGCAATGCCACTCCAAAGACCTGAAAAGGAATAAGAAGACAAACCCCTTTTCGGAGATTAAAGGTGTTTCGGGTGATAGATGATGGTTACAAGGTTTAAAAAATAGAAAAGAAAATGAAAGCATAAAAGAAAGAGTAAGGAGAATGACTGCCTAATCTTGCTTGCACGCTTCCCGAGACAGATGAGAACAAGCTGTAACAGGTGATGTGGTCGACCGACCACCCCACTTGGTCGACCGACCAAGTGTCGGGTTATAGTGACCGTCTGGGTTGCAGTGGCTGGTCGATCGAATGATGCATCTGGTCGGTCGACCAGAATTCCTGTAAAATGCTCTTTTTCTTCTCCGAGTTAACTCATTTGGATTGAGTTAATTCTTTTTCCAAACCTGTAAAACAACATATATGCGCCTAAAGACTGTGATTAAAAACTAAATGTAAGATTAGAGATAAAAACTTGATAGCAAAATTTTATGATCAGTACTCTGACGGAATTAGGCTTAAATAAGAAATTTTGAAAGTTAAATCCCTTGACCTAATCATCCGTGGGCTTTTCTGATTTTTCAAATCTCGTGCTTTGGTCGACCGACCGATGATGCTGGTCGGTCGACCAGTTATCGGTCCCGTTGACCTATCTGATCTTGAAATTAGATTTCTGAACTTTAGTGATCAGGTGCCTTGGTCGACCGACCACTGTGTTAGGTCGGTCGACTAAGAGTGCTGCTATGTCAGCTCGTTTAACTTTAGAAATTGGTCTTTCGGTCTTTGAAATGCGCCTCGGACTTCGTTTCTTCTTTATTTCTTCGTTCCTTAAGCATGCAAAAATCTTGAGGGTAATACTTGGCTCGAAATCGCCTCATTTCCGCATAAATCTGCAAATTAGCATAGAAACACGAAAGTAGACGAAATAGGGGAATAGTGACCAAAAACTCGTAAATGAGCTTTGAAATGTGTGCAAAAATAGATGTAAAACATCATAAAATAGACACGCATCAAATTCCCCAAACCAAACCTTTTTTGCCCTCATGCAAGAATTAGACTCCATCTTAAACCTATGGAACGATTTCAATCTCAGAGCGAAATGCACATGTAAGCCTAAACCAATTTAATGCAAAATCAACAAGGACATATTAGTAATTGAATTATGCAAGCGTGTTATGAAGTTGTCAAACTTGCTAATCTATCAACCATAGAGACTTTTCACTACAACGATTCCTGAAACGGGCGACATAAATTGGCGACTGAAAACATTCGCCAAATACATATTAGCGACTGAAAACAGTCGCCAAAAAGTCGTCGCAGACTTTAGTCGCCAAAAAAACTCGGGCGACTAATGTCAGTCGCCAAATTTGGCGACTGAAAGGGTAGTCGCCATACTTAGAATTTGGCGACTGAGGAAGTAGTCGCCAAATTAGCGACTGAAAAATGGTAGTCGCCAATTTGGCGACTGAAGGGCTGTCGCCAATTTGCCCATTCCGTCGCCAAAGCCCCTGACTTTCCAGGGGTTTTGGTTTTTGTTGCTCTGTTTTGGCGACTGAAGTCAGTCGCCATTCACATCGTGTCAGTCGCTAAAATTCCTGGGCATTTTTCATGAAAATTCATTTCGTTTCTGCCTAATCCAATGCGAAATAAATTCAGTACACCTGCAACCAGAAAGTAACCAGCAATTGGTGACGAACACCCTTTGAAACATCAACCAAATATCCTTTTATAGAAAAAGAGAACCATTATCAAATTACAAGAACCCGTTACCTAAACTAATAATTCTCCACGTTCGACAATTTTTCCTAAGTTACTAAACTAATTAACTACTTGAAATCCCATGCTAGCTCCACTACCGTCGCCTCCCTTTCCAGTTGGATCGTTAGGATCTTCATTAAATGGCCGTGAACCGGGGTTACAAGAGTAGAAATATGTCTCCATGGCTTTAAGACATTCTCTCATCAACCGCATATCCTCATCTCTTTCCGCATTTGCGGCTCTTTCTTGGTCAAGTTGCGATTGCAATTGACTTACAAGAGCGGGCTCGTAGGTTTGTCGCGGCTCATATGAGGACCTTCTAGCCGGTTCCTTGAAAAATACCCCATGAGCTTGTCCGGTCCCATATACCATACCCTTCTTGTAACCATCCACCAATTTAAACCAAATTTCATTATCTGACCGCTCAGGGTGGGCCTCTTTCTCTGCCTCATATGCCTCCTAGAACATTAAGAAAACTATTATTAGTTAAGCAAAAACAATCATTATCGAAGTTAACAAAAAAACATCATATTAGTTGAGATAAATTATCTTACATATAACTCTTTGTCCTTCGCTTTGATCCAGATTCTTCTCTGCGTCTTTTCGTTGACCTTCGAATGCGTGTCAAGGAAAAGTTCGGGGGCCGTCATCATCGTCTTCTTGCCGCCGTCTTTCTTGCTTCTATTCTTCTTCTTCTTCCCTCCCTAAATAGGGAAAATTGTTAATATAAGAAGTATAGTATAGTCATTCAAAAAAGAAGTATTCATTCAAAACTTACACTAAAAATACGCGTCAAAAATGATCGTGATCCTCCGTGATGGGTAGGCTCGACCTCTGCATCTTTTTTCCCTCCTCTTTTGTTGAACTTTTTTTGAGCGGACACTGCTTGGAACTCGGGAGTCTCGCGCCGCTTCATGAGATCCTGATATTTCTCACCTACAATTAAAAAGTATGTTAGTAGTATTAAGATATTTCATTAATTCTTGTATTTACAAGTGACAAAACTTATATATATGTACCTTTAAGAATCTCCGGTTCCTTCTTTCTTGTAGAAATCTTGTAGATATATTCTCTATATCTTATTTTACCAACTTCATGGTACCTCTCTAGGACGGATGCTTCATGTTCAGGAGCCCAATAAAAAGATTGTTACACAAAAAAAAACATTAAATGTAACAACGATATTAAGTATTTGACTAAAATAATTAAAAAACAACTATAATTAATGCAATTACCCGATACGCATTGAACCAAGCTTCCTTTTGAGTCGTATTAGCTTTGGTTAAGAAGTAGGCACAGGACCTAACAGACTCTCCTTTGTGCTAGAAGTTACCCCTCGACGAGGAGTCTGATGTCTAAACCTGTAACAGAAATTGTTAATTATAATAAATCATTTTATTACTTTAAAAAATGAATAATACACATTTAATAAATAACAACACTTACCATAGTCCCGCCGGATCAAGTATAATCCGGCCATCCTGGGTGTACTGAAACTGTACACCATCGTCATCCTCCTCCTCCACTTCAGGCTCGATCTGTACCTCTTCTTCTACTACCACCGCCTCGCTGTCTACCTCGACCTCCTGCCATCTACAATCACATAAATGAAAATATTATTAGGTGAAAAGAAAACATAAATTAAACCGATCAAGCATGGATGTAAAATTGCACAACTATTATATACCAAATTAATCATCATCCTCATCATCTTCTTGATCTTCATCATCATCATCACCAACATCTTCATCCTCATCCTCGTCCTCATCCTCATCCTCATTCTCAACATCATCATCATCATGCACTGTCACTACTTCTTCAACTTCCTCCCATCCTTCTTCCACCTCAATATTAATATTCTCATTATCCTCCTCCTCTTCCAACTCTTCAAACTCTTCATCTTTTATCGTGATTGATTTCGTCTGTTGGAGACAAAATTGTCCCATTTGCTACTATTTCTTCTTGAAAAAAGGAGGTATCAATTTGTGATCGTGCCTTTGTCTTAATGACTGCCCACCATACCTTACTATTTCTATCATTTGTCGTGCTTGGATAGGAAGCGAAATACACTTGTTGAGCCTGATGTGCAAGTATAAATGGATCATACTTAGAGTATGTTCGGGTACGATTCACTTCTACAAGCTTGTAACATTCATGTACTCTCATTCCAGCCGGGGAATTATCCTTCCACTCAATCTTGAATATGGTAGTCTTGTAAGCACGGTCACGACCATTGTAAGACATCTCAAAGATGTCCTCTATAATACCATAATATTCGTGGTCATCAACGGAAGAAATAGTAACTCCATAATTGCATCTAGCCTTACCCTTACCATGGTCGAATGTGTGGAAATTAAATCCATTAACTAAATATCGGTTCCACATCTTAACCAAGCGTGAAGGACCGAAGGCTAAACTCCTTATCAAATCATCTTAGATATTGAACTCAATCACATGGTTCAGAAACCATTTTGGGAATTTGTCTTCATGTTTATCCCAAACATCATCCTTACTTACATTAGGATGTTCCTTAATGAAATCATTCACAAACTTCGTTTCATATGACTCTAAGATCTCACTATTTGATAGAACGTATAAGTGAGCACGATTGCATTCCTTGTCATCCAAATATCTCGTTCCACCTTTAGAGGAACAACCTTCACCATCTTGAGTTTGAAAAAACTCGGGTAAACTTGTATCAACTTCATCTGCTTCATCAAGATTCAAGTTTTTTGCTTTGGTTTCTATATGTTTTTCAAAGTAGAGAGAACAAAAATTTGCAATCTCTTCCGTTAAATAGGCATTGCATATAGAACCTTCTACCTTTGCTTTGTTTCCAATCTTTTTCTTCAAATGATTAAGAAACCTATATATAAATGATTCATTCATTATGTTGTTAAATAAAGTTTGTAATATATTAGTTAATCTAAAATTTCAAAAATAAGTAATACTCTTAGTACCTTTCAAATGGATACATCCATCTATATTGAACGGGTCCTCCAACTTTGGCTTCATAGGGCAAATGGACCGGTAGATGCTCCATGGAGTTGAAAAATGAAGGGGAATATCATCTCAAGCTTACATAATATTAGTGGTATTTGATCTTCTAGATGAATCATGTCATCAACACATATTGAAGACGACCATAAATCTCGAAAAAATTGACTAATCTCAACAATTGCATTCCATACCGTGGTTGGGAGGAGATGTTTCAAAGCAACGGGTAATAGTCGCTCCATGAATACATGACAATCATGACTTTTCATGCCTTGTAACCTGAGCCTCTTAAGATCAACACATCGACGAAAATCTGAAGCATATCCATCAGGGAATTTCAAATTTCGTAACCACTCACATAAAACCTTCCTTTGTGGTTTGTGTAGAGTGTAAATGGCTTTTGGCTTGGACCCATCATTGCGAATATGTAATTTGGGACGATCACAAAACATCTTCGAGTCTTTTCTTGATCCAATAGTGTCACATGTTTCGCCTTCGACATTCATGATCATGTCAATTAATTGCTCAAAAAAATTCTTTTCTATATGCATCACATCCAAGTTGTGTCTGATTAACATTGTTTTCCAATATGGAAGGTCCCAAAAAATGCTTCTTTTAAACCAACCATTTTTTTCTTCTTTTTGAGTTCTTTAAACTCTTCTTCAGTACCATCAATAGAAGATGGGAAATCACATACCAACTCCCATACCTCATCACCTGGAAGATGATCCGGGGCATCATCAAGTACCTCTTTCCCTTTTTTGAAAGCTTTCTTGTTTCTCCTAAGAGAATGATTTAGTGGTAAAAAGCATCTATGACAATCAAACCAACTAATTTTCTTGGAATTCGGAAGCCAAAAGGTTTTAGTTTCACCCATGCAACGAGGACATGCTTTTTGTCCCGCAGTAGCCCAACCAGATAGCATACCATATGCGGGAAAATCGTTTATTGTCCATAAAAGTGAAGCTCTTAGTTGAAAATTCTGCTTTCTGAAAACATCATATGTTTCCACCCCAACTTCCCACAATTGTCTCAATTCTTCCACTATTGGTTGTAAATAAACATCCAAATGGCCTTTCAGATTTTTAGGACCGGGAATAATGAGAGACAAGAAAATGAATTCTCTTTTCATACATAACCAAGGGGGTAAGTTGTATGGTGTGACCATTACGGGCCAACAAGAGTAATTCTTACCAAATTGGGTAAAAGGACTAAATCCATCCGTACACAAGCCAAGTCGCATATTCCGGGTTCCTCGGCAAATTCAGGATAGATTTGATCAAATCGTTTCCATTCTTCCCCGTCACTTGGATGACACATCTTCCCCGGAGTACGTGGATTTTCTTTGTGCCATGTCATTTGTTCGACAAGTTTTTTGGTAGAATAAATTCTTTGAAGTCTTGGGGCAAGAGGAAGGTAAATTAATTGGTTTTCTGCTATTGGTTTCTTACACTTTTGACCCCTTTTACCACTCTTGTTGCCTTTTTTCGTTTTGAAAACAACATCTCCATCACTTTTCTAAAATCTATCCCTTCCACATTTTCTGCACTTGTCAAGTAACGCATCATCTTTCCAAAACAACATACATCCTTCGGGACATGCATCAATCTTTTGATGCGGTAACTGAAGACCTTTAACTATTTTTTTTGGTGTTGTAGAAACTTCGAGTCATGACGTTATCTTCGGGGATAGCATCCTCAAGGAAAGAAGCAATACCATCAACGACAGGAAATGGCATATTATACTCACACTTCAAGGTTACTATCCTAGAGGCGGCTTGTAATAATGACATTCTGCTCCCTTCGTATAAAGGTTGTTCCGCAGCTTTTAACATGTCAAAAAAAGCCTTTGCTTGGGGATTTGGAGGTTGCTCTTCATTCAAGGCTACACGGTCGTCATTATTGGCAACATTAAATTCCAAGGCATCAACAACCATATCTCTATATGGGTTCTCATCAATATGTTCGATGTGAGGTTGTTCGTGAATTGGGGAATAGCCTTCTCCATGAGAAATCCAATTATAATAATTTGGACGAAACCCATTTGTATAGAGATGTTCTTGTACCTCAATGACATATAGGTATTTCATATTTCGACATTTGCTACAAGGACACCTAAGTTTATTTTCTAACGAGTTATATTCCTCTTGTTGCTTAGCAAATTCAATAAACTCGGCAACACCCTCTATAAACCTAGCATTAGAACGTCTCTTCTTAATATCTAACCCTCCATCATACATCCATGAACGTTCCAATCTCTTCATTTTAATCTAAACAAAAACCCATAAAACAATTTTCAACAATAAAAGTACATATATCTAAATTAAAATTACACTCATTTAATTAAAGAACAACCAAAATCACATAAAAATAACAATTTATTAACAACAATTTCCAATGTATACAATTAACCACAACCTAATAAGCTAATTTAAGACGGTCTTAATAAGCTAGTATAATCTAACTAACATCCTAATAAGCTATTAAACATCCTAATCGACTACTTTAATCTAATTAACTAACATCAATAAGGCTAACAACATCGTCTTATACAAACTTCTTATAAACCCTAACCCACAATTATCTAATTAATATGCTAATTGGCTTCTAATACCTAATTAATCACAATCTAATAAGCTAAGACGGTCTTAATAACCTACTACAATCACTAAATGCACAAAACAAAACAACAATCAAACAAAAAATTGAAATTGAAATTGTACTACAAGGGAGTATACAAACCTTAAATGAGTTGAATGAAGGGAAGAACACGTATGGTGGTGGTGGTGGTGGCCGGAATCCGGTGACGGTGGTGTTGAGGGTGGCCGGAACACGTAGGGTAGGGTGGTGGTGGTGGTTTTCGCGATTTATGGGTTTGTGTGTTTGTTTAATTGCGAATAAGGAAGGGGGGGGAATGCAGCTGCTGTTTGTATAGCGCAATTTGGCGACGGAATCACCAAATTGGCGACTGAACTGTGCTGTCGCCAAAATTAGCGACTAATTTCTGTCGCCAAAGTGTTATTTCTGTCGCCCGATTGTGTCGGTGGTGGTAAATTTGGGGGAAAAGGTCAGTCGCTAAATTGGCGACTGATTTCAGTCGCCCGAGTTTTTATTCAGTCGCCAAATTGGCGACTACCTGTTGCAGTCGCCAAAAACTGTCGCCCGATTCAGATTTTCTTGTAATGTTTCACAATGGACTCTCGCGGGTCGCTCAAATCACACAATAAGCACAGGGTGAGTTTATGTAAAAGATAGAAATTAAGAAGTCATTTGTAAACACACTCACCTAGCTTCGACCCATGAAAACATGCCTGCAATCTAACATGAAAATAAACTCTACAACCGTGCATATATATACTAATCAAGTGACTTTGACACACGCTGAGGTAAAGAAAGATGTGTGAGGTAATGGGTAAGAAAGGTTAAGATGTTTTTGGATAAGTGGGGTTAAATAGCATAGCTAGCAAAACCGGGATCCAACAACAAATTCCATAACTTCCAACCCAATGAACTTAAACACGGTGCTATTTTGTAGCACAAGACTCACAAAATTTTCAAGGAAAAGACTCCCAAGTATTATGAATGAAGTACGGGAGTATTAAGTAATAAAGAAAGGCATTTTTTGAGCAGACTGCAAGTTTCTGTTTCTGAGAGTTGGTCGACCGACCAGTTGATGCGGTCGATCGACTGACTTGCAGTGATTTTTTCAATTTTTCTTTCTTTTTCTGATTTTTTCTGATTTTCTTTTCTTTTTCCTTCTTTTTCTTTCTTTCTTTCTTTTCTTTCTCAAGAGGACATACAAATACCAAAGATGGCTCAAAAAATTCGATTGACCACAAATACTAGCTCGGTAAGGTAGGCTAAGTATGGGATGTAGTTTTAGGGACAAAAAGGCAAATATGGCAATGTAAGCCTTATGGGTAAGATAAGAGAAGGGACCTCAAATGCACATGTCACAAATCACAAAATAAGATAACATACAGGTATATAGCAGATTACGTTCATGTTTATGCATATTGATGTAACATGTCTCAAGGGGAGTACTACTCACATTCCTAAACAACTGGTTATGAATGAAACCAGAAATAAAGCTCTAAAACTCAGAATATAAAGTAGTTTGCCAAAGGTCTAAGTCAAGTCTCAAGAATAGCAAATAGTTTGACAAAAACTCGTGGATATGCATATGATTTTGTACTAAAACATGTTGACAAGGCAAGGCATAGGCATAAACATACGAAAATGTAAAATCATCATTGAAATACTCTCGTTCCGACTCGAGCTATATGCTAAAGTAAACGTGCATTTTTTTGAAATTTTTGAAATTTTCTTATTTTTTTTGGATTTTTGTATATGCAAGGGAAAATAAAAGAAACGATGCAAGACGGAAATGCAATAAACGTGTGAAAAAATGCAGTAAAACAAATGAATGTGACACAAAACCCTTCCCTAAACCAAATCGCACAATGTCCCTGTTGTGCAATAGCATAAACAAAGGTTATGAAAAATGGAAAATTGTGTAAAAGGGAAACAAAGGAAAAATATAGAAGGAACTTACAAGATTTAGCGCAAACGGAAACCTCCCCAAACCAGCGCGAGCTGAGAGGTTTCGGTGCCCAGCAATGCCACTCCAAAGACCTGAAAAGGAATAAGAAGACAAACCCCTTTTCGGAGATTAAAGGTATTTCGGGTGATAGATGATGGTTACAAGGTTTGAAAAATAGAAAAGAAAATGAAAGCATAAAAGAAAGAGTAAGGAGAATGACTCCCTAATCTTGCTTGCACGCTTCCCGAGACAGATGAGAACAGGCTGTAATAGCTGATGTGGTCGACCGACCACCCCACTTGGTCGACCGACCAAGTGTCGGGTTATAGTGACCGTCTGGGTTGTAGTGGCTGGTCGACCGACTGATGCATCTGGTCGGTCGACCAGAATTCCTGTACAGTGCTCTTTTTCTTCTCCGAATTAACTCATTTGGATTGAGTTAATTCTTTTTCCAAACCTGTAAAACAGCATATATGCGCCCAAACATGCGCAGAATCCCAAAGTACCAAGTCTAAAAGTCTAAAACAAAACAACTAAGCGAAAAGTCTAAGTCTAAACCAAAATAACAACTAAAAGTCTTAACAAAAAACAGAAAATAGTCTCGAAAATCAGAAATGCCAAAAACTCATCCGCGGAAGATGCGGAATATCTCGGACCAAGGCTTTTGACTACATGCCGTGGCCTCCACCGTGCTTGTCTTGATAGCCAAGCATGTCTCTACCTCGTCACAAAGCATATGTGACGGTCCACTATCCGTAGCTTCTTCTCTTCTTTCCTTGTCCTCCGCATCCACTTCGTCGGGCTCATCATCCGACCCATAGCTCAACAATCCAAGTCCTCCTCTTTGCACGATAGGCTCTTTGACGGTAGGTTCCCTTCCTTGCTCCTTTTCCTTCCCCCAGCCAAATCCTGCAAACGATGAAACAAGAGTGTCCTCCATATTGCTCCCAATCTGGGGCGAAGGTGTAATAGCATGTATTGGTATAGGTTCCAATGTAGGAGACTCGGTAACGACCACATACTTCCTTTCGGAAGTTAACGCATTGCAAGTGATGGGGGTCATGGCATCCTTTTTCCTATAGGATTGCCCAAAAATTATAGAGTGTTTCCCTACCTTGAAAGTCAAAGTCCCACTCCCCACAACAATAATTGCACCAGCATTATGCAAAAAGGGTCTCCCTAGAATGATAGGTATATGGGCATCGTCAGGGATATCCAACACAACAAAGTCAACGGGGAAAAATAACCCGTCAATGCGAACGAGAATGTTTTTTAACATCCCTATGGGTTCTACCTGTTGGGAAATGTGTCCTCAACAATTGTGCGATCACGACAGTGATAAAAATCATTGTCATAAATCTTATGAAATGAATATGCAAGGGACGATCCAATATTTGATATAGTCAACTGACCAACATTAATCTGTAATGATTGGCTGACTAGAGTTTGACATTACTGTCGTATGACGGTGGTGGTCAGTTGATCCCTTTAGGTCACACCTTTAGGACTAACCCCTTAAACGTATATTGATTAATTGTATAGGATACAGATTGATCGATATTCTTAAAACCGTATATTGAGAATTCAGAGGTTGAATCTTAAAGTAAGATTTATATTTGAAATTGAAATGTGTCAATTGTCAAATATTAAACGATATTTTAGAAATATCAAAATTAGTATAATCAACGGTTCATGGTTATAACAAACGTTGTTGATATATCGTATCGACGATTATTACGATAACCATATGTTGGGACAGTAATTTCGAATTACTTAATAATTTGTTAAATGTGATTTAATTAATTTAGAAATATTATTTATATGATAAATTTATATTTTAAATTAATACAATTATTATGTCACATAAGATGTTACGTAATGAGTTAAATTGTACGAATTATAAAACGTAAAATGAAGGTCCATTTTACGTATGTGTATACCGTGTAAGTGACATTATAAGATAATATTATATATGATATATTATCTAATATTTTTAAGTCAAATGTGATATGACTTCACTATGTGCATGTGAGCATGCAAAAGGGATTAAAATCCCTTCCCTATGCTCTTACTTACACGACACACCCACCACCCCAACCAAACCTATTTTGTCTATAAATATATGTGATCCATCACATATTAATACTAATCTTCATGCTTATTTTTCTAGAGTAAGAAAACAGTAAAAACCTCTTAAATATTATTTAGATAATATTTGTAGTATACTAATTATAATAATTAGTACACGGTTTTATAACCTAATTCCATCCTCTAGATCCGGGTTCGGTTATTTGGTCCGTTTAAGGTAAGGTCTTGGTGTCTACGTATTGGAGGCAAGCTTAGTTGGTTGCTTTTGGAGGATCGTCCTAGCATTTTTTGGACCGGTTGTAAGAATATGATTCTCTTTATTTCCGCTATAGTTTTGCATGCATAAGATCTTGAGTTTAAATTAATATGAGATTAATTAAAAATGTAAATAATTAGTAAGACTACATTATTAGGATAACAAGCATGAATCTCGTTTTCCTTCAAGTGGTATCAGAGCATTAGGTTGCTTGCATGTAACTCGATTTTTACGTTTTTGCGAGAAAATGCGATTTTAATTAAAAACGAAAATGAGTAGTACATATAGGATATGCACGAAAATGTTAATGCATGTATACTTTCTGGTCTTAAAATAGTTTTAAGTTATTTTGATGATTTATGGAATAATATTGTTCAATATTATAATTAAATTGTTTAATTTAGGCTTAAAATCGGTTAAAAATGTTTTATTATGGGAAAAATAGCTAAATAATGTTTCTAGCCGTGAATTTTAAATATGTTCTCATATGCATTTAACATATTATGAATATATAATTTTCGAAATTATTTAAGTTTTATGCATGGTTTATGATTTTTAATGGTTAAATAGTCATAAAATGAGTTAAATATGGGATAAATAGTTATATTGTGAATTTAACTATAAATTTTTTTTTGTAGATGTCACATGCAATATATAAAATACATGATGAATTTTCCAGAAATGTTTCTTTAATATTGCATGAATATTGATTTTTATCGTAAAAATCGTAATATTAGTGACATATTTTAGCTTAAATAGTTTAAGTTCGAATTTGACCATAAAAATTTAATATAGTGTCACATATATTATTTCTATCATGCATGTAATTTTTGAGCTAATTATTACGAATTTTGCATGTTGAATGATTTTAGTTCGTAAAATCGGGTAAAATGTGACACGAATTATTAAAAATAGCAAAAGTTACTTAAATGGTCCGAAAAATTCACCCATATTAGTTATATTATATATGATCATCAACATATTTTTATTTAGTGCCAAAAGTTTCTGAAATTTTAAGTTTTAATTTTAAAAGGTTAAAATTGGAGATTGAGTGTTGGAAGAGTCATAATCATTTTCAATCCTACAACAGTGTGCATCTGATTTTTCTTGCATTTTTCAGATACTTTGAGTGTCTAGGAAGATGTAAAAATTATATTGGTATTTTATTTCATAATTTTTGAAGTAGTTTTGAATTTTTCGATTAATTATGCATGTACACGGCTATATTTTACGAAATAAAAGGGTATATTTCGAAAATATTTATTTTTTAAGGATCTGAAATTTTGGTAAATATTCAGTATGTTCAAAATTTTGAATTTTGAATTTCCGTAATTTTTATGACTCGTTTGATTATTTTAATGCTATTTCTCGTAAAACCGATTAAAACCGAACAATATTAAAATAAACGTTAAGTAATTTTCGAAATTTGAGTAAGACTAAATTTTGAATCCTAAAATGTGTTAGGAAACTTAACTAAATCATGAATAATGATTCATAGAGTGATTAGTGATTTTAAAATTGTTTAAATCACGTCATTCCATAAAACCGTGTCATTACGAATAACAATATTTAAAACGTGTTTAAATAGGACGATTTGGCTTAGGTTTTGCATTTTACATAAGCATTGCATATTTAATTATTGTTTATGAATGTCATAATTTATTTACGTAATTTTTGAATTATGTAATTTACTTAGTATGGCCTTAGATTTTAATCGATATTTCCTGTAATGTAAGGGTTTATCGATTCGGTTGTAATTAAATATGATCTCGTATCACTTTATTTTATTGTTTTATTTTATTTTATAATGTATAAAATAGATAAAAAATTTGTAATTATTTGTAATTCCGGAGATCCTTGAAGACGGTGCCATTTCGGAAAGGAGTTCCGACCAAGACGGAGTTTGCCTTGGGATGCGTGCCGCGTGTGAAGTTCAAGGGACCAAAGGAGTTGGTTTCCGAATTTGTAATTTACTTTATTTTTTTTTAGGAAAGGCCATACTAGGGTTTTATTTATGCTTATCATGTTTGCATGCATAGCCAAATCGTCATTCAAACTCATGCATTTCATCGATTTTATCGACCGTGTCAATTAAATTATCGATAATTCACCGACTTAGTTCACTTAAAGGAGATAGATAATAAATTGACAAGATCTCTTACGCTATTTAAAAATCGAGACATAGCCTTACCAAAAAGTAAAGAACCCGCGAAGGATCTTCTTCATAAGGGAGTAGGCTCGGCTAAACTGGGGTGCAAACCTTATTACGTTGGTGAAGTGGGGTAATATGATTACGTTCTCGAAATTTGGTTGATCTCGACGAAGGTATTCGAGCCACCGTAGTGGTAATAAGTTCGGGCTAAGATAAGAATTAGTGTAATTTTATCGACCGAGAGTTCTAAAAGTAGAATCGATTAAGGGGTTAATCTACCGAGTCACATTAATGAGGGATGTATCGGCTAAACCGTGCCCGAGTTAGTGTGTATTTGGGTCTCGGGATCATTTACTTAATTGGGTAAGAGATAATTAAGTAGATGTTTAACTTGTTTAAAATTTACAAGTTTATTTATTAAAACGATAATTGTGTTTTAATTCCTTTATTTTACTGTAGTTCATTTTCGACTTTCAATCATCAATGGCAAATAACGCTCCACCACTCCTACACCACGTTTCATGGCTTCGGTCTTTTATGGATCGTTGCAAGCTTGAGAAGCATGGCGCCAATTTTAAAGATTGAGACGCCCAATTGGTGTTGGCCGCGGAAGCCGACGATAAGACTCGTTATCTTACCATTACCGCTCCTCCTACTCCCGGTGCTCGTTCATCGGAAGCGACTCGTGAGGCCTATGAGACCTACATGAAGGAGTCACATGCTTTGAAGAACGTGCTTATATTTTTGATGGAGCCGGATCTCCAAAGAAGAATGATTAAGCTAGCCATGGCTAATGAGATTTACACCAAGATTGCGACCATGTTTTCGCAAGCTCCTAGGGTAATTCAATATGAGGCGGCCTCCGCATTCTTTGATTTGACCTTAAAGGAAGGTCAAAGGGTTAGTCCTCATGTGCTCAAAATGGTTGAGCTAGCCGAAACCTTGAAGTTGCAAGGGGTGAATGTTCCCGACTCGCTTATTATTGACAAAATCCTTCACTCCCTCAACAAAGTGAAATCGTATGTTCAATTTCGGGTAAATTATAACATGCGCAATCAAGAAACCTCCTTGGACGAGTTACATAAGATGTTGGTCCAAGCGGAGAGGGATATGGGACTTAATGAGAGTTCCACAAAGGATGTTCTAAATATCGAGACGAAAAGCAAGGGGAAGTTTAAGCGCAAGGCTAACAAGGGTAAAAATGTCAAGGCCTTCAAACCCGCATCTCCTAAAGAAAAGACTTTTACGAAAGGTGCTTCTTCTTCATCGTCGTCGTCAAAGGTTGATGACAAGTGCCATTATTGCACTAAGATGGGGCATTGGAAGCGAAATTGCCCGAAGTATCTCCATGACCTCAAAGCCGGAAAGGTTCTTGCAGTAGGTATTAATTCTCGTCTAATTCATGTTATTTAATCAATTTTTGTATAGTGATACAAGTTATTGATTCTTACCCGTTTATAAATTGTTTTAAAGGGGCTCCTACCAAAGACAAAGGCAAGGAGAAAGCGAAGGACACTTGAAGTTCCTTCCATGGATGGCTATGGTAGCATCCAAGATTGAAGACATAAAAGAGCATGGCTCTAATTTTTCATTTTGATGTCTTCTTTCATTTTGCATTTTAATTTTAAGAACGTTGTATTTCTTGTATGACAAGAATTCGGTTATTTCAAAACAATGGTTGTAATTTGAATGTTGGTGACTTGGCTTTCAACCCAAGTCCACTATTTTGTTCCCAATCAATATGTTGGTTTTAAAATGCATTTATGTAACATGAATAGATACGATTTTCGTAAATCGTTATAAAGTACCTTGAAATAGTTCACCGTACGCTAGATATGATTTGATCATTATTAAAGTAATACGACTTACTTAAAATGAGAATTACACCACATGAAATACTTTTAATTCAAACATGAGAAAATTAATTCATTATACGATGATCACTTTAAATGAATAAGAGTTCTTATATCTCGCTACTCACACAAATTCTTTATCCAATACATTATTGATGGGCGAAAATGCTATCCTTCCTAAAATAACGAGTATTTTAGAGGATAGAGTGGGAGAAATTCTACGCCCGCAAACCAATGAAATAAACATAGGATCTTAGGGAAGAGTCCGATAAGGAGTCCTTAAGAAGAACTCTAAGAGATTGGATAGAAGAAACTACGAGAGGACACAGAAGAAACTACGCGAGGACACAAAAAGGAAATGTTCCATATGTTGTCATTAGTTCCCATAGAGGATAAAGGGAACCGCGGGTATTAACGGAAGGAAATCGTTTCCATGATGTTGATGTTTCTGTTTTATAAAGATAATAGAGGAGAAATCATCTCCCGTTCTCGTGATAATAGAAGATTCTTTCCGTGGGAAGGAAAATGAAAAATGAAATGTTCATAGTGAGTTGAGAAGATGTTTGAAGTAAATAAAAATGAAATGTTCATTATGAGTTGAGAAGATGTTACCAAAACGCTATGAAGATAGTGGGAGTTATTAAGCTATAAGATAGTGATACGAAATTCAGTGGGAGAAAAGTTATTAAGAAAACGGAACCTACCATTAAGAGGGAATGGTGATTCTTTAAAGGTTAAAGAATATGAGGTTTTCAATTCTAGAAATCTTAAGTGAGTTTTACAAGGTTAGGATATGAATCCAAGATGTGAAAATGTTAATTCATATAACCTTGATTAAAATGCCATATGTTGAAACAATACCTTATATCGATACAAGTTTCTCGAGGAGAACTAGTGGATCGAATCTAGGTTAACTACAATATGAATTCTAGTACAAATATGACAATGTTCGTGAGAACGACATGTCAGAAGTTTTATGAAAACAGTGGGAGCTTCCTTAAAGTAAGGAGACTCGAGTCGAGTATAAAGACTTGAAATGTACTTGAATAAGATCATATTATGCGAAATAATATGAGTCAAAAGGAAACCGAAATTTGTAGGTTTAAAAGATGTGAAGATAAGGTATATTCACATAGCAAACCAATAATACAAATTGATGTATGATCATCAAAGATTGTCTATGTGAAGCAGCAATAGCGTATTGATTGTTTGCACATGACAATCACTCTTATCGTTTGAGTTATTATTATTATTACTATTAACTCACAATTTATACTTTGTGAAATCCAAATGGGTTGTAAGAGACAATTTGAACCCCGTAAGTGAACTGGATTAACTTAGTATAGCCCATAGTCGCTTGTATGAGGTGACGTCTCGAAGCGATTAGAATGTGAGGCGATTGATGGCAAGTTCAAATGTCATAGAGTCATATGGGATGACTAGTCGATCACATAGGCAGACTGCAAGAGGCACTTTGTCGGGAATTTAGTGACCGCTTATAGAGTTCTGGAAATTTTATAATTAGCCTGGTCGTGGCGAGAGCTACTATATTATTCACATAAGTCGATTCTTTGACTTGAGACTGTTCGCCCAAGGTGATACAGCCTCAGATTGACTTTGCTTTTAGCTCTACGATCAACCGTTAAAGGGGGGTCAAATGGGCTTCTTTTGGGTCATGATGGACTGTGTTAGTCGAAGGGAACAGTAGGATAGGAATTGTCCAACCCCTTGTCAGGGTTGTCTTAAATCTCAAGGCCACTCGAAGAGAAGTTTAGCTGAAAATGCGTGGCCACGCTCGGAAGGTATCTATGGTAGATAATTCCGGTCAAAGCAGCTAAATCTCCAGATCGAGAAAAACCGCTCAAGATATGATCAAATGCAAGTACGACCTGGAAGACACCTTGCATTGAGTGGGAGACGACGTAATAAGACAAGAGAATTGGTGACGCACACTTGTCGAGTACAAGTGGGAGATTGTTGGGAAATGTGTCCTCAACAATTGTGCAATCACGATAGTGATAAAAATCATTGTCATAAATCTTATGAAATGAATATGCAAGGGACGATCCAATATTTTATATAGTCAACTGACCAACATTAATCGGTAATGATTGGCTGACTAGAGTTTGACATTACTGTCGTATGACAGTGGTGGTCAGTTGATCCCTTTAGGTCACACCTTTAGGACTAACCCCTTAAACGTATATTGATTAATTGTATAGGATACAGATTGATCGATATTCTTAAAACCGTATATTGAGAATTCAGAGGTTGAATCTTAAAGTAAGATTTATATTTGAAATTGAAATGTGTCAATTGTCAAATATTAAACGATATTTTAGAAATATCAAAATTAGTATAATCAACGGTTCATGGTTATAACAAACGTTGTTGATATATCATATCGACGATTATTACGATAACCATATGTTGGGACAGTAATTTCGAATTACTTAATAATTTGTTAAATGTGATTTAATTAATTTAGAAATATTATTTATATGATAAATTTATATTTTAAATTAATACAATTATTATGTCACATAAGATGTTACGTAATGAGTTAAATTGTACGAATTATAAAACGTAAAATGAAGGTCCATTTTACGTATGTGTATACCGTGTAAGTGACATTATAAGATAATATTATATATGATATTTTATCTTATATTTTTAAGTCAAATGTGATATGACTTCACTATGTGCATGTGAGCATGCAAAAGGGATTAAAATCCCTTCCCTATGCTCTTACTTACACGACACACCCACCACCCCAACCAAACCTATTTTGTCTATAAATATATGTGATCCATCAGATATTAATACTAATCTTCATGCTTATATTTCTAGAGTAAGAAAACAAGTAAAAACCTCTTAAATATTATTTAGATAATATTTGTAGTATACTATTTATAATAATTAGTACACGGTTTTATAACCTAATTCCGTCCTCTAGATTCGGGTTCGGTTATTTGGTCCGTTTAAAGTAAGGTCTTGGTGTCTACGTATTGGAGGCAAGTTAACTTGGTTGCTTTTGGAGGATCGTCCTAGCATTTTTTGGACCGGTTGTAAGAATATGATTCTCTTTATTTCCGCTATAGTTTTGCATGCATAAGATCTTGAGTTTAAATTAATATGAGATTAATTAAAAATGTAAATAATTAGTAAGACTACATTATTAGGATAACAAGCATGAATCTCGTTTTCCTTCACTACCGAGGTGCGGTCCGCCATTTGGACCGTCATACTAGTTATAGAAAAAGTATTCATTCCTAGTCTCTTAGCTAGACTCAAAGGCATAACACTAATAATAACTCCTAGGTCACAAAGTGCCTTCTAAATGGGGAAGGTACCTATGTTACATGGGACTGAAAAGCTACCTGGGTCTGCGAGCTTATGAGGTGCAATAACATGAGATAAGAAACTAGAAGACTCTTCGGTTAATGCTACCGACTCAATTTTATCTAAAGACCTTTTCATAGTCAAGAGTTGTCGCATGAATTTCAGATAAGAAGGGACTTGTTGAACTTGTTCAAGAAAAGGAACTTGTACATTGAGGCTACGAATAACATCTTTAAATTTTTCGAAGGATATATGTTCCTTCGTCGGAATGAGCCTCTCTGGGTATGGAGGGATAGTAGAGCCTTCAGCATTGGTGGCTCTTCTTAAGAACTTCGGCGCGTTATCATCTTGAAACAAAAACTGCTTTAAATTTTCAGGCATTTTAGGCCTGAACGAGTCTACCTCATCAGCTACAGTGGTCGGTCAACCACCGTCTTCGGTCGGTCGACTGGCCTCTGCTCCCTCTGAATTTCCAGTAGGTACTGGAATAGCTCCTGACTTCTCGACATTGGTCGACCGACCGACAGCACTGGTCGGTCGACCACTTCCACTGGTACTCGCCTCATCTTTTTTCTGATTTTTCTTTTCCACGGCCTTTGGACTTCCCACCTTGGCCCCACTCCTCATTGAGGGTCTTTTTTTCTGATCGGGCTGTGTCGGAAGTTGACCCGGAGCTCTCGAATTATTCTTGCTCGCAATTTGAGCAATTTGAGACTCCAACATCTTCATCCCGGCCTCCCGAGCTTGGGACTCCTTTTGCACCATCCCAATAAGGTTTTGCATCATTGTCTCGGTGCTTTGAGGTGGGTTTTGAGTTTGTTGTGGAACGAAAGGCTGTTTTTGGAAATTTTGTTTGTGGGGTGGGATGTAGCTTTTGTTTTGTGGTGGTTGTTGTTGTGGGTTTTGTACATTTTGGCTGGTCCACCTCAAGTTAGGGTTGACATTATTCGGTTCATAGAAGTTATTTTGGCGGTAGTGTTGGAATGCCGCACAAGTTTCGTTTGGAGTAGTACAAAACTTGGAGACATGGCCTTCTCCACCGCACCTCTCACAAGCAAACGGTCCATCCGTCACCGCGTTTACTTGGTACATTCCACCCTTACTTCCTCCACCTAGCTCGTATTTGTCGAAACGAGCTACAAGAGCCTCAATCGCAGCTACCGAAGACTCGGCTTTCCTTTGGTTACCACGGGAAGTCCCGTGCTCGGCTCGATGTACAACTACATCCTCTATCATCTTGAGACCCTTGGTCTCCCCACTATTCTCCTGAAACCTTCCATTGGCCGCGACATCCAGGTAGGCACGGTTGTCATCGTACAACCCGTTGTAGAACTGGTTGCAAAGAAACCATTGTTCGAATCCATGATGAGGTATGGATCGAACAAGCCTCTTAAAGCGCGTCCACGCCTCACTAAAGTCCTCAGCCTGCCCTTGTTTGAAACTAGTAATTTGGGCCCTCAAGGCATCGGTTTTCGACACGGAATAATATTTCCGGTATAATACCAATGCCAATGTATTCCAATCCGTGACACCCACAGCAGTGCGGTCCAAATCTCTATACCATTCCCGAGCTGAATCCCGAAGAGAGAAAATAAACATAGTCTGTTTTATCTGGTCCTGGGTAACACCATCTGGAGGCGCAATAGAGCAGATATAATAAGTGAATATCTCAATGTGCTTTGCCGCGTCTTCGTTAGCTGCACCCCCAAACTGGTTTTTTTCAACCATAGAGATGTTAGAGGGTTTGGCTTCGAATGGTTTACCCGTCCCCGCAGGTAGCGTGAACCCTTTGTAAAGGTCCTTCACCTGGGGCATGGAATGACTAGCAATACTTGCTTCCTCGGCCATTTCTTCTTCGTCGGGTTTAGAGGGTTCGGTATTTATGAGAGAATTAGGGGTGGGTGGTTGATTTGGTGAAAGAGAGTGATTTGGTGAGAATGAGTGATTTAGTGTAGGTGGTTGGTTATCGAAAATGTCTTCTTGGAATAAAGAAGATAGAGAACCTCCTTCTTTATCCTGCTGGAATAACTTTCTCTTTGTCCTAAGAGTCTTCTCAAGCTTGAGGTCAAGGGGAAGTAATTCTCCTTGAACTGACCTGCGCATAAGAAAGAAACTACAGGAAAAAGTAAGCATGGTTTAAGGAACAAAGTTTCTTAAACACAAAAATAAAACAAAAACAAAAAACAATTAACACTAGCGCTACCTCCTCGGCAACGGCGCCAAAATTTGATACCCGTCGTTGAGGGTAACAAAGATAAAATTTATAGTTCCTAAAATTTAACTATAGATAGCGAAAGTCAGGGTCGAACCACAAGATGGTTGGGAGTGTTAGTCGTTCTATGCCTATGTCTTAAGGTAACAATTGGGGGTTTGAAAGTTTGATGTTTGTTTGTCACTAAGTCTAATAATAAAAACAAGAATAAGACTGAAATAAAGATGTGAAAAGACTATGATAAAAGAGATGTTAGGATGATTGGGTCGTTATAGCTACGATGGCAGACGGTCTAGGTCAACATGTATTGCAGTCGTGTAAAGGGAATAACAAATCCTTTCGGTCTATGTTATCTAATAGCTTCTTTCGGCCTATGCTATTAGTTCCTAGGTCTCACAAATATCGGGTGTCAACAATATAGGTGATTCCTAATGTCTAGATCGCCTACCTTTCAGTCTTAGCAACCTTGTTGTCTTAAAACGTTAATTAATCCCCTTCCCTTATCTTTCGATCCCGGGGTGGTCATTATTAAGCATCCTACAAGTATCCTTTAGGTCTCGTCGTAAGATATTGCTATTAACATAAGAAAACAGGTCTGATCATACACGAAGTTGGTCGACCGACCAGCTATTCCAGTCGGTCGACTAACTACCTCAGTCGACCGACCAGATAAGCTAGTCGGTCGACCAAGGTCTGCTACAGGTCGCCCTAATTCATGCCATCTACGCCATTACTTTCCTACATCCTAACATATGAAGTTACCTCCGCATAATAACAGTAAAATTAACAACTACGATAACAACAACAATAAACATAGTGAATAAAATGGTAAGCATGCGATTATCAAACAAGGTTTCGGGATTCTATCTAACCGGTATAACGATAATGAATTACTATAATAAACTGAATGAAAAGATAAATACCGTATCAAAGACGGATTCCAGAACTGAATGATTGAATTGAATATAGAGTACGTTGAACAGAAAGTTTGTGTGAATAAACTAAAATAACTAAAGAGAATTCTAAAGACTGTGATTAAAAACTAAAGGTAAGATTAGAGATAAAAACTTGATAGCAAAATTTTATGATCAGTACTCTGACAGAATTAGGCTTAAATAAGAAATTCTGAAAGTCAAATCCCTTGACCTAATCATCCGTGGGCTTTTCTGATTTTTCAAATCTCGTGCTTTTGTCGACCGACCGATGATGCTGGTCGGTCGACCAGTTATCGGGCCCGTTGACCTATCTGATCTTGAAATTAGATATCTGAACTTTAGTCATCAGGTGCCTTGGTCGACCGACCACTGTGTTAGGTCGGTCGACTAAGAGTGATGCTATGTCAGCTCGTCTAACTTCAGAAATTGGTCTTTCGGTCTTTCAAATGCGCCTCAGACTTCGTTCCTTCTTTATTTCTTCATTCCTTAAGCATGCAAAAATCTCGACGGTAATACTTGGCTCGAAATCGCCTCATTTCCGCATAAATCTGCAAATTAGCATAGAAACACGAAAGTAGACGAAATACGGAATTAGTGACCAAAAGCTCGTAAATGAGCTCTGAAATGCGTGTAAAAATAGATGTAAAACATCATAAAATAGACACGCATCAGTGGTGTAAAAAAATTTTTACTCCTTGAGCGTAACGAACCATCTACCTACAAAGGAGCCATGACCTGTTCTGACTCTATGCTATGGCTCGAAGGCATGCAGTCCGAAATAGATTCCATGCACGAGAATCAAGTATGGGATTTGGTTGATTTGCCTGAAAAGGTGAGACCCCTTCAGTGCAAATGGCTTTATAAGATAAAGCGCGCATTAGATGGACAACCAGATGTTTATAAAGCACGATTGGTAGCAAAAGGTTTCACTCAAGTACACAGGTTGCACTATGATGAGATTTTTGCTCCACTTGTAATGCTTAGATCTATTCTGATTATCTTAGCGATGGCCGCATTTCATGATTATGATATTTGGCAAATGGATGTGAAAACCGCCTTCCTAAACGGGTTTTTGGAAGAAGAACTGTATATGATACAACCTGAGGGTTTCATAGATCCTAAACATCCTAAGAAAGTGTGCAAACTTAAGCGTTCCATCTATGGACTTAAGCAAGCATCACGGAGTTGGAATCATCGTTTTGATGACGTGATATAACAGAACGGATTCATTCGAAGTGTCGAGGAACCATGTCTGTATATCAAGTCAGGTGGAAGCAAAATCGTGTTCCTAGTATTGTATGTAGATGACATACTACTGATTGGAAACGACATGTTGGTTTCTTAAACTCATATAATAATTTTAGTCATACTAATTTTATCTCATAAACTTAAAGATCTTATTGCATGCATAACTAGATGATGGCCGAAATACAAGAAGAAGAAATTAGTCCTTACATTGTCAATATTTCGGCTAAATGGGCACAATCAAAGACTCCTTCTTTGATTGTTCTTGAGCTTAATATCAAGGTATGATCCTCCTAGTCCCCAAATTAGAAGACCTCCAATGAGTTAACACCAAGGCACACTCTAATAATATTTATGTTTGATTTTACTAGAATCTCACACAAATAACCTAGTTATTATTATTATTATCTTATAATAATTTAGAGAATGAAACAATATAAATTGTTCTTGAGTTTGGGTAGTACTCGACCGAAAATCAAAGAGAATAATGAGAAAATAATCTCTCTAAAAACTCTCTAAGATTTTGCATGTACAAAATGAATTATCAAATGAGCTTGTGTACAATGCACTCCTCTTTTCTTTTGTTTGGACGGTTGGTATACGGTGCCCTATGCATGGGCACCAAACCACCACATGTCATATTTTCTCTATATTTCATATTTAAATAATTTTATCATATAAAATTCAAACTTAATATGAAATGTATAATGCAATGGTAGTGTGATTGTCCTTCACACGGTCCAAATCAATAACCATGTTCATTTTATCACTTTTAAAATGGACATTATAAGTTTAACTAATTTAAACTTAATTATCATGAAATAATAATAATCCTATTATCATTATTAGATTTTATATTAAAACGTTTCTAATATAAATTAATTCATTATCAAATAATGTTTCATAAACATATTAATTTTAGTAATGACAGATCATTCACTAAAATGCTTACAGTTTATAATCATATTATAAACATATTCCAAACTCGTTATATAAACTAGGATTGATATGACTCGAATCACATACGACCATATCGTTTTCTTATTAAAAGAGTTGCCCTATAGGTGTGACCTAAAGGGATCGACTGATCACCACCGTCATACGACAGTAATGTTAAACTCTAGTAAGCCAATCATTACCGATTAATGTTGATCAGTCGACTATATGAAAAGGATCATTCCTTGAGTATTCTTATTGTAGATTTATCAGTAATTTATATTTTACTGACGTGATCGCACTATTGTTGAGGACACTTTTCCCAACAATCTCCCACTTGTCCTCGACAAGTGTGCGTCACCAATTCTCTTGTCCTATTACGTCATCTCCCACTCAATGCAAGGTGTCTTGTAGGTCGTACTTGCATTTGATCATATCTTGAGCAGTTTTTCTCGATCTGGAGATTTAATTGATTTGACCGGAATCATCTACCATAGATACCTTCCGAACGTGGCCACGCATTTTCAGTTAAACTTGCAGGATTATAATGAAAAATACAGTTGTGTTTATAGTCATAAGATTAAAAAGGATAAGAAAAGAAGTACAACCTTTAGTCCTTGTGCGAAAGGCCTAAGAACAGGAATTAACACAAATTCCCTCCTATAACTTGCACCCAAGACTTAGAATGAGACGTGGCCGCGTGTGCTAGAAATCCTCTCCAACTGGCTTGCAATATTGGGAGAGCTATTTAGGTTTTAGATGTGAGATCTGAGGTTTTGGGAGAAGAAAGATCTCAAAACCCTAATTTTTCCTTGAGATTTGTTTAAACAGTGAAACCAGAGTCCCTGACATAAGGAGAGTCCTCCTCCTTATGTAGCTCTTTTGGCCGAAATTTCCAATAGGGTAGGAGTGGGCTTTCCACTCTTACCTTATTCTAATTTGTGATTCGACCCATTTAGCTAAACTTTATTCGCGGGTTTTGTTTATAAATCGTATGCATGTTATCAGATATTAATGCAGTCGATGTATTAATAATGGTCTGATAAAATTACGATATTGTATAATTACCCAAATTAATATAACTGTTTATATTAATACGCGAATACAATATTTAATTAAATATAACCGTTTATATTTAATTTTACGAATTAATCATGCAATCCGTATTAGCTAAAATTATTTAATCCGTATTAAATAATAATCTCAACATCTTATTGACTAATTTAATAGTCAATACCTTTGACTAACTGTTTAGTCATATCCGGCATAAATGTGATTGTATTTTCATACCTTCACATCTCTCAAACGTGTCCTATAGGTGTGACGTATAGGGACCAGTTGATCACCGCCATCCGTATGACAATAACGTCAAACTTATCTAGCAAGCCAACCGTTATTGATAAACGTGGATCAACTGGTAATAATACAAAAGTATGCCCTTGTGATCCTTAAAGAGATTTAATAAGTCATTGTACTTAATTGTCAAGGACACCAGCCCCAACAATCTCCCACTTGTCCGTACAAGGGTATGTGCAATGACGTTATCACACTACATGTGGAGGACACAAGCTCCAACAAACTCCCACTTGTCCGTACAAGTGTAGGTGCGATAACCGAATCTCATATCCTTTTAAAATTTCTCCCACTCAATGTAAGACAATTTGCAAATCCGCATTCGCAAAGGTCGTATCTCACAAGCGATCTGTATCAAGAGTGGTTTCCCCGACTAGAGAGTAACTTAACTGATAAAACGAATCTGTATTCGAGCATGGCCATGCATTTCAGTTACTACTCCTCGAGTGGCCCTGAGAAATGATAAAATCCTGATAAGGGATTGGATATTTCCCTCAACTCGAATCCTGCCGATATCGCCCAGCATGAAATAACCCAGAAAAAATCCTCTTGGCCCCTGTTACGATGACCGTGGGAAAGAAACCAAAGTTACCCAAAATCTGTCTTAATCTCAAGAGACAGTTGAAGGTCAAAAGACTCGACTCTAAGGAACACTATGGAGGTCCTATCCACGACCAGGCACCCAATGTTATAAAACATTTAGGACTCCATAACGTTGTCACGGGGTGTCCTACGAGATATCCGTATAACTCGCCTTTGTGATTGGTCAGTCAGCCGCGTGACTTATGGCTCGTTGAACCCACCATCAACCAACGTCACAAAATGATTACCTGAGTTATCAGCTCAAGTGGGTAATCAAGGACCAAAACGATGTAATGTTAATCAGTTCACTTTGTGGTGTTCAAAATTGGCGTACAATTCCACATGAGAAACAAAACATTTTATATCATAACAATAAGGTTGAATAGAGTACACGAGAAAATGAATTATTACATGAATTCATAAAAGAGTACTACAACTTAGGAACACATCCAATTCCCATGGAATGAATGTGCCCTTCATGCTTATCACGTGGTAATGCTTTAGTGAGAGGATCAGCTATGTTGTCATCCGTAGCGATCTTATCAATGAATATCTTCTTTTACGCAGACTCAGTCGTAGAATCTGCTGTAACACTCTGTTTAGAACTTTTCCAGCTGACAGCAGCGCCATTAAGAGTAAAAACGAATCCAGACTGAGATTTCGAGTCATCTCGATCCGTTTGGAAGCTAGCATCTGCGTAACCCGTGGCGCTGAGCGTCGAGTCGCCTCCATAAGTCAATCCCAATCTTTAGTCCTCCGTAGGTACTTAAGAATGTTTTTCACGGCCATCCAGTGTTGTTCACCTGGATGAGCTTGGAATCGACTTGTCATACTCAATGCATATGCAACGTCAGGACGTGTGCATATCATGGCATACATGATCGATCCTATTGCCGAGGCATAAGGAATCCGACTCATGCGCTCTTTCTCTTCCAATGACTTAGCTTCTTGAGTCTTGCTCAAGTGAAGCCCAGGAGTCATAGGGAGGAACCCCTTCTTGGAGTTCGTCATGCTGAATCTCTCTAGAATCTTATCTATGTAAGACTCCTGACTGAGAGACAACATCCGTCGTGATCTATCCCTGTAGATACGGATGCCCAAAATTCTTTGTGCCTCTCCCAGATCTTTCATCTGGAAGTGGTTTTTCAACCATGCTTTAACCGAAGATAAGAGAGGTATGTCATTCCCAATCAAGAGTATGTCATCGACATACAGTACTAGGAATACAATCTTGCTCCCACTCGACTTGATATAGAGACATGGTTCCTCGACTGATCGAATGAACCCATTCTCTTTTATCACTTGGTCGAAGCGATGATTCCAACTCCGCGATGCTTGCTTATGTCCATACATGGAACGCTTAAGCTTGCAAACTTTCTTAGGATGTGCTGGATCGATAAAACCCTCGGGTTGCACCATGTACAACTCTTCCTCCAAATAACCGTTTAAGAAGGCGGTTTTAACGTCCATTTGCCATATTTCATAATCATGAAATGCGGCGATCGCTAAGATAATCCGAATGGAACGTAGCATGACTACGGGTGCAAAGATCTCATCATAGTGCAAGCCTGGCACTTGAGTGAAACCTTTAGCAACTAGTCTTGCCTTGTGGATATCTTGTTGTCCTTCCACGGCATGCTTTATCTTGTAAAGCCATTTGCATTGAAGGGGACGTACCTTTGCAGGTAGGTCCACAAGATCCCACACGTTGTTCTCATACATGGAGTCCATCTCGGATTGCATGGCTTCTAGCCATAGCTTTGAGTCAGAACTGGTCATGGCACCTTTATAGGTTGTGGGTTCGTTACCCTCTAGGAGTAAGACGTCATCTGTATCATGTTCCTCGACCATACCAATGTATCTGTCCGGAGGAATAGAGACTCTTCCCGTCCTCCTAGGTTCCTCAGGAATATCTACCGCAGCCTTGGTTAAAGGAACTGTTTCCTCCAATGGTTGCTCGGCAGTTGGTTCTTGAACCTCCGATAACTCGAAGGTTCTATTACTCGACTTGTTCTCGAGAAATTCTTTCTCTAAGAACGTCGCACTAGCCGCAACAAAAACACGTTGTTCGGTTGGCGAGTAGAAGTAATGCCCAAAAGTTCCCTATGGATAGCCTATAAAGTATGTCTTGACCGATCGCGGGCCGAGCTTGTCCTCGTGTTTCCACTTGACATAAGCCTCGCAGCCCCAAACCCGAATAAAGGACAAGTTAGGGACCGTTCCCTTCCATAATTCGTATGGAGTCTTGTCAACACCTTTAGACGGACTTCGGTTAAGTATTAGAGCGGCTGACAAAAGAGCATAGCCCCACAATGAATCAGGCACGACGGTGTGACTCATCATGGATCGAACCATATCGAGTAGAGTTCGATTTCTCCGTTCGGACACACCATTTAATTGTGGTGTTCCAGGTGGAGTCAACTGTAGCACGATGCCACAGTTTTTAAGGTGTTGATCAAACTCGTGTGAAAGATACTCACCACCACGATCAGAACGAAGTGCTTTAATCTTTCTACCCAGTTGGTTCTGTACCCGATTCTGGTATTCTTTGAACTTGTCAAAGGATTCACTTTTATGTTTCATCAAGTAGACATAGCCATATCTACTCAAATCATCCGTGAAAGTGATGAAATACATATAGCCTTCTCGTGCGTTGATCGACATAGGGCCACATACGTCCGTATGTATGAGTCCTAATAGGTCGGCAGCGCGCATTCCAACACCTTTGAAGGAAATACGAGTCATTTTGCCGATGAGACATGATTCACACGTGCCATATGATTCGAAATCAAAGGGCGATATAGCTCCATTCTGTATGAGCTGTTTTACGCGTTTCTCATTTATGTGTCCCATACGACAATGCCATAGGTAAGTTTGATCTTTGTCACCTACCTTTAATCTCTTGTTATTCACATGTAATATCTCGGTGGTTTGATCTAAAACATAAATTCCATTCATGGAAACTGCCTTGCCATAAATCATATTGTGTAAGGAGAAAATACAGCTATTATTCTCTATTACAAATGAAAAACCGAGTTTGTCAAGCGCAGAAACTGAAATAATGTTTTTGGACAAACAAGGAACATAATAACAGTTATATAAAGATAACTCGAATCCACTTGGAAGCTGGATCACGTATGTTCCCCTCGAGATTGCAGCAACACGTGCTCCATTCCCGACACGCAGGTCAACCTTGACCCTTGATTAGGGGTTCTTGGTTTCGGAGGCCCTGCACATGATTACATAGATGAGAACCACAACCAGTATCTAGTACCCAAGTTCCGTAACTTGCATGGTTAATCTCAATCATGTGAATAAAAGAAGAAGAAGACATACCAACAGGAGTAACGCGGCCTGCCTTAATGTCCTCACGATACACGGGGCATGAGCGCCTCCAATGCCCAGTCT
Organism: Silene conica; assembly: GCA_029255685.2. Taxonomy (NCBI): domain Eukaryota; kingdom Viridiplantae; phylum Streptophyta; class Magnoliopsida; order Caryophyllales; family Caryophyllaceae; genus Silene; species Silene conica. The sequence continues at coordinate 27,602,630 of CM055314.2, read as the reverse complement.
TGTGGCAATGGTGACATTCCATGCTTGTATCCTTGCTCTTTGTTTTGCCTTGTGAGTTGCTCGACTCACCTGGCCCACTCTTAGTAAATCCTGACTTCTTAAACTTGGGCTTACCTACTGCTAGGTCGCCCTGAGCTTTAGCCTTCCCTTTACCCTTTCCCTTACTGGAGATCATGAGAACATCCTGCTTCACGCTCCCACTTAATTTCAGATCCTTCTCAGTCTGTACGAGAAGGGAGTGGAGCTCATGAGGAGTCTTGTTCATGTCGTTCGTGTAGTAGTTGGCCCTAAAGAGGGCAAACCCATCATGAAGCGAGTGAAGCATTCGATCAACGATTATGTTCTCACTGATCTTGCAGTTCAGGGTCTCCAGTTTCTCGATATTCTCAATCATGTTGAGAATATGTGGGCTAACAGCTTGGCCCTTCTGGAGTTTCGCCTCAAAGAAGCGACAGGTATGCTCATAAGAAACGATTCTCGGAGCTTTGGAGAATTCGTTAGAGAGCGTGGTGAAAATCTTGTTTGCACCATGGGATATGAAGCGTCTTTGCAAATTGGATTCCATTGCATAGATGAGTACGTTCTTTATCGCACCCTCTTCCATGACGAAGTCGCTATGAGCGCGAACTTCGTTAGCTCTAGCTCCAGTTCCTGGGTGTGCCGGAATGGGCTCAGTTAAATACTTAAGCTTTCCGTCAGCAATGGCAGCATTCCGTAGTGCTGCCTCCCAGTCAGAGAAGTTTGACCCATCATTCCTCAGTCTAGTTGACTGATTCATGGGGTCCATGAAGGCCTTTAGCCAGGATTCACGTGCTAGCTTGGCACTTGGCATTGGGTCTTCACCAGCCATTTTAGTTATACAGCAGTTTTAATGAACGTGTTCTACACTGAAAAAGAAGATGAAACAAAACCATATAAGCAACTTATTGTTGTGATTTAAGTCTATATAAAATCGAATTTAAACTCGTAGACTCATGCATTTATATAATTGATCTCCCTCAAGAATTATATAAACGATCCCAAGACTCAATTTCCGTATATTGATAAGCCCACAGTTTGGCTAATTCCAATCGTTGGAACTCTTGGTCGATAGATTTCCGTAAATCCTATCTATTAGTCCATCTCAGTCACTAGATAGTATCGAGTGACCATGATGTTGAGATAAAATAAATCATCTGTTCCCACTTACCCGACGTAGAAGGGGTCATATTATGCCTACCGACGAAGAAGGGATTCATGGGAGGCTGATTTATAAAGACTAGTCTCAATTTTTGGTTATACGAGGAAGACCCCATCAACTTTTATTTATTCATATTAAGTGAACTAATATCTAGCAAATGCGTGAATGAATTAAATAAAGTGATGGCTTTGCAATTGACATGTGACATCTGTATTGTCACAGAAAACTAACGCGTAACCTCTACATGAGCCAGTTTTCAGGCATGATATAGGTGGTTTGGTTTTAGGCGGAATATGATGCAAGCTATTATCGATGAAAGCATAAAATGAAAGCAATAAACGTAAATAAAAAGTCCTAGTGTGGCCTATCCTACCAAAATAAACATAAAACAACTTGGAATCCACCGTTGGACCCTAGAAGCTTGTCTTGATGTTCCATCTTGGTCCTTGCAGCGGGAGTGAGCATCCGGTCTCCGTCTTGTCTTTGGTCTTCACAAAATTACTAATTTAAATTACAAAAGTAGTCCTAGATACATTCTAATTTAAATACAAAAGTAATTACATGGCAAAAACCCAAAACGGAGATTCAAGATCTCAAGATTATAAGCAACACTGTGTCCCATCATTACGGTGACACAATCTTCTAAGGCCACACTAAGTTACAACCGTTTGCAAAATTAAATACGTTATTGAAAGCATTCATTAGACATTCAACAAGACGAAAAATAAAATGCATCAACTAAATTAAAATTCATACATGACATAATACTGTTATTATGATTAACAAATTTTTACCAAACCACCTTTTAGGATTAAAATTATGAGATTATACCGTTTTAACCACTTTAATTTTAATAAGTTTATAATCCTATTATTTTAAACCGTTTTAAAATAATATGTATCAAACGAGGGTGAACCGCTTCACAAAATTAATAATATACTATTTCCGTATATAGTATATTACTAAAAGCCATGTGAAAATAAAACATGTTATTGTCGGAAATAAAAAAAAACGAGTCTGTTACAGGGGTGGTCTACCGACCGGAAAAACAGGTCTACCGACCACCTGAGGAAATTTTTTTTTTTTTTTTTTTTTTTTTTTTTTTAAAGCAGAATGGTCGACCGACCCGAAAAACAGGTCGACCGACCACAAAACACGAAACCGAGTTTCTGAACACGATTTCTCACAAAAGATAAACTGTCGAAACAGAAAAACAAGCAGGAGGCGGTCGACCGACCGCAACGGGGGGTCGATCGACCGACTTAACGGCAGAAGACGATTTTTCAGGTTTTAAAACTTACGAAAAACACAAAGGTAAAATTTTCATGGCCTGGCTCTGATACCACTTGTGGGGAATAAAGCATGTATTCACCCTAAACTTGCAGGATTATAATGAGACTGTGTCCCATCATTACGGTGACACAATCTTCTAAGGCCACACTAAGTTACAACCGTTTGCAAAATTAAATACGTTATTGAAAGAATTCACAAGGCATTCACAAGACGATAAATAAAATGCATCAACTAAATTAAAAAATTCATACATGACATAATACTGTTATTATGATTAATAAATTTTACCAAACCACCTTTTAATATTAAAATTATGTGACTATACCGCTTTAATCACCAATTTTAATGAACATATAATCCTATTATTTTAAACCGTTTTAAAATAATATGTATCGAACGAGGGTGAACCGTTTCACAAAAATAATACACTATTTCCGTATACAGTATATTATTTTAGGCCATGTGAAAATAAGAAACAAGTTATTTTCGAAAAAGAAAGCCTGAAATATGAGCACTCGACCGAGCAACAGAGGCACTCGATCGAGTGCCAGTGTCACTCGATCGAGTGCAGTAGGGGCTCGATCGAGTGACTCGTTAAAACGCAAACGCTGCACTTTAAATCTAAACAAGTTTTTATCTTTTGATATAAAATATGAAAATCAAAAATAAAAACAACAAAAGATCCACATATTGCTAAAAATATCGATTAAATAACAATATGCAAATAAAAATCGAAAAACAAGATCGATTTCTCACAAAAAGAGGCACTCGGCCGAAGCACTCGATCGAGTGTAGGTAGTACTCGATCGAGTGCTCGTCAAAAACAGTACGATTTTTCAAATTTTTAAATCTTACGAAAAACACAATTGTAAAATTTCATGGCCTAAGGCTCTGATACCACTTGTGGGGAATATAACGTGTATTCGCCCTAAACTTGCAGGATTATAATGAAAATTACAGTCGTGAATATCGTCATAAGATTAAAAAGGATAAGAAAAGAAGTACAACCTTTGGTCCTTGTGCGAAAGGCCTAAGAACAGGAATTAACACAAATTCCCTCCTATAACTTGCACCCAAGACTTAGAATGAGACGTGGCCGCGTGTGCTAGAAATCCTCTCCAACTGCCTTGCAATATTGGGAGAGCCTTTTGAGTTTTAGATGTGAGATCTGGGTTATGGGAGAAGAATGCTCTCAAACCCTAATTTTCTTTTGAGATTTATTAAACAGTGCAACAAGAGTGAATCACATAAGGAGAGTCCTCCTCCTTATATAGTCCACACGGCCGAATTGGATGTCGGGTAGGAGTGGGCTTTCCACTCTTACCTTATTCCAATGCGTGATTCGACCCAATTAGCTATAAGTTGTCCGCGGGTTTTATTTATAAATCGTAACATGTTATCAGTTATTAATACAGTCGATATATTAATAATGGTCTGACAAAATACGATATTGTATAATTAACCAAATTAATATAACTATTTATATTAATACGCGAACACAATATTTAATTAAATATAACCGTTTATATTTAATTTACGAATTAATCATGTAATCCGTATTAACTAAAATTATTTAATCCGTATTAAATAATAATCTCAACATCTTATTGACTAATTTAATAGTCAATACCTCTGACTAACTGTTTAGTCATGTCCGACATAAATGTGACTGTATTTTCATACCTTCACATCTCTCAAACGTGTCCTATAGGTGTGACGTATAGGGACCAGTTGATCACCGCCATCCGTATGACAATAACGTCAAACTTATCTAGCAAGCCAACCGTTATTGATAAACGTGGATCAACTGGTAATAATACTGAAGTATGACCTTGTGATCCTTAATGAGATTTAATAAGTCATTGTTCTTAATTGTCAAGGACACCAGCCCCAACACTTTAACGGTTGATCGTAGAGCTAAAATCAAAGTCACTTTGAAAAATATGTCACCTTGGGCGAACAGTCTCAAGTTAAAGAATTGACTAGCAAGAATACATATAGTAGCTCTCGCCACGACCAGGCTAATTATAAAATTTCCAGAACTCTATAAGCGGTCACAATATGCCCGACAAAGTGCCTCATGCAGTCTGCCTATGTGATCGACTAGTTATACCTTATGACTCTATGGCATTTGAACTTGCCATCAATCGCCTCACATTCTAGTTGCTTCGAGACGTCACCTCATACAAGCGACTAGGGGCTATACTTGTGGGGAATATAACGTGTATTCGCCCTAAACTTGCAGGATTATAATGAAAATTACAGTCGTGAATATCGTCATAAGATTAAAAAGGATAAGAAAAGAAGTACAACCTTTGGTCCTTGTGCGAAAGGCCTAAGAACAGGAATTAACACAAATTCCCTCCTATAACTTGCACCCAAGACTTAGAATGAGACGTGGTCGCGTGTGCTAGAAATCCTCTCCAACTGCCTTGCAATATTGGGAGAGCCTTTTGAGTTTTAGATGTGAGATCTGGGTTATGGGAGAAGAATGCTCTCAAACCCTAATTTTCTTTTGAGATTTATTAAACAGTGCAACAAGAGTGAATCACATAAGGAGAGTCCTCCTCCTTATATAGTCCACACGGCCGAATTGGATGTCGGGTAGGAGTGGGCTTTCCACTCTTACCTTATTCCAATGCGTGATTCGACCCAATTAGCTATAAGTTGTCCGCGGGTTTTATTTATAAATCGTAACATGTTATCAGTTATTAATACAGTCGATATATTAATAATGGTCTGACAAAATACGATATTGTATAATTACCCAAATTAATATAACTGTTTATATTAATACGCGAACACAATATTTAATTAAATATAACCGTTTATATTTAATTTACGAATTAATCATGTAATCCGTATTAACTAAAATTATTTAATCCGTATTAAATAATAATCTCAACATCTTATTGACTAATTTAATAGTCAATACCTCTGACTAACTGTTTAGTCATGTCCGGCATAAATGTGACTGTATTTTCATACCTTCACATCTCTCAAACGTGTCCTATAGGTGTGACGTATAGGGACCAGTTGATCACCGCCATCCGTATGACAATAACGTCAAACTTATCTAGCAAGCCAACCGTTATTGATAAACGTGGATCAACTGGTAATAATACTGAAGTATGCCCTTGTGATCCTTAAAGAGATTTAATAAGTCATTGTTCTTAATTGTCAAGGACACCAGCCCCAACAATACTAAGTTTATCTGGTCCACTTAATGGGGTTCAAATTGTCTCTAAAACCCATCTAGATTTGACAAAGTATATAAATATGAAGTTTTAATGTAAAACATAAAACTTTTAAATAATAAACGCGGTTATCATATATGAATAATAAAACTTATATTTCATATCACATAACCTAGTACATGTTTGGCATACGCCTTAAACCCATAGACAAAATATGAGAATCATGCTTAGCTTGTGATAACGCTTTGGTTAAGAGATCAGCAACATTTTCTTCTGTCCCAACCTTACATATCATAATTTCCTTTCTATCTAGAAAATCTCTAATCAGATGATATTTTCTTTTTACATGCTTCGATCTATTGCTAGACTTCGGCTCCTCAGCTTGAAAGACAACACCACTATTATCACAATAGAGGGTGATAGGATCTTCGGCCTCGGGAACTACTCTTAGTCCCTCAAGAAACTGCCTAATCCAAACTGCTTCTTTTGCAGCTTCACATCCTGCTATGTACTCTACTTCCGTTGTAGAATCCGCAACAACTGGCTCTTTAAAGCTCTTCCAACTAACGGCACCACCATTGAGGATAAAGACGTATCCAGCCTGGGATTTCATGTCGTCTCTATCCGTTTGGAAGCTAGCATCTGTGTAACTCTTTACACTTAGCTCATCTTCCCCACCAAACACCAAAAATGAATCCTTAGTCTTTCTTAAGTATTTAAGGATATTCTTAACAGCAATCCAGTGACCTTCACCTGGATTAGCTTGATATCTACTAGTCATGCTTAAAGCATGTGAGACATCTGGACGAGTGCATACCATGGCGTACATGATAGATCCAACTGCGGAAGCATAAGGAATCTCTTTCATGCGTTCAACATCTTCGGGTTTAGTGGGAGATTGAGATTTACTCAAAACAATCCCACTTCCCATAGGAAGAAAACCCCTCTTGGAATTCTCCATGCTGAAACGTCGAAGTATCTTATCGATATAAGATTCTTGACTTAGTGCCAATATCCTTTTGGGTCTATCTCTATAGATCCGGATACCTAGTATGCGTTGTGCATTGCCTAAATCCTTCATTTGAAAATGACTTCCTAACCACCCTTTCACAGAGGATAGCATTGGAATATCATTTCAAATAAGTAGTATGTCACCACATACAGTATTAGGAACACAACTTTGCTCCCACAAAATTTAGTATATAAACATGGTTCCTCGACACTTCGAGCGAAACCATTTTCTTTTATAACTTCATTAAAACGATGATTCCAACTCCTGGATGCTTGCTTAAGACCATAAATGGATTTCTTAAGTTTGCATACCTTGTTAGGATTTTTAAGATCCTCAAAACCTTCAGGTTGTATCATATACACATCCTCCTTTAAATACCCATTCAAGAAGGCGGTTTTGACATCCATTTGCCACACTTCATAGTCATGAAATGCGGCGATCGCTAACATTATCCTAATGGATCTAAGCATAGCAACTGGAGCAAAGGTTTCATCATAATGAAGACCTTGAACTTGGGTAAACCCTTTAGCTACTAGCCTAGCTTTGTAGACATCATCATGTCCTTCTATGCCATTCTTCACTTTGAAGATCCACTTGCACTGAAGAGGTCTCATGCCTTCAGTCAAGTCAACCAAGTCCCATACTTGATTTTGAAACATAGAATCCATCTCGGATTTCATGGCTTCTTGCCATTTTGCGGAGTCGGGACTAGAGATTGCAGCTTTATAAGTGGTAGGCTCGTCACTTTCTAAAAGTAAAACATCAAGACTACCATCTCCCTCAATTAGTCCAACATACCTATCAGGTTGATGTGGAATTCTACTCGACCTCCTAGGTTGAATAGGTACCGAAGCAGACGAAGAAGGAACATTTTCGTTCGTCTCTACTTTAGTTTGTGGCTCTTGGACTTCATTGATTTCACGAAGTTCAAAATTTCTCCCACTCTCTCTTTTAGAAACAAATTCCTTTTCTAGAAAGACAGCCTCTATAGACACAAACACTTTGTTATCCTGAGGTTTATAGAAGTAATACCCACGTGAGGTGGTTGGATAACCAATAAAAGTGCATTTTTCGGATCTCGGAGCTAATTTGTCATCGGTCTTTACCTTGACATAAGCCTTACAACCCCATATCTTCATATAGGATAATGAAGGAACCTTTCCTCTCCACATCTCATATGGAGTCTTTTCGGTCGCTTTTGTTGGACTAACGTTCAACGATTTGATGGCGGTGAGAATTGCAAATCCCCAAAATGAATCTGGTAAAACGGTTTGACTCATCATAGATCGAACCATATCTAATAAAGTTCGATTTCTCCTTTCAGCCACACCATTAAGTTGTGGCGTTCCAGGAGGTGAGAGTTGTAATAATATACCATTATCTTTTAAGTGTGAATCAAATTCACCACTAAGATATTCGCCACCACGATCTGATCGAAGTGCTTTAATTTTCTTGTCAAGTTGGTTTTCTACCTCATTTTGAAATTCCTTGAATTTCATGAAAGCTTCACTTTTAAACTTCATTAAGTAGATATGCCCATATCTACTCAAATCATCTGTGAAGGTGATGAAGTAGTCATAGTTTCCCCTAGCGGTGATCGTTAATGGACCACATACATCGGTATGAATGAGTCCTAGTAAATCACTTGCTCTTGTTCCTTTACCACTAAAAGGATTCCGAGTCATTTTGCCTAGGAAGCAAGCCTCGCATACACCATATGATTCATAATCAAATGGTTTGATAATGTTAGTCTTTACTAATCTTTTAATGCGATTTTCGTTTATATGACCAAGTCGACAATGCCAATAAAATGATTCATTTGGTTCACTTGTTTTTGCTCTTTTAGTTTCTATGTTATAAACATCACGGGATGAGGTCGAAGTTTCCAAAACATAAATTCCATTAACAGAAGTAGCATGGCCAATAACCATGTCATTCTTAGAAATAATACAACAATTGTTCTTAATGGAAAAACTATAACCTACAATGTCTAACATTGCAACGGAAATAATGTTTTTAGAAAGCGTCGGTACATAATAACAATTATTTAAATGTAGCTCAAATCCGCTTGGCAAGGCTAGAGTGCATGTCCCCTTCGAAGTGGCCGCTACCCGAGCTCCATTTCCAAGTCGGAGATCCATCTCTCCCTTGTCAATCTTCTCGGCTCCTCTTATACCCTGTACACGATTACAAAGGTGAGAACCACAACCGGTATCTAATACCCAAGTTGAATTAGAAGTATAATTAATGTCAATAACATAAATTTCGGATAAAGAATTACCTAACGGGATTACAAGACCCTCTTGAATATGCCGTAAATAAATCGGACAATTCCTCCTCCAATGGCCCATATCACAACAATAGTGACATCGACCCTTTTGTGATTTCTTTCCCTTCCTTTTCTTCTTTGCAAGACTTTTCTTGCTAGAGCTCTCACTAGCTTTATCATAAGCTTTTTCTTTCAAATACAAGGCATCCAACTCTCGATTTAGCTCATCAATATAAGCCGTATCAAGTAAAGGTCCCTTAGGATGTGGGAGAGAAGTGACAAAGTTCACACTGCCATCCGGACCCGTTCCGAAATGAATTTCTCTAGTAGTATCAAGGTTATTGCGGGTGCAAATATCGTCAAATACATTGTGACAAGAGTTAAAAGTAATGGGTGTGGTAGGGTTCGAAGGATCCATTGCGGTCTCAATTACTACAAAACGGAAGATAAAGGAAAATATTAACGTTTATCATTTTGATTTATTTACTTGTGTAAACAAGCAAAACACTTACTCAATGAACTCTTACCCAATTAAGTAAATGATCCCGAGACCCAAATACATACTAACTTGGGCACGGTTTAGCCGATACATCCCTCATTAATATGACTCGGTAGATTAACTCCTTAATCGATTCTACTTTTAGAACTCCCGGTCGATAAAATTACATTAATTCTTATCTTAGCCCGAACTTATTACCACTACGGTGGCTCGAATACTTTCGTTGAGATCGACCAAATTTCTAGAACGTAATCATATTACCCCACTTCACCAACGTAATAAGGTTTGCACCCCGGTTTAGCCGAGCCTACTCCCTTATGAAGAAGATCCTTCGCGGGTTCTTTACTTTTTGGTATGGCTATGTCTCAATTTCTAAAATATCGTAAGAGATCTTGTCAATTATTATCTATCTCCCTTAAGTGAACTAAGTCGGTGAATTATGGATAAAATAATTGACACGGAGTGGGACTCGAAACTCGATATGCATGTTTAGTTGATGGCGATTTGGCAATGCATGCAATATATAAAATAAATACAAAACATATTAAGACTCCTAGTATGGCCTTTCCTAAGATAGAAAACAATGTAAATTACAAATTCGGAAACCAACTCCTTGGTCCCTTGATCTTCACTCGTGGCACGCATCCCAAGGGCAACTCCATCTTGGTCGGGACTCCTTCCCGAAATGGCACCAACTCCAAGGAATCTCCGGAATTACAAATTTTCTATCTATCTTATACATTATAAAATAAAATAACAGAAATAAAGTGATACGAGATCACATTTAATTACAACCAAATCGATAGCCCTTACATTACGGGAAATATCGATTAAATAACTAAGGCCATACTAAGAAATTACATAATTCAAAAATTATATAACAAAACAATGACATTCATACAAAATAATATGATGCATCAAAATTAAATATGTTCATTTTAATGCCAAATCGCCCTAATACATATTATTAGTCTTAACTCATCCGGTTTCATGGAATTTACGATTTAACCTTTAACATGCCATAATTTACAATATAAATCATATTTACATCAAAATTAACTTTCCTAACACATTTTAGGATTAAAATTAGTCTACACTAATTTCGGCAAAATTAATTCAAAATTAATTTATATGTTCATTTTTGGCCTTAATAATCTCATAACTATCATGAAAAATTCAAATTAAATTACAATAATTAAAACTTGAATTTCGAAAATTTTAACATTCTGAAAAATTACTTTAATAATCACAATGTCAAATTTCATGGTTAAAATATTCGAACTTATTTCGATAACTTAGTTAATTTTAACCGGAATGTCAATATTACTCCATTTATCGTATAAATCGTAATGCATGCAATACAACTACATTTTGTATGAAATTTTACACACTATTTGTAAAATATGCATGTGACATTATACATTAAAATTATGGCCAGAAACTTTTTCAATCAATTTTTAGTCTAATTTTCCGATTTCAACAATTAAATCGTCTAAAATAACTAAAAATGATTTAAATGAACAACTTTAAATTCCACAAATTATCAATATAACCTTAAAACATATTAGGACCGGATTTATATACATGCAAAACATTTCGAGTGATTTATCATATAAGTCGAAATTTGTAGTTTTATTTAAGTTACAATAACTCGGAAAAACAATACCGATTATGCATGCAAACAACCATTTGCTCTGATACCAATTGTTGGTTTCTTAAACTCATATAATAATTTTAGTCATACTAATTTTATCTCATAAACTTAAAGATCTTATTGCATGCATAACTAGATGATGGCCGAAATACAAGAAAAAGAAATTAGTCCTTACATTGTCAATATTTCGGCTAAATGGGCACAATCAAAGACTCCTTCTTTGATTGTTCTTGAGCTTAATATCAAGGTATGATCCTCCTAGTCCCCAAATTAGAAGACCTCCAATGAGTTAACACCAAGACACACTCTAATAATATTTATGTTTGATTTTACTAGAATCTCACACAAATAACCTAGTTATTATTATTATCTTATAATAATTTAGAGAATGAAACAATATAAATTGTTCTTGAGTTTGGGTAGTACTCGGCCGAAAATCAAAGAGAATAATGAGAAAATAATCTCTCTAAAAACTCTCTAAGATTTTGCATGTACAAAATGAATTATCAAATGAGCTTGTGTACAATGCACTCCTCTTTTCTTTTGTTTGGACGGTTGGTATATGGTGCCCTATGCATGGGCACCAAATCACCACATGTCATATTTTCTCTACATTTCATATTTAAATAATTTTATCATATAAAATTCAAACTTAGTATGAAATGTATAATGCAATGGTAGTGTGATTGTCCTTCACACGGTCCAAATCAATAACCATGTTCATTTTATCACTTTTAAAATGGACATTATAAGTTTAACTAATTTAAACTTAATTATCATGAAATAATAATAATCCTATTATCATTATTAGATTTTATATTAAAACATTTCTAATATAAATTAATTCATTATCAAATAATGTTTCATAAACATATTAATTTTAGTAATGACAGATCATTCACTAAAATGCTTACAGTTTATAATCATATTATAAACATATTCCAAACTCGTTATATAAACTAGGATTGATATGACTCGAATAACATACGACCATATCGTTTTCTTATTAAAGCTAAAGGGATCGACTGATCACCACCGTCATACGACAGTAATGTTAAACTCTAGTAAGCCAATCATTACCGATTAATGTTGATCAGTCGACTATATGAAAAGGATCATTCCTTGAGTATTCTTATTGTAGATTTATCAGTAATTTATATTTTAATGACGTGATCGCACTATTGTTGAGGGCACTTTTCCCAACACGACATTCCCATGCTCTCGTCGGTTAAGACATGGTTAAAGAACCATTTCAAAATGAAAGATTTGGGTGAGGCACAAAGGATTCTAGGCATCCGTATCTATAGAGATAGATCGAAAAGGATGTTAGCATTGAGTCAAGAAGATTATATCGATAAAATTCTTGACAGATTCAGTATGACAAACTCCAAGAGGGTTACCTTCCTGTTGTTCATGGGGTGCATCTGAGTAAGACTCAATCACCAACAACACCGGAAGAAACTTAATGCATGAGTCGGATTCCTTATGCTTCGACAGTAGGATCGATCATGTATGCCATGATGTGCATACGTCTAGACGTGGCATATGCATTGAGTATGGTCAATCGTTACCAAAAGGATCCAGGTGACAGTCACTGGATGGCCGTCAATAACATCCTTAAGTACTTACGAAGGACTAAGGATTGGGCTCTGGTATATGGTGGAGACACGGAGCTATGTGCTAAAGGTTACACACATGCTAGTTTCCAAACCGATCGTGATGATTCCAAATCTCAGTCGGGTTTTGTCTTTACTCTTAATGGTGGAGCAGTCAGCTGGAAGAGTTCAAAGCAAAGCGTTACAGCAGATTCTATAACAGAGTTTGAGTACATGACAGCTTCCGAAGCTGCAAAAGAAGCTATTTGGATGCGTTATTTCGTACAAGGATTAAAAGTAGTACCTAGTGTGAAAGATCAAATCACCCTTTATTGCGACAATAGTGGTGCTATCTTCCAGGCTAAGGAGCCCAAGTCTAGTAACAAATCTAGACATGTACTCAGAAAAGCTCATCTAATAAGAGATTACGTGGAGCAAAAGGAGATAGCGTTGTGCAAGATTGGAATGGATAACAACATTTCAGATCCGCTCACTAAGGCATTTCCGCATAGTAAACATGAAGGGCACATCACATCCATGGGGATAAAACGTGTTCCAGAGTTGTATTAGATATTATTTGATTGATATTTGATCATTTCAATTACTACTTAACAAAATTATTGAATTTCTTTGTATTGTATTTCATGTGGATTGTATGACAATTTTGAACACCACAAAGTGAACTGTTTACTTTATATGTATGTTTTGTCCGTAAGCACCACAATGAGCTAATAACTCAGGTGATTATTTTCTTAGTTTACGGATGGATGATTCAATATGCCATAAGTCAAACGTTTGACTGATCAATAACAAATATGGGTATCTGATACCGCATAGGACATGGTGACCACTACATAGAGTCCTAAATGTTAAGATACATTAGGTGCCTGGTCGTGGATAGGACATCTATTGTGATTCCTTAAGTTGGTTCTTTAGACCATTGCTTATTCCCTGTGATATAGACAGTTTTTGGGTGGTTTAGGTTTCTTTCCTAGGTCGCACCGTAAAAGGAGGCCAATCGGACTTTTACTGGGTCATTTCATGTTGTGCTTCCATCGGCAGGTTATAAGTCAAGGAAAATATCCAGCCTTTATGGTTATATATATATATATATATATATATATATATATATATATATATATATATATATATATATATATATATATATTCTCAGGGCCCCTCGAGAAGTAGTAACTTAAAAGCATGGCCATGCTCGAATATGATTCGTATATCAGTTATGTTACTCTCTAGTCGAGGAAACCGCTCTTGATATGATTACTTGGGAGATACGGCCTTGTAAGGTGGGACTTTGCAATTTGTCTTCCATTGAGTGAGAGAAATTTATGGATATGAGAATCGTAATCGCACACACACTTGTAGGACAAGTGGGAGATTGTTGAAGTAAATGTCCTCCACAGTGTGTGATTATTTAAATAAATCTTTTACAGGATCACACATGAATACTTAGTATATTAATCAGTTGGTTAACGTTAATCGTTAATGGTTGGCTTACTAGAAGTTTGACGTTAATGTCATATGATGGCGGTAATCAGCTGATCCCTAAAGGTCACACCTATAGGATAGTACTGAGAAATGTGATTATATATTGATATAATTACGTCATTGCCAAACTTAGCTAAATGTAGTTAAATAGATGATAAACATTTAATATGATAAAATAATAATTAGGAGAAATGAATTAAATGTTAATTCTAACAAATATATATATATATATATATATATATATATATATATATATATATATATATATATATATATATATGTGTGTGTGTGTGTGTGTGTGTGTGTGTGTGTGTGTGTGTGTGTGTGTGTGTGTGTTATATTTATTAATTATATATATTTTAATATATGATATTTTAGAATAATATAATTAGATTAATTAATTATAAGATAATTAATTAACACTTTCCTAAAAAATTGTGTTTAATCTCACACGGTGGGTAATAGTATTGGGCCGTGTGAATCACACGGTGGGTAATGGTATTGGACCGTGTGAATCACAAATATAAGAGAACAGTTTTCTCTTATTTTGACTACTGGTTCATCATCTAAAAACCCTAAAAACAAAAGCCTCCAAAATTAATACTCCCTCCATTCAAGACTACACTACCACTATGCATTTTACACACTATTCACAAACGATCATTCAAGTCCGATTTTCTCTCGATACGTAAATGAAATTATATCCATGTGGGATCTTGTTTGATTCGTCTTTACGAGTACATTATTAATATCTAACTTTTATAATTTTTGAAAATACGTAGCTAACAATATTTACCGCATAAAATACGCGTTGACAAACGTGTAAAAAGAAAGTGGTAGTGTGGACTTGAATGGAGGGAGTAGTAATTAAGGTGGTAACTTGAAGGGCAATTTTCTCGGTCATCTTGGGTGCAATCTAAGGAGAATTTCTACATTGAAATTTGGGTTTACTAGGTTGTTCTTAGGCCAATTCTCCATAGATCTAAAGGTTATTTCTATATTCATGTTTTTTTAATTCAATTTATAGTTTTTGTATCAAATCGTCTTTTGATATAATCCTTGGTAGTATTAATTAGATGAATGCTTTAATGGATATTTATGAATTAAACCTACAAGTGCAAGGATGATGTTGTTCTTTGTAGCGTTTATTTCTTTCCTTTGGCGTTGTTTACAAGGTCGAGATATAGCGTAGATACTTGTATCTGATATAGTTTTTTCCTTGTAATGTGACTTTGGTTTTGATATATATATTACTTACCTTTCATCAAAAAAAAAGAAATTGTAATCGCGGGTGAGCATGCCATTGCGCAGGCCTGCGACCTCCTAGCGCAGGCTGCGGCCAGGCAAGCGCAGGCTGCGGCCAGGCCAGCGCAGGCTGCGGCCTAGCTGCTGCTCGTGCATGGCTTGGTCGTGGCCTGGGTTGTTTTGGGCATTGCTTGTTTGTTCGCTTAAGCATTGTTCGAGTGTTGATAAATGATTGAAAGATTTGTTTTAAGAAGTATCTATATAAAACATGGGATTTGTAAATAAACTTTCGTCGATCTTTCCTCGTTTAAATCACATGCTTACGATATAACAATTTACTTTAGATTCTCGTTTATTTTAATTCCGTATGAAATGTAAACTTATAGAATATGAGATTAATTTAATTAATGATTTCTCTTTTCTCAAATGAACCATACGAATTTCGATATAATGCTTGTTATCTAATTTTCGTTCGTTTCATCTCCGCATGATATGTAAGTTGTGAATTTTGACATGTTGATCGCTTCTTGGTTTTGCTTTTCTGTGTGGATCGTATGTTAGTCCAAATAGTTAGACGACGCTTATATTGAGTTTGAAAATTGATTTGAGGAGGAAGACCCCAGCCGGGCAACCGGGAGGGAGATCGGTTCCAAGCGCAAAAGAATTTCTGAAATTAACTAAGTGTTGCTTTGGTTTATCCTTGTTAAGACATATGATCGTAAATCAATTTACGTTAATTCTTTCCGCATGATTTATATGTTTTGTATTATCTTTTGATTGTTGTTTGGTCATTTCATGTGAGGCCTACGGCGCGCTATTATATGACTCTTGTTCTCACCAGACTCCATTAACGTGTTTGGTTGACCGTTGGGTATTGTTTCCGCGGTCAGGTTTCAGATCATCCGCCCTGAGTTGGGGGTATTCGTTCCTAGCTAGTTCGAGTCTTGGGAGTGCCCTTGGGATACTTGTAGTATCGGGGTTTCGTGATCCGAGAGTTTGGCTAGATTTAGACTAGGACACTGCAGATTGGCGTCGTGCTATCTATCAAGGGATTTGAATAGTGTGTGACTAAGTAGACATGTCGTATAATGGAGTTGGAATATGAATCTTTCATGTTTTGACTTGTTGATTTGTTGATTGTTGATTGGTATTTGGACACGCCGAGCGATGGCCTCTGAGTCAAATACCTGTCGATTTGTTGATATTCGCACCTTGGTTTGTCCTGGTGTTTTGGCTTGATTTATTTATGTTATTTATCATATGGTTATCTTTAATATCGTTGTCATATGATAATTTTTTATTGTTTAAGATTTTCATGATTTAATTGTATTGAAACATGTTTGCTTGTCTATATTATATGCATGCTTATATGTTTTCTGACGAAAAGTGGTTGGGTTGACATCGAGTTACTCCCCACTGACTGTGGCGTACATGTTTCTTGTATGACAGATTAATGCTGATGTAGGGGATTGCCTGAGAGCTATCGGGCGATGTGTTACATCAACATGACTATACCCTTTTAGATCGTTAAATAGTTCTGTTTTACTTTATGTTTTACGAATCATGGGATACGCTATCCCTGTTTGACGTTGTGTGTATTTATACCTACAAGTTATCTATGTTTTATTTCCACTTTCAGTTATTTTGAATTTCTCGCGTTATCTTTTCATATAAAAAAGTTTTAAATCCACGCTATTTTTCCGCATGTTGCTTCTTTACATTTCCGCATTAAAGTGAAGGTTCACAGTTGGTATCAGAGTGTTATCGCTCCCAACAAACTCATGTGATCCGCAAACTTAACTTGACCAAAAATCCAAATAATAAATGAGAGATGGGGTAGAATTAAGGACTTAAGTTTGGTTGTCTGATTATAATTTCTAAGTGTTAGGTCTTACCGTTTACTCTTTTGGATTCGAATAATGGTGAGACCATCCCAAGCAGAGAACGCCATAATGCAAGCCCTGCTGCAAATACTTGAGAACCAACGTACTCAAGTCGCTCTTGCTCCTACTCCGCCTCCAGGATACGACGTTAACCGTCCCGGTGGTTTCTCGTGGATTGCGAGCTTGATGTCTCGTGGGAACGCTAAGACTAATGGTGGTGAAGTGGACCCTGTAGCTCTATCTGAGTGGTTCCGAGACATGGAACGAAACATCTCTTTGTATGCGATTGCTAGGGAAAACATAGTGAGATTGACACCCAATTTCTTAGTGCATGAGGCCGACCGATGGTGGACCTGGCCGACTCGACTTCTCTTCTAGTTCTGTTATTTGACTGGGATAGTTTCAAGACTTTGGTGGAGAACCGTTTCTACCTGAAGGAGCTTCATTTGCAGAGACTAAAGAAGTTCATGGAGTCTCGACAAGGGAAATTGTCCGTTCAGACCTAAACTAATAAATTTAACCAATTAGCTCATTTTGCTTCACTTTTTGTTAAAAAAGGAGAGAAAGTCTACTTCTAGCGGAGCAAGCTTAACCCTCATGTAGAGAGAATGGTTAGGAGGGATTCGACTTTATTCGTTGTAGTGTACGATGATGCCATCTAGGCAGAGGGGTTTATCAAGGCAATAGACGACGATGCTAGAGCTTCTTATACTTCCGGCTCCCTGCGAACTCATCACCGGGGGAAGAGGTCGTACGTTCCTACTTCAAAACCTCCAGTTGCTCAGAAGAATAATTCGAGAGATTTGTGGCTCCGAGTGTTCGTAGCTGTACCCAAGCTCCAACTGACTTCAATAAGTGTAATGGTTGTCGTAAGGATCGTCATCCAGAAGTTCATAGTAGGTAAAAAATATCGAATAACAGAAGTCAATGTAAATGGTTTTAGCAATGACTTGAACATTTATGTAATCGACCTCTCTCAATTGGATTACATAAACGATCCCAAGATCCAACTTCTCTAAATTGGTAAGCTAACCACTTAGCTAGTTCTACCTTAGAACTCTTGGTCGATAAATTTCTCAAGTTTATCTAACATTGTTTTAAATTATAATGTTGAGTTAGACTAAATCAATATGCACTACATACCCAAGGTAGAAGGGGTCCATATAGAGAGTAATTTGTCTAATATGCCCACCGACGAACAAGGGATTCATAGTCAATTGATCTAGAAAGACTATCCTCAATTCTTTTAATTAAGAGAGAGATCCCATCATTTATTTTAGATTCATTTTAAGTGAACACAAATTTAAGTGAATAGGAATAAATGACGACTAAATTGACATCGTATGTCACATGAAATGACGATTTATATACTATATGATCCAATTTCATGAAATTTTAGGTGGTTTGGTTTAGGCGGAATATGATGATATGCAACAATTTTAAACATGCCATGAATAAACAAGCGAAGAAGAAAAAACAAAATAATAAAATCCTAGCGTGGCCTATCAACCTAGAGATTACAGCTTTGTAATCCAATCACATTGGACTTGGGAAGCTTGGTGGAAACTCCAGTCTTGTGATGCACCAACGAGGTCCCTTGAACGTCTTCAAATCTCCACTTTAAAGTCTTCTTTCGAAATAAATGACATTACATAAAATTACATAGCCAAAGTCCTATTAATTACGTTCAATAAATAACGTAAACAAAAACGAAAGAAAAAAGAGATACGAGATCTCATTAATTACATCATCGATTACTTTTTCATCATTACGAAAAACCAACAAAACTAAGGCCACACTAGATTACATTACATTCCCAACGCTGAAAATAAAACATTAATCGAAAAAAATTTGCAACCATTCAACAATATAAATATAAAACATTCATAATGCAAAATATTTATCCAAACCACCTTTTAATAATTTATAATATGAAAATTTCCGTAAATTCTCACAAAACAACCTATATATGTCATACATATATAATAATCCAAGAATAATTCAAAATATCATATATAGTAAATTAATCCACTATTATTCTAAACAATTTAAAATAATAAGGTATCAAATTAATAAAATAAAATACCATAAAAAAATTACGATATTAAATTAAATTGATAAAAGAAGCCAATAAAATCGGCCAAACATAGAGTTTTCTGAAAGACTTTCCAAAAACAACTTTCCGGAAAACTTTCCAAAAATTAAAACTTTCCAAAAAACAATTTTCTTTATTTAAAACGGTCTGGAAAACAATCTAAACGTTCGAATTTGGCTTAAAAACGCCAACCCTGTCTGCAGTCCGATTTAGAATGCTGTTTACAATAGAAAAACACTATTTGTTCAACGAAATACGACACTTTGACTTTTTACAAATAAAAAACCGTCTGAAAGAGAAAAAAAACGTCGAAACCTTTTCTTTTTCTTTTTTTTTTCTTTTTTTTAGTTTTCATTCCTATACTTTTCGGCCAAAAAATTTCCATGCATTATCGTATAATAAACAAAAACAAGCAAATTTCATTAACACATTAATTCTCATATAACATATGTAATAATCAAAATTTTCGGGGAGGATTTTTATCGCATAAAACTCGATTTATATTGTGTTGATTCAATCTGCATTATATCAACAAATAAATTTAACTAAGTCAATTTAACTTTTAAACTGATTAAGGGGGCCGGAAAAATCAAGAATGTATCGATTTAAATCAAGAAAATCAAGAAACGATTTATCATCATATGAAAAATCAAGAACATACATATTAAAACAATTTTGAAGTCTATGCTCTGATACCACTTGTAGGAAATATCGTCTATTTCATAATGAGATTAATCGTCTTAATGTAATAAGAAAGGATTATATCAAATTTAACTTTAATATGAACGCTTTAAAAGTAATTAAATCGATATAAGAAGGTAAGAAATAACCTTGGGTCCTTTGCTTTTGGCCTAAGAACAACCTAGTATAATATATTTCAAGGCAGAAATCCTCCTACCAATTGCACCAAAGATGATCCAAGAATATGCCTTGCTCGAATTTTGTATATGCTCGAAAAATATCGAATGTCTCTCCTTTCCCTTTTATTTCACACGAATTCCCCTCTTATTGTTATTTTCCAGTTACCCAGATTTTGTCAGGGATTTTTGTTTTCGTGAAATTTTATCTCATTTTTTTTTGTAATTTTGTTGTAGTTTTATGATTGTCAAGTTGGTCAAATCATGTTGTTTTTTGTATGTTCTATTTACCTTTAACCACCACATAACTCAGCTCTTTGTCAAGGATGTTTGTCAAGTATACTCCAGCTTGTTTAAACATACTACTTGGAGATTAGTTGAGACCCTAGTTAGAACTTGATAGATCATTTTAGTTTTTACGAGTTTTGTTCAATTTCATAAATTTTAGCCAATTCAATTTATATCTATTTTGTTTAGTTTAATACGTATAAATTATTCTATTTAAAAAAAGACTTTACAAGTGTGTCTTAAAAATCATTCCGGAAAATAATTTTGGAAATTTAGAGCTTGAAATCTATCTTCATTTGGGAAATTGGGAAAAATTGATGAATATGGGTGTGTAGTTAGTTTGGGTGTAATTAGGGAGGGCAATATGGGTATTTTTTATAAATTGTAACTTAACAAGACGGAAAATAAAAAAAAGTTGTTCGGGATTGAAATACGGTGGTAATTGGGGGTATACGTAAAAGTTTGGGGGTTATTTGTAAAAAAAACAAATACGTGGTGGTAATTTGTAAAAATACGCAAATACGTGGTGGTTATTTGTAATTTATCCTATATTTTAATATATGATAGAATAATATAATTGAGATTAATTAATTATAAGATAATTAATTAATATTCTCCGGGAATTTTAAAATTAATTCTTGCAGTACACCCAATTCTTGTTAATACCCTCCTTCTTTTTTCCCTTTATGATTGCTATCACCTTGCTTGTTACACACACAACGCTTATGTGTAATAACTCCATTGGCCACTTTGTTTGAACCCAATCTCATAACAAAACCACAAGCTTTGGCATACTCTTCGTAGAATTTCAAACCCTGCTCCAAGTTCTCAAATTTCTTTCCAACATATGGTTTAAGATTTTCTGAACAATGAGGCACTCCGTCGCAAACAACAACTTCCAGGCTTTCAGGACCTGAACAAACAAATTAAAAATAATTACTTTATAAGCTATAATCTTCGTCATACTAGCAAAATGCAATCAATAATGAAATTATATTACCTGTCACATTATTGTCTAATAATTGGTGTGGACTATTAGTAATTAATAATATATCTTCTTCTATATCTGTTGAAGAAGTAATTCCAGTACTATTAGTAATTAAAATATATCTTCTTCTATAGCATCACCTTCGGCACCCGGCATTGTTTGATTATCACATAACTCGTTGCACTCCAGCATGATTCGTTCTGATATTCATAAATGTATCAAAATATGAAATCAATGTTACCACTTGTAATGAAAATAATCATGAGACCATTTACTTTGTCGTATTGTCAGAGAGCAACAAAAACATAATAAAGCAAAATTCTGCCCATGAAAATGTTTATGTGAAAATGTTTAAAAGGATTTAAATAATATTTTATTTAATTGCGTAATTTACGTCTTAGCAATTTAATTTCATAGTCCGGAAATATTTATATCGTCTTAAGTTTGTAGTTACCTTAAGTCGATGTTCTTAGCTTAAACCGTCTTAAAACTTGTCTTATGGGCCTAACTTGCTAATGGACCCATTTTCTCTATTTTTCCTCACAAAACCCTAACCCCTCCATCTTCTACCTCCCTCCTTCATTTCATTTTTCAGATTTGTAACAAACACCATGTGAGTTTCTCCTCCAAACCTTAAAACTCTCATAAAATCTTCATTTCTTATCCGATTGAGACGATTTTCGCGGCCACGGATTCCTCTTCTCGCCCTCCATCTTTCTAGGTAAGTTTTTACCCAAAATAACTCTGTCTTATATTCTGGCCGTGACCCTAAGGTCACGTTTTTCGAGGTTTACGGATGTTTGTTGTGTTTCTAGCGCGGACTTGGACAAAAGGAGTAGCTTGGAGTCGGATTCATGTTGGTTTAAGAATTTATAAGGTGACGATAATGAGAAAATCGGCCTTATTGTTAAAATAGCATGTTCTTGGTGTTTATGATGAAAGTTTCTGATTGTGATGATGTTTGTTGTTGTTTAGGACTTATAAGCATGTTAGGTTTGATTTTAAGAGACATTCACATGTTTAGTTTGGTATTCATATGATTGTTTACTCATTTTTCAGATTTCATGTTCTTAAGACGAATACAAAGATTGTTCATAAATTGTGTTTTGATTGTTCAATAATCATGTTTGATGTATATTTGGGATTGTTATGGGATTATATATGCTGGTACGATAGATTTATGGCTTGAAATAATAGTGTAAAATCATTTGTCGAAAGTTGGATTGAAATGGCGAATTTCAGGAATTTTTCTGAACAGCCCTGGTGTGTGTTCAGGGCTTCAGGCGCAGGCTGCGCACCTCCCTGCGCAGGCTGCGCAATTCAAGCGCAGCTGCGCACCCCATTGCGCAGGCTGCGCAAAAACCGCTGTAGCTTTCAATTGTTCAATTGTTTTCGTGATTATTTTGGGTACTTGTTTCCCAATTGTTTAAGTGATGTTTAAGTGATGTTTATGTATATATTTACTTGGTTTAGAATGTATGTTTAGGCTAAGTAAAGTGTGACCAAGTGATTGGCTAATTTCCTCATGTTAATCCTTTCCAATCGTTCATTGTAAAGTTACTTCTTAAGTTGTTTAGTATGCTTAAGATTATAGGTTGTGATGTTCAAGGTCATGGTTATGGGTAGTTTAGCAAGCAACGTTTTAGGACGTTGTTAATTAGCTAAAGTTGATATTCATTTATTGGTAATGGGTAGTTAGTAAACAAGGTTTAGAATGTTGTTTCTCTTCTTAAGTCAATCTTATCCTAGGTTTGTAAGAGACCTAGTAGACCTAGTTAGGTGTTTAATGACCCTTAGATTTGTGGAAGGAAAGTCGTAGTTTGGTCATAATTGTTGTTGAATTTGGTTATCACTTGCTCATGTGTGTTTGAGGTCCCCGGAGGATGGGCGACACTATATTGGATTCGGGAATGGAGAGAGGATAGAGACCCCCCGGTCGGGTAACCGAAAGGGAAACCGGCTCTCCCTCAACTTAGTTCCCGGGATCAATTAAGTGCTGATTAGAAATTTAAGAAAGTAGAACTATAGATTAGTTTCTATACTTGGATGATATTGTATTGATGCGTATTAAGGTATGCCTTAAGCTGGCGTCTGAGCTTAATACGTAAGCTTGTTGTCATATATGGAGATATGCCTTAAGTTGGCCTCTGAGCCCTATATGTGTATGGTTGTCGTGTCTGGGATATGCCTTAAGCTGGCCTCTGAGCCCAGACATGTTTGTTGTGATCGCGTTGGAACATGCCTTAAGTTGGCCTCTGAGTCTGACGAGTAGAGCAGCTGCACAACGGGGCATTTAGGTCGTAACACCTCACCCGGAGTGCAGATGTTTGATGCTTGAACATGCCTTAAGCTGGCCTCTGAGTCTAGTGTCTTGTGATGTAGTGAAGGGACATGCCTTAAGCTGGCCTCTGAGTCCTTTACTTTTGGGTGCTAGTCTATGCCTTAAGATGGCCTCTGAGTCTAGTGTCTTGCTGATTGGCAGGTCTATGCCTTAAGTTGGCCTCAGAGTCCTTGCTTGTGAATTTGGTATTTAGGTTATGTCTTAAGTTGACCGCTGAACCTTTATACTTGCTGAATGATTGGTATTTAGGTTATGTCTTAAGTTGACCGCTGAACCTTTATACTTGCTGAATGATTGGTATGTAGGTTATGTCTTAGGTTGACCGCTGAACCTTTATTCTTGCTGAATGATTGGTATGTAGGTTATGTCTTAGGTTGACCGCTGAACCTTATACTTGCTGAGTTTTTATCTGCTTGCCTAGAGTTGGTACAGTGTCAGATATAGATGTTGATATTGATGAGTATGATACTTTGACTTCGATATTGTTCATCCAAGGCATTGGATGACTCTTTAGTCAGTTTCGTAAATGGTTTGGACTAAAAGACCCCCCGTCCGGGCAACCGGAAGGGAAACCGGCTCTCCTTCCAAATAGTTTCCGAAGTTGGTTGAGAGCCTTGCATAAGTAATTGCATGATGATATGAGATTCAGTTATCGAGATTTGTATGCTTCGCATGTTATATATATGTTGGAGTATATTGTATGTTTATGTGATACGTGTCGTTACAAAAGGTGGCTAGGAGAACTCTAGTCACTCCCCACTGATTGTGGCGTACATGTTTACATGTATGTAGGTACATGACAGGTGGTTGACAGAGGGTTGCATGAAGCTAGCGAGCGATGATCCTATTTATCGATTGACTTACACGTTTACGTTAGCTAGACTTTAGTTTACATTTCAGTTTTGAGTGCCTGTAGGGATGTGCCATCCCAGGCTGGTTGTATTTATATTTTACCTTCAGTATCAATTTTAATTCACCTCACATGTTTATGTTAAAAAGTTTTAATTCCGCTGCATTTTTAATACTTTGTGTGTTTATTTATTTCCGCTTTCGCGAGGGGTTTTACAGTTGGTATCAGAGCGTTATCGCTCCCGACGCACTCATGTAACCCCAACCTTAACTTGACCATATGATTGAATAATGAATGAGAGATGGGGTAGATTTAAGGACTTAAAGTGTAGTCTGTTTTCTGATTGCTTTTATTAGGTTCTAACGTGTTTGTTGATTGTCCTTGATAATACTTTATTGCCTTCCAATCGACGAACCGTGGACGTATCCGTTTGGCGATCAAGACCGGAGTTTCTACCGAAGATAGAAGATTTGTGCTACCGTTGGAGAATGCTTCTGAACCTTGAAGATGTTCCTCTTTCTTTGTGCATCACCTTCTTTGATAACTCTGGATGCACATCCTTCTTTTAGAATATTTGTCTATCTTGCTTGAACATATCTTCATATCTTTTCAGCTTAAACTTGTTGCTTGCTTTCTTAAGGTGCCCTCTAGGTAAACTTCCATTTTATTGGATTTGGAGGAACTAGTCTTAGGATAACCGTAAGCTGTGTTATGAGAAATATTGTTATTTGAGGAATAACTTAAGAGGTATCGAGAGACATGTGTTGGTGATCCAAGGGTCTAGTTGTCTATCCAATTGGGAGAGTGAAAGTGAGTGATAGGATACTTGCTTGAAGGTTTAGTTGTTTACTTAGTATTCGGTGGAACTTAATCCTGAGAACCATGCTTAGATTGTGAAAATATGTGGATTGAAGAGTACTGTTTAAGGAGTTAGATAAGATACTTGAGGTTATAGAGCAACCTGAAAGAATAGGCTTAAGATGCTAATGATGATGAGTGGATGATGAAGTGAGTTATTATCACTTGACTTAGGTGAGTGATTGAGCTGAGAAAGGCTCGTTGTTAAGGAATACGAATTATTTGCTATAATAGTGGAATACTCGAAGAGGTTGACTTAAGCTTAGAGGAAGTGAATCACTATGTGACCCTAGGTTGCTTAAAAAAAAAATCTTAACGTTTATTTATTGAAAAACTAAAGAGAAATTTGAGGTTGCACCACCAGTATGTGGATGGAATGAAGTATTTTATTGTGAGATGGAAGTTCAGAAACTTGATGGTTAAAAATTGTTAACTTGTGGACAGTGAGGTAAGTAAAGTGGATATAGCATATAGTGGTGATGACCTGAAAGTGTTATTGAATTGTCATTTGAGGGACTAGCAGAGATGAGACATCTCCAACTTTTGGGAATAGGTAGTTGTAATGATGATAACGTTTAAAGTTTGGAAGATTAGGGTATATAAATCATTAGAGGAATTGTTCATGAGAACCGATAATTGAATGACTGGATTTGGAAAGTAAGAAGTGAGAATCCCGCGAGAATAGTGAGAGACCCGCACCTTGGAAGATTCCGCAATCGTTCTTTTCACGTCGCTTCTCTCCTTTCTTCTCCTTTGCTTCTCCTTCCGATCATGGCTTCAATTTTATTGGAGTCAATAGCATAATAGGGTTAATGTCAAGTCTTTATATAAGGAGTAAATAATATTGTGAGAATCCAAACAAGAGTAGGACCCTTGTTTGGCACGAGTCCACAAGGTCCAAACAACAACTACCATAACCGAATTTCCCATAAAATAATAAAACTACTTTTATTAATTATTAGAAGATATTATTTTGGAAGTTGTTATATTTATATATTAATAATATATGAACCGAAATTTCGGTGCACTTGGAAAACTGATTTTCCGAGACTTATCAAATATTATAATTTAGGGTTATTTCATAGGAATAATCCAACCTATACCTCATCTTCTCATATTAATCCCTACTAATGATTAACTGAGAAAAATCCAACCTATAACCTCAATTATCTTTCATTGAACTTTGTCTATTTTTGAACTCTTATTTTCGGTAAGCAAGCACGTCACCTTGACTTGAATCTGAATAAGAGTGATAGGAAATAAAATATTTTGGAAAATGAAAGTAAAAAATAAAAAAAAGTATGAAAAGTCATAATCAAAATCAGCTATTTTATTTATAGGGGAAGAAGATTACGGAGGAAATTACAGTGGTATATGAATGTCGTTCACTTATATTAAGTTGGAATCTAAAACTTACTTGTCAACAAATTTATCTTGATAACCGATTACTCTAGTGCAAGTACAAGGAACATATTTTGGAAATTATTCTGGAAAATAATTTGGTGAATTTGAAGATTTAGGGTTTGAAATCTATTTTGATTTGGAAACTGGGGGAAATTGATGAATATGGGTGTGTAGTTAGTTTGGGTAGATTTCTGTAATTAGGGAGGGTAATATGGGTATTTTCTATAAATTATAACTTAACAAGGCGGAAAATAAAAAAAAAAGTTGTTCGGGATTAAAATACGGTGGTGATTCGGGAGTATACGTAAAAGTTTGGGGGTTATTTGTAAAAAAGCAAATACGTGGTGGTAATTTGTAAAAATACGCAAATACGTGGTGGTTATTTGTAATTTATCCTAAAATATAATTAATAAATATAACTTTTATATATATTTATTAGAATTAACATTTAATTCATTTCTCCTAATTATTATTTAATCATATTAAATGTTTATCATCTACTTAACTACATTTAGCTAAGTTTAGCATTTATGTAATTATATTCATATATAATCACATTTCTCAGTACTATCCTATAGGTGTGACCTTTAGGGATTAGCTGATTATCATCATCATATGACAGTAACGTCAAACTTCTAGTGAGCCAATCGTTACCAATAAACGTTAATCAACTGATTAATAAACTGAGTATCCCTGTGTGATCTTGTAAAAGATTCACTCAAATAATCATACACTGTGGAGGACATTTACTCCAACAATCTCCCACTTGTCCTACAAGTGTGTGTGCGATTACGATTCTCATATCCATGCATTATTCTCCCACTCAATGGAAGACAAATTGCGAAGTCTTACCTTACAAGGTCGTATCTCCCAAGTAATCATATCAGCAGTGGTTTCCTCGACTAGAGAGCAACATAACTGATACGAATCATATTCGAGCATGGCCATGCATTTAAGTTACTACTCCTCAAGTGGCCCTGAGAAATATATATAAAACCTGATAAAGGCTGGATATTTTCCTTGACTTATGACCTGCCGATGGAAGCACAGCATGAAATGACCCAGTAAAAGTCCGATTGGTCTCCTTTTACGGTGCGACCTAGGACAGAAACCAAAGCCACCCAAAAACTGTCTATATCGCATGAAATAAACAATGGTCAAAAGAACCGACTTTAGGAATCACGATAGACGTCCCATCCACGGACAGGCACCAAATGTATCTTAACATTTAGGACTCTATGTTGTGGTCACTATGTCCTATGCGATATCATATACCCATATTTGTTATTGATCAGTCAGACGCTTGAGTTATGGAATATTGAACCTTCCGTCCTTCAACTAACAAAATAATCACATGAGTTATCAGCTTATATTGGTGTTTATGGACAAAAACAGACATATAAAGTAAAACAGTTCACTGTGTGGTGTTCAAAAATTGTCGTACAATCCACATGTAATACAATATAAAGAAATTCAATGATTTTATCAAGTAATAATTTGAAATGATCAAACATTAATCAAACAATGTTTATTACAATTCTGGAACACGCTTTATCCCCATGGATGAGATGTGCCCTTCATGTTTATTATGCGGCAGTGCCTTAGTCAGCGGATCAGCAATGTTGTTATCCGTTCCAATCTTGCACAATGCTATCTCCTTTTGCTCCATGTAATCTCTTATCAGATGAGCTTTTCTGAGTACATGTCTAGATTTGTTGCTAGACTTACGCTCCTTAGCCTGGAAGATTGCACCACTGTTATCACAATAAAGGGTGATTGGGTCTTTCACACTAGGTACTACTTTTAGTCCTTGTAAGAAATAACGCATCCAAATAGCTTCCTTTGCAGCTTCGGAAGCTGCCAAGTACTCAGACTCTGTTGTAGAACCTGCTGTAACGCTCTATTTGGAACTCTTCCAACTGACTGCTCCACCATTAAGAGTAAAGACAAAACCCGAATGAGATTTAGAATCATCACGATCGGTTTGGAAACTAGCATCTGTGTAACCCTTAGCACTTAGCTCCATGTCTCCAACATATACCAGTGCCTAATCCTTAGTCCTTCGTAAGTACTTAAGGATGTTCTTGACGGCTATCCAGTGACTTTCACCTGGATTAATTTTGTAACGGCTGACCATACTCAATGCATATGCCACGTCAGGACGTGTGCACATCATGGCATACATGATCGATCCTACTGTCGAAGCATAAGGTATCCGACTCATGCGTTCAGTTTCTTCCGGTGTTGTAGGTGATTGTTTCTTACTCAGATGCACCCCATGAACAACAGGAAGGTAACCTCTCTTGGAGTTTGTCATATTGAATCTATCAAGAATCTTATCCATATAATCTTCTTGACTCAATGCTAACATCTTTTTCGATCTACTTCTATAGATGCGGATGCCTAGAATCCTCTGTGCCTCACCCAAATCTTTCATTTTAAAATGGTTCTTTAAACATGTCTTAACCGACGAAAGCATGGGAATGTCGTTTCCAATTAGTAGTATATCATCTACATACAATACTAGGAATACGATTTTACTCCCACTTGACTTGATATACATACATGGTTCTTCGACACTTCGAATGAATCCGTTCTGTTTTATCACGTCATCAAAACGATGATTCTAACTCCGTGATGCTTGCTTAAGTCCATTGATGGAATGCTTGAGCTTGCACACTTTATTAGGATGTTTAGGATCGATGAAAACCTCGGGCTGTATCATATACAGTTCTTCTTCCAAAAACCCGTTTAGGAAGGCGGTTTTCACATCCATTTGCCAGATTTCATAATCATGAAATGCGGCTATCGCTAAGATAATCCGAATAGATATAAGCATTACGACTGGAGCAAATATCTCATCATAGTGCAACCCGTGTACTTGAGTGAAACCTTTTGCCACCAATCGTGCTTTATAAACATCTGGTTGTCCATCTAATGCACGCTTTATCTTATAAAACCATTTGCACTGTAGGGGTTTTACCTTTTCAGGCAAATCAACCAAATCCCATACTTGATTCTCTTGCATGGAATCTATTTCGGACTGCATGGCTGCGAGCCATAGCTTAGAGTCGGAACATGTCATGGCTCCTTTGTAGGTAGTTGGTTCGTTACTCTCAAGGAGTAATAGGTTTTCTACACCACCTTCCTCAACCATACCAAGGTATCGGTCTGGGGGGTGAGAAACTCGAACCGTCCTCCTAGGTTCCTCTGGAATGGATACCATAGCAGATGTGGAAGGAACACTTTCTTCCATCACACTGTTGGTTTCTGGTTCTTGAACCTCTGACAGATCAAAAGTTCTACTACTCTGTTTGTTCGAGAGAAACTCTTTCTCTAAAAACTTCGCACTAGCCGCAACAAACACTCTTCGTTCGGTAGGTGAGTAAAAGTAGTGACCAAAAATTCCTTTGGGATAACCTACAAAGTAAGTCTTCACCGATCGTGGGCCTAGCTTGTCTTCGTGTCTCCACTTGACATAAGCTTCACAGCCCCAAACCCGAATAAAGGACAAGTCAAGAACTTTTCCTTTCCACATCTCATATGGAGTCTTGTCTGCTGCTTTAGTCGGACTTCGGTTAAGTATTAGAGCAGCTGATTGAAGAGCAAATCCCCATAATGAATCAGGCACAACCGTGTGACTCATCATGGATCGAACCATATCTAATAAAGTTCGATTTCTCCGTTCGGATACATCATTTAATTGTGGTGTTCCAGGTGGAGTCAACTACGATACAATACCACAGTCTTTCAGGTGTTGATCAAACTCAGTCGAAAGATACTCGCCACCACGATCAGATCGAAGTGCCTTTATCTTCCTATCCTATTGGTTCTCAACCTTATTTTGGAATTCCTTGAACTTGTCAAAGGATTCACTTTTATGTTTCATTAAATAGACATACCCGTATCTACTTAAATCATCCGTAAAAGTGATGAAATATCTATAGCCGTCTCTTGCTATGATTGTCATAGGACCACATACATCTGTATGTATGAGTCCTAGAAGATCACTAGCTCGCATCCCAATACCTTTAAAGGAAATATGAGACATCTTTCCGATGAGACATGATTCACACGTACCAATTGATTCGTAATGAAATGGTGGTATTGACCCATTCTTAATGAGTTTCTCTACGCGTTTTTCATTAATGTGTCCCATTCGACAATGCCATAGATACGTTTGTTCTTTATCACCTGTTTTAGCCCTTTTATTATTCACATGATCAACCTCGGTGGTTTGGTCTAAAACATATATTCCGTTTACGGAAACAGCTTTTCCATAAATCATATCGTTTAATGAAAAAGTACAACAATTGTGCTTAATATTAAAACAAAAACCTTTTGAATCCAAAACAGAAATAGAAATAATGTTTTTCGACAAACTAGGAACAAAATAACAATTATTTAAAAATAACTCGAAACCACTAGGTAGTTTGAGTACATAAGTTCCTATGGAGACAGCTGCAACCTTTGCTCCATTTCCAACATGAAGGTCAACGTCCCCTTTCTCAAGTTTGCGGACGTCCCTTAAACCCTACAAGTGATTACACAAGTGAGAACCACAACCAGTATCAAATACCCATGTTGTTGAACTTGCATGGTTTATTTCAATCATATGAATAAATGACGGTATACATGTGGCTGTCACTCGTCCAGCCTTGATATCCTCGAGGTACTTAAGGCAGTTCCTTTTCCAATGCCCAGACTCATGGCAATGGTGGCACTCTCCTTGTTTCCCTTTGCTCTTAGTTTTGGCCTTTGAGTTACTGGTCTCACCAGGTCCACTTTTGGGCTTCGGCTGCTTTCTTTTGAATTGAGGTTTCCTAACATTTAAGGGAGGCTTTGCCTTTCCTTTTCCCTTCCAATTAGCTTGTATGACAAGGACGTCCTTCTTAGCACTCCCAATCAAATTGAGATCCTTCTCAGCTTGCACGAGCTGAGAGTGGAGTTCATGAAGACTTTTCTTCATGTCATTCATGTTATAATTCACCCTAAATTGGGTGAACCCATCATGAAGAGAGTGTAAGATTCGGTCTACAATGATTGACTCCTCAATCTTGCAACCGAGAGACTCCAGAACTTCCACATTCTCAATCATCTTGAGGATGTGTGGGCTAACAGCTTGGCCCTTGGACAGTTTAGCTTCGAAGAAGCGGACTGCTGCGTCATATCTCATGATTCTCGGACCTTGCGAGAATTCATTGGTAAGGGTGGTGAAAATCTTATTCGCACCTTGTGAAATGAAGCGGCGCTGCAAATTGTTTTCCATTGCATAAATAAGTACATTCTTAATCGCACCAGCTTCACGAACGAACTCATCATATGCAGTTCGTTGGGCTCCAGTCCTTCCAGTTGGTTCAGCCGGTACTGGCTCAACCAAATACTTTAATTTACCGTCAGCAATGGCAGCATTCCGTAATGCTGCCTTCCAATCGGTAAAGTTACTCCCATCATTCTTAAGGCGGGAGTTCTGATTGTAGGAGACGTGGTCCATAAAAGAGCATAACCACAACTCCCTGGTGAGGGTGGCGCTAGGGTCCGGAGTTGCATTTGAATCAGTCATTTTAAAAGGCAGATATTAAATGATCTACAAATGAGAAAATAAATCAACATGAGAAATCAATGAATTTAAAATCTTTTTAAACAAAGATATACAACATAATATAATCGATCTCACTCAAAGAATTATATAATGTATCCCAAGACCCAAATCCCGATTTGGTGAGTTAACCCTTTAACTGGTTCTACATTAGAACTCTTAGTCGAAAAATTTCTTAAATTTATCTATTAGTCCACAATGATTTCAATAGCTTGATTGAATCATTTTGTTGAGTTCAACTAGGTCACAACACACTACTTACCCGAGGTACAAGGGGTCCATATGGAGATAACAACAGGTCATATATGTCCACCGACGAACAAGGGATTCATAGTTGTTTGATCTAGAAAGGCTAAAGTCTCCATTTGATAAAGAGTGAGATCCCATCACTATTTTAAACTCATTTAAGTGAACTATTTGATATGAGTAGGAATGAGTGATGGCAAAAAAAACATCATATGCCAAAATGCAAAATAATCTACATGAGTCATTTTACATGCATATAGGTGGTTTGGTTTAGGCGGAACATAATGATACGCAACATTCAAGCAATAAAGATAAGAACATAAAACATTAAAATCCTAGTGTGGCTTATCCTATGAAAAACAGTAAATACAACTTGGAATCCAATCACATGGACCCTAGAAGCTTCATGGATCACCGTTCTTCATCTCGAGATGTAAACTTGAAATAGAGACCCGGATGCATCAAACTCCTCTTCTTCTTTTTCTTCTTTGTTCTAAGCTATTACAATGTAAATCCTATTTACATTTAATCTAAAATAAAGAAAAATTAAAATACAAAGCGGAGATGCGAGATCTCATAAATTACATCACTTGATTACTTTCCACCATTACCCAAAAGCAACCAAAAACTAAAGTCACACTAGATTACATGATTATACTTGACAACAATTGTAAAAATAAATTCAACCTTCATTGAAAAACAATATCATTAACAATATAATAAAACATTCATAATGCAATATTACCCAAACCACCATTAATTTTAAAATTACATGTCACACATGTAAACCATAATCCAAATAAATTCCAAACAATTTTAGAATCTAGTAAGTATCATCAATTAGATATAATAAACCTTTTTAAATAAATAAATGATTAAGTAACCGAAAAATTATCAAATAATTTTCGTTTATTTTCTTTCTTTCCCTTGGTAATCACTCAGTTATACCCCTTTTTTTCGAAAAAAAAATGTTACAATTACAAAACATCTTTTATAATTTAGTTAATATGAATATTATCTCATAATATAAATAAAAACGAAAACAAATAAAATAACCCTAAAATCCAATTTTACGGTTTTAATACCCCTTTTTTTGTTTTATATTTATAAATTTGTTCTAATTATAAACATTTATTTATAATTTAGTTAATATAAATTATCATATAATATTAATAATAACAAAAGCAACAAATCACAAAATTTAGGGTAGGGCCGAAAAAAAAAATTTGCGGTCCAATATTACACGTTTTTTTTTTTTTTTTTTTTTTAAAAAAAAAAAAAAAGGCAAATACTCATATTATCAAATAATATCATGTAAATTGACATATTCATAAGATATTATACTATTTCCTTAAATGGTATAATCTAGGTAGAAATAGATTTTGGAAACTTTACTAATTCGTGAACTTTCTTAAAATCACTCATAGTAGCACAAAAATCATCTCATAATTTTGTGTTATAGTTCTAATCATATTAGGTTTTTAAAAATTTCCAAATATTGTCATCAAGATTAACCTTTTTAATTCATGTGAACAATATTCATTCATCTTAACAATTTAAAACAAATTAATCTAATTCTACCAATATCTTGATTGAACTACGATTTTGAACAAAGGCTCTGATACCACTTGTAGGAAATAATTTCTTAAATTACTCATAAAAGTATTAACTTAATTAATACTGCCAAGGATTATATCAAAAACGAATTGATATTAAAACAATAGAACTGAAATAATAGGACAATGATCATAGAATAACCTTTGGTCCTATATGAGATTGGCCTAAGAAAAACCTAGTATAAACCCAAACTTCAAGGTAGAAGTTCTCCTTAGATTGCACCCAAAACGACTGAAAAAGATTCCCTCAAAGCTCCTCCTAAATTACTATTAATTATTTTAGAGGATTTATTTTGGGATTAAGATGATAAACTAATCAAAGGAAATACGAGAGGAAAAACGTTTTCTTCTTGTGTGTCAAACCACACGGCCGAAACCCTCTATATATAGGGTTTTGGTTTGTGTTGGTATTGTACTTCAATTAGGAAACCTCATTATAATATAATATTTTGAGTCAGTTTCCTTATTCCGAACTTCCTTAAAATATCATATATATTTTAATACTTTTCGGTGTACAAATTTAATTCCCGGAGAATATTAATTAATTAATCTCAATTATATTATTCTATCATATATTAAAATATAATTAATAAATATAACTTATATATATATATATATATATATATATATATATATATATATATATATATATATATATATATATATATATATATATATATATATATATATATATATTAGAATTAACATTTAATTCATTTCTCCTAGTTATTATTTAATCATATTAAATGTTTATCATCTACTTAACTACATTTAGCTAAGTTTAGCATTTATGTAATTATATTAATATATAATCACATTTCTCAGTACTATCCTATAGGTGTGACCTTTAGAGATTAGCTGATTATCGCCATCATATGACAGTAACGTCAAACTTCTAGTGAGCCAATCGTTACCGATAAACGTTAATCAACTGATTAATAAACTTAGTATCATTGTGTGATCTTGTAAAAGATTCACTCAAATAATCATACACTGTGGAGGACATTTACTCCAACAAAAACAGGCTGGTCAGGGGGCTGTTGGTCACGTTTTTGGGGCTGTGTGGGTTGTTTGTGTTGGTACGTTGGAATTGTTGCTTTTGCTTCTTCTTATTAATATTATTAGTATTATTATTATTGTTTTATTATCATTATTTTATTATTATGATTGTTTTATTATTATTATTATTGTTATTAATGGTATTATTGTTAGGATTGGGTAATTTTATGTTAGTGATATTATTAGTATTATTAATCATGCTTTAGCAATTAGTATATTATTGTTATTATGTTTATTCTTAATTATTTATGTTGTTGTGACATTGATTTAGTAATAATCGATTAATTGATCAAATGTTATTTTTAGTAAGTCTATAAATAATAAGTTTATGTTTGATTAATAGTAATTGATATGTATAGTTAATTAATGATAATTGGTATGTAGATGGGTATGTTTATATGTATATATATTCACAAGGTGTTATACGTAAATCTTTTATGAACATGATGAAGTGATTTAGTAGTGTTGGTTGTATGAGTAGAATTTAATATAAGTAATATTTATAGGAACGGAAATTGAAGT
This sequence comes from Silene conica, assembly GCA_029255685.2. Classification (NCBI taxonomy): domain Eukaryota; kingdom Viridiplantae; phylum Streptophyta; class Magnoliopsida; order Caryophyllales; family Caryophyllaceae; genus Silene; species Silene conica. The sequence goes on along the minus strand of CM055314.2, from coordinate 27,566,577 downwards.
GGAATATTTCTAGACGGTGGTTCCTATTTGCAGACTTGTTATCCAGGTAGGATACACTGACACTATATTTTATGAAGTGTTATGAATGGAAGTTTACTCTGTGATGTGTTATGAAAGGATGTTGCCTTGTATGTTATGGATGCAAGCATGAATTATATAAGAATGATATTGGTTGGATTGATTGTGGATTATTGGTAATGGCATGAGCATTTCATTATTTGATAGCATGATTGAATAATTATATCGTTGCATTCATGAGCATCGCATATGCATTGGTTACTGAGAAAGTTATGGTCAGATATTGTTCTGATATAAAGCACAGGGTGGTTCTGCAGACCAGGCCTGGTGTCTTATCAGCTATTGAGCTGGTGTTCGGCGACGACCGATTATACTCTGCAGGGAGGTTCGGTATGGCTTGGTGCAAGGGTATGAGTTTGAGATTGAGATTGAGAATGAGAATGAGATTGAGATTGAGCTCGAGCATATCATGGCATTTGCATATCATTTAACTGTTGCATTATAATTATTGTGTTATCCTACTCAACCGCGAGGTTGACAGTGTATTCGTGTACACCTACGATGATCCGGAATGGGGAGTAGATTCTACAGGTCAGAGACAGATGGATTAGGAGCTTGGGCATGGACAGAGACATAGCTTGGACCTACTTAGAATTAGATCATATACTTAGATGTTATCAGTTGTACTTTTATTCTTTACGTAGTAGTTGTATATCAAAAGTTTAAATTTAATCAGTGTTTATATAGAAAGTACTTTGGTTTGTTTTACTTTGTTATTCACTACCTCGGACATTCTGAGATGGTAACAGCTCTATTTATTTGAGAATGTCTTGCTAAAGGCTCTTAAATAAATGGGGGTGTTACAGAATCACCCTAGGAGCTTGCGAAAACATGGTCGTAAGTTTGGTGTAAATCTCATGAGTCGTGGCTAGCTAATCATTCTCCTTTGGAGATCCGACTCCATGGAGAAAATAAGCGCGTTCTTAAGAGCGTGCGACTCCTTCATAGGCCTCATAGGCCTCACGAGTCGCACCGCGGAACGAGCGGTGGGATCGGGAGGAGCGGCTTCGGTAAGGAAACGAGTCTTATCGTCACCTTCCGCGGCCAAAAGTAATTGTGCGTCCCAATCTTTAAAATTGGCGCCATGCTTCTCAAGCTTGCAACGATATATGAAGGATCGAAGCCATGATACATTCGTGAGAGGTGGAGCGTTATGGACCATTTGATGATTGTTGAAAATGAACTACAAATAAAATGACGAAGGAATTAAAACAATTATCGTTTATTAGACTTGTAAATATATTAAAACAAGTTAAGCATCTATTTAATGATTTCTTACCCAATTAAGTAAATGATCCCGAGACCCAATTCATGTCAACTCGGGCACGGTTTAGCCGATTCATCCCTCGTTAATATAATTCGTTGGATTAACCTTTAATCGATTCTACATTAGAAACTCTTGGTCGATAAAAGTTACATTAATTCTTATCTTTAGCCCTGCAACTACGGTTACGAATACCTTCGTTGAGATCGACCAAATTTCGAGAGTGTAATCATATTACCCCACTTACCCAACGTAACAAGTTTAGCACCCCGGTTTAGCCGAGTCCACTTCCTTATGAAGAAGGGATTCATGGTTTCTTTACTTTTTGGTAAGGCTATGTCTCAATATTTGAATACGTAAGAGATCTTGTCAATTTATTATCTATCTCCTATAAGTGAATTAAGTCGGTGAATTATCGATAAATTAATTGACACGGTCGAAAAACTCAATGAACATGCATGATATGGAATGACGATTTGGCTATGCATGCAAACATATAAAGCATAAATAAAAAGCATAAAACTTTAAAAGTATAAATAAATCCTAGTATGGCCTTCCTAAAAAAGAAAAAGAATTGTAAAATAAAATTTCGGAAACCAACTCCTTGGTCCCTTGAACTTCACACGAGGCACGTAACCCAAGGCAAAGTCGGTTTTGGTCGGAACTCCTTTCCGAAAGGCACAGTCTTCAAGGATCTCCGGAATAAAATTACAAATTTTTCTATCTATTTTATACATTATAAAATAAAATAAAGCAATAAAATAAAATGATACGAGATCACATTTAATTACAACCGAACCGATATTCCCATACATTTCGGGCAATATCGATTAAAACTAAGGCCATACTAAGCTAAATTACATAATTCCAAATTACATAAATAAAATTATGACATTCATAAATAAAATGAAATGCTTATGAATATGTAAATTAACATGTCAATCCTAAGCCAAATCGTCCTATTTAAACATTATTTAAATATCATTATCATAATAACTCGGTTTTATGGAATTGCGTGATTTTAACATTT